>PYAF01002494.1:1819458-1840967 GCA_007407185.1 Glycine tomentella | reverse complement strand
TAACACTAAAACCGTCAACACTAACCAATTATCCAAACACACTACCCCGTAGCGCTAAACACGTAAACCTTATAGTGTAGATTTGACGATGCATAAATTTCCAAAATTATAGTATAGATTTGACGATGCTGAAAACTTTGAACAGACGTAATTTCTCGTAGCAATATCCGATGGAGACGTATTTTATGTCAAAACGCTCAAAATTAAGAGAAGTAATTAGATAAACAAAGAGTGGATTGCAATTCACTGATTGAATAGACAAAATATGAGAAAACGAAAAAATTTTTAGGGCTCCAAAGAGTAAAACGCAAATTTGAGGCACTTAGAGGCCTCTTTTGGGAAAATTTTTTGGGCAAGTCACTTGCCAGCGGCTTCTCCTCTCAATTTCGAGCGCGTGACCACCGATTTCGTCTCAATCGGACGTCCCGGTCAAAAGTTATGACCTTCCGTAATTTATGAAAAATCGCGAAAACCCTAATTCCCCATTTTTTCCCTGCCACGTGTCACCACCAGGGCAAACACGCCCCATCTGGGCGTGTTTAAACACGCCCCAGATGGGCGTGTTCCATTGCCCCATTTTGCTAATTTTTGTTTTTTTTGCCCCTTTTTGCTAAATATTTATTTAATTTATATTATTTTTAAAAATCAGCCTAAATTGAAGTTGTTGAAAGATAATTAATAAAAAAAAAAAAAGAAGACAGAGCAGTATAAGAAAAGCAAAACAAAATTACTATATTAAATCCTTTTTATTTAATTGACTCTATGCATGACGCTATTTCCCAATTCCATGGAAGTTGGTTCCATTTTTCTATTTCTTAGACTAAAATGCATCACAAATTCAAAGCTCAAAATGAAAAATATTAAAAGAACATCAATAATTGGAAATGGTACTCTGCACTTTGGTAGATAGTTGCAATCTTTCATTGTGCCGACACTTTCGGTTTCTATTAATCTATTAATATTCCCTAACAACAATGTTGTAATTTGTGGTTTTCACATTTCCACAACACAAGCCATATTTTGGCAACAATCAAAATGTGAACAAAAATCTGCACATTTTTTATCTTTGAGGGAAAAATCTGCACATGGTTAGCCATATTTTGTTCATTTCGTTATCATGATAGTCGAATATTTAGTAAATGATATCCATATGTAGATTATTTTTTAATTGAATTGAATCAGTTTTTGAAGAGAAAAATTATTTAACTTAATCATTTTAATTTTATTAATTTATTATCCAATCAATTTAGTATAAAATTTTAATTCAATCTAATTTAAAGTTGTTTGGATTGGATCAACTTTTGATTTTAATCTTTTATTTGTATTTTTTAACAAATATTAAATGAAAAGTAAGATATATAATAAATAATTTCAAATATCAAATATTTTATTTATATGTCATTATATAATTAATAAGAGAATATTTATTAACTTAAACAATCACTAAAAACAATAGAACATCAGTGATATTATAAATTTATGAATAATATATATGTATAAGTTTGATTTGGATCAATTTCTAAAATTAAATATAAAATCAAATTCGAATCAATAAATAATTTCAAATTTTCAATTTTTTGATCCGTTTGGTTTTCAATTTATTCAATTTTCTAGATATTTTATTGATATGAATACAGTTAGATCTTTTTCTCACATCATCATCATTATTATTAGTCCACGGAGAGCTCATATTTAATCTAATGTAACTTTATTCACATAATAATATTAAATATGAGTTTTTCCACTAGATTATTCTTATTGATCTGAATACCGCTAGATCTTTTACCAATGTGACAATTCTTTAGGTTAGATGACAAATGGCTTATTACTACTGCATGCTTAATCTTTTCTTATTAATAGTCCACAGAGAGCCAACGAAAGCACACATAGTGGCTGCACGTTACTTATTTAGGTCTAAGTTATAAAATACTACTAGTCAGAGTACATATTCAACCATATTGTAAAAATGTTTTAGAAGCTAGTTAATTAAAATATTTAGTGAGATTCATGTTTAAAAATTACCCCAAAAAGAATATCATTAATATAACTAATTGCAATGCTGATTTTTTTCGTCGGAGCTTTTCTAGGTATAATATGTTTTTCTTGCTTCTATTATTATGTACGAGAAAAGAATATTTGAGTGTTTCATATTAGGAAAAACTTATTATAACTCACTTTATATAAATTCGAATATTAAAAATATAAATAAAAATCCTAATTTCATAATAATTCAGTTTTATCTGGTATATATATATATATATATATATATATATAGAGAGAGAGAGAGAGAGAGAGAGAGAGTAAAAAACAGAGAAGGAAGTGACATGTATGAATAATTAAAATTTACTATTATTATCAGGATAGTGACATTTATTCTTTCTTACCACTATAACTTGCTTGGACTGTTTCATGAAAGAAATTTATTCATTTATTTTTTATAACTTATAAATAATGTTTATTTAATTCAATTTAAAAATTATCTTTATTTTTTTATTTTTACTATCTCAATATACATTTTTATATACTCTTTTTGTTAAGAGTAAATAGTGTACTATAGGTGTAATTTTTAAATTTATTATATAATATTTAATTACAAATTAACTTATACAACGAGTTTATTAACTTATACAATGAGTTTATTAACAATAATCTCTAATTGGTTGATAATATACTGTTTTTTGCATAAAAATTAAATTTTTCTTATTCCATTTTTTGTAAATACTTTAATATACACCACTATTTTAAATTTTAATAGAATGTTTTATTTTAAAAATAATTAATAGAAATGGCCATTTTTAAAATCTTAATCACTTGAAAATATGTTTTTATAAACAAAAATTAAATAAATGCAACCTTTTATATAATCTATATATTTATTAATTATCTTAACAATTAATTTGAATGTTATTAAAAAATCAATTAATTTGAATCAATATCTTTAATTCAATATACTAACGCGTTTAAGTGATAATAATTTGTAAATTTCAAGTTAAATTATTTTTTTTTAAAAGGGAAAGTTAACTTATGCTACCACATTCTTTCAATTAAATTTTAAGTTATTAGTTAATTTCCTCAAATATCATCAAATAACTAATAAATTATTAATAGGAATGATTTTGGATTTGATCTCATTTAGATATTAGATTTGATTCTTATGGATAAAAAGATAAAAAAATATGATTGAAAGAAAAAATCTTATTAAAAGTAATCAGTCAAATTAATCATCAATAAAACTTAAATATTTTACAACATTATAATAAAATGTAATATACAACCTCAAATTATTATTAATTTGCAATAAAGTTCATGTATGACCAAGATATCTTGATTTGCCCGTTTTCTTTCTTCTTTCTAACGACATTACATAAGTGATTGTTCTTGGGAGCAAAAAAAAGTTGCCGTTTGCAAATAGTGACACACCAAAGTTACACGCACACAGAAAGACTCGTTCGTTTCCTCCTTCTGTTCTTCTCTCTCTCTTCCCCTTTCCTCGTCCATTGGTTCACTTCTTCTCATTCTCTCTCTCTGAGAAGGGTAAGAAGCCATTCAAGGAAATAAAAATCGCAGTCTTCAGCCATTCAAAGAAATAAAAATCGCAGTTATCGAAGAACGGGCACACAAAAAAGCGCGTTTTTTTTTTTTTTCCTCTCAATGTTCGGATTTTCTCCTTAACTGTTTCCAACATACCCAGAGGGAAAGAGAAAGTGGGTCTTCTTTTCTTCTCAGAAAGTTTCATTCTTGGCTTCCAATCTCTTCGTTTTCTTCATCTCTGTCCAAAGGGTCTCGTGTAGTGTAGTGGCTTTTTTTTCTCTCTTTTTCTCGCTCTAGAGAATGGTGGCAGTGAGAAACATTGTGGTGCTGTTGCTTTGCATTACTGTTGTGGCTCCGATTGTGCTCTACAGTGATCGCCTTGGCACCTTTGAGTCCCCTTCAAGTGAGTTTCAATTACTTTTCTTTATTCAAATTCATTTGCTTTGGCTATTTGCTAATGATTTTGGTTTCTTTGTGTTTGTTTTTGGAATGCATTCTGCAGACAAACAGGAGTTTATTGAAGATGTTTCTGCTTTTGTAAGTTGTGATCTTGAATGATTCTTCAGTTCTTCATGTAAAGGTTGGGAGAGAGAGAGAGAGATCTTTGAGTTTCTGAATATTCTTTTGTTTTAATGTGTCAGGCTTTCAGTGCAGCAGACTCTAGCCACTTGAATCTGCTACCCCAGGTGTGGTTTTATAGTTCTCTCTTTTCTTTTTGTTTTTTTTCCTTTTTTCTAATTGTTGAATCTGTGATAATTTGTTATTTGTTGCTGAAATGTCTCATTTTGCAAACAGGAAACTTCAACGGCTGTGAAAGAACCTGTTAGGGTTGTGTATACTGAGGAGGATTCAACTAACAGAAGGAATTTGCATCAAGGTATTTTGTTTGGGGGGGTTTCTCTGTTGTTCAGTGAGATTTTTTGGTCTTTTGACCTGTATTTTTCGGGTTTTGTTTGTTTGTTTGTTTGTTTTTTTTTCGTTGATATTTAGTTAATAATATAGTCATGTTGAACTAGGCTTGCAATTGGTGAAATCAAGGGAGCATGTGTCTGCCAGGATGTTGTCAACTACAACTGAGGAAGATCTGGCTAAAAAGGAGAACCCCATTAAACTGGTGACTGATGGAATTAAGCAAGGAACTCAAGGTGATGCATCTGGTGAAAATGTAAATGGGGAAGATGCTATTGATGTTGATGACAATGATGGGAAACTTGCTAAATCAATTAGTGCTTCTACTGAAGAGCCTGAAATTAAGGTAGGTGATATATAGTCCTCTCTCTCTCTCTCTCTCTCTTTCTCCTTTTTTATCAACCAACCTCTCTGTTGTGCCAAGGCTAACCCTCTACTGTGTACATTGATAGCTCTGAGATAAATTTGATTTCAATTGCAAACAAATTTGTAAATTGGTAGTTTTGATAGATGAATTCCTTGTTGGTTTAAATATGTATAGGTTTATGTCTCCCTGATGTAGGCATCTTTTTAGACCAGACTGTGCATTTGTAGCAGAGGACATGCAACAAATTTACGCAGGGTGTGATGCAACCCTGTTCTGTGCAGATACAACATCATATTCATGTTGAATTGGTGCAATATCTTTTCCTTTTTCAGTCAAGGAAAGGGAACAAACAAGTGCTAGTATAGCTATAATAGCATTGCCTGTGTAACATTCATTAGTCCATTTATCAGAAAATTAATCATTCTAATGAAGGAAAACCAACCTCAATGCATCTTAAGATTTTTATTTGTTTCGCATTTGATGCATCTTTTTTCATGCTGCCATGCAGGAGCAACAACTAGCCACAGAAACTTCTAGCAAAATAAACCAAAAAGGTTCTGAATTGTCTGAAACCAATAAGCAGAATGATCGAACACCATCTGATGCCCGGGTGAAGCAGATAAAAGATCAGCTTATCCAAGCTAAGGTCTATCTTTCCCTTCCAGTTGTAAAATCCAACCCCCATCTCACTCGGGAGCTTCGATTACGGGTAAAAGAAGTTTCACGAACACTTGGGGATGCAATCAAGGATTCTGATTTACCTAGGAAGTATGTTCACCTTTAGGAATTCTGTTATATCTATCTTCATGTTTCCCTTCCAGTTATGTTATGATTCTTGATCTTGTACTTACCTCATTAAGTTTCTCTTTCTACCAATACCATAAACATAATGAATAGCTCAATTTCTGCTCTGAGCTACATATTTGTTCAGTCTTAATCTATATTTGTGCTAATGGCAGTGCAAATGAGAGAATGAGGGTGATGGAGCAGACACTGATGAAAGGAAAGCAAGCTCAAGATGATTGTGCTGCTGTTGTGAAGAAGCTTAGGACTATGCTCCACTCGTCGGAGGAGCAGCTTCATGTTCTCAAGAAGCAGACTTTGTTCTTAACACAATTGGCAGCAAAAACACTGCCCAAAGGTCTTCATTGTCTTCCATTGCGCCTTACTACTGAGTATCATAATATGACTTCTTCTCAGCAACAATTCCCCAATCAAGAGAATTTAGAAGACCCCCATTTATACCATTATGCCATATTTTCAGACAACATATTAGCAACAGCTGTTGTTGTGAACTCAACTGTATCCAATACTAAGGTATGGCTGTTGTTTTGGCTGCCAAGATCATTGAGAAACATCAAAGAAATTTGGTATGGCTGTTCTGTGGTGTAACTACTCTTTATCTATCTAGTTTGAGTAATAAAAAACTTGTTTCTATTTCATTTTTGGCCTGAGTTTTTAAAAGATTTAATAAAACAAAAAATAAAGCAACTAAAAGCATCAATATCATTGATGCAAATGTTACTTTTATTTCCTATTGACACCGCTTGCTCATAATGATATTATTTTAATTAATTTGCAGGATGCCTCAAAACATGTTTTCCACATTGTTACTGATAGACTCAATTACGCAGCGATGAGGATGTGGTTTTTGGTGAATCCACCTGGCAAGGCAACCATTCAAGTTCAAAACATTGAAGACTTTACATGGTTGAATGCAAGTTACAGTCCTGTTCTTAAACAGTTGGGTTCCCAATCCATGATTGATTATT
This sequence comes from Glycine tomentella, assembly GCA_007407185.1. Taxonomy (NCBI): domain Eukaryota; kingdom Viridiplantae; phylum Streptophyta; class Magnoliopsida; order Fabales; family Fabaceae; genus Glycine; species Glycine tomentella. The sequence continues at coordinate 1,834,388 of PYAF01002494.1, read as the reverse complement.
ACTTCAAGGCTCATCGAGCAACTTCTGATTCAAATCTTAAGTTTCGGAATCCGAAGTATTTGTCTATCTTGAACCACCTCCGATTCTATCTGCCTGAGATCTTTCCAAAGCTCAACAAAGTGCTGTTTTTGGATGATGATATTGTGGTGCAGAAGGATCTGACTGATCTGTGGTCAATTGATTTGAAAGGCAACGTAAATGGTGCTGTAGAAACTTGTGGAGAAAGTTTTCACCGATTTGATCGCTATCTCAACTTCTCAAATCCTCTTATCACGAAGAATTTTGACCCACATGCTTGTGGGTGGGCATATGGTATGAATATCTTTGATTTAGCAGAATGGAAGAGGCAAAACATCACAGAGGTTTACCACAACTGGCAGAATCTGGTATGTGATGCACTTTGGGTTACTTTTCAAGTAGTATCGCATGTGATTGATAGGTACTTTAATTATGTGTAAGATTAGTAACAAATTTTATTTCATGAATAAAATTAATTGAATTACAATTATTACTAAGATCCAGCTGATACCTAGTCATCTTTGGCAATTGTTCTTAATGGTCCTAAGGAGGAAGTTGAGACAGACTATCTGAAAATGTAGGAAATAGTAATGCGTTCAATGATATTTAATTGGGCTGTGAAAGATGTGAATGTACAGTTTGTTATGTTTTTTTTTTTTTTTTTTTTTTTAAGGTTATATTCATTATCAATCCATTCAAATTGCATTTAGATAGCCGTTAGTCCATCCTGTTTTTGAAATATTTTGTTTCTTTCTGATTTAAATCAGAACTGATTTTCTTTTCTAATTAAACTGAAATGCAGAATCATGATAGACAACTATGGAAGTTAGGAACACTGCCACCAGGTCTCATAACATTCTGGAAACGCACTTTCCCGCTGAACCGATCTTGGCACATCTTAGGTCTTGGCTACAACCCCAATGTCAACCAAAGAGATATTGAGCAGTCTGCTGTTGTACACTATAATGGGAACATGAAACCGTGGCTTGAGATAAGTATTCCCAAGTTCCGAAGTTACTGGACAAAGTATGTTGACTATGATCATGTGTATTTGAGAGAATGCAACATCAATCCATAGATAGGTCGTTTTGGTATGTTTAATCATTGAAGTTTTCCTAGCATTTGCCAAGTTGCGGTGCACCATCTAGGTCTATGATTCCATCTGTGTTGGGCTTCTACTTTTTTAAAGCTTTACAATTCTTTTTGTATACGTGTTCCTGTTTTTACATTGGTATTTTTTGGTCTTGCAACCCTTGATCACAAACCTGCAGAGAATGCTAACTGTACTTGTAAATGAAATGAAGAGGCTAGTTCTTTTTATTTCTTTGTGTGATTCTTCTTTGGCCCATTGTTTTAGATTGTACCCTCCCACCTCCCCTGCTCCTTTTTCAAAACATCTCGTCTTGTAGTCTTGTTTTTATTTCTTGTACATATTTTGATTTATGTTGCTGATCAAAAAAAAAAAATATTTTGATTTATGTTGACACTCTTCAATAGTGTATCTAGCTTGTAATAATACAATAACCTTGTGCAAATTATTGATTTTAACCCATCATCAATCCATTCTTGAATTTGATTCTTCTTCCTATTGACATATAGCAATTAAATACCCTGGGTATCATTTCAATTTAGATGGGTTTTAGTACCTTCAATTTCAACCTTCTTAACTTGTCCAAAACTTCTAACCTTTTTTTCTGAAAAATGTTTTTTATACTTGTAATTACAAGGAACATATTTTTCTTATTGTTTTCTATTTTCATTGTATTTTTTACAATTTTCTTAAATCAAGAAACGAAGTAAAGTAATGTAGCATTTTTGTCATTAAAAATAAAAGCAGAAAACATTTTCTCAATCCAAATAATCTCCAGGATTCCATTTTTGACTTTATAGATGGTAACTCTAGCAGCTGAAGATATTTTCATTTTGTTTGGTGGGTTATCCAGCTAAGAGGTTTATTGTCTGGAGGATAAGAAAAGGCAAAGTTGTTGAATATAATAATCATAGGAGGTTGGCTCCACCGACAATGTAATGTCTATGTTTGGTGGGTTAGTTAGTGCCTCTTCACTTTTTCAGTATCATGTTTCTGATCTTTTTTTTTCTTCTTTTTTTTAAAGTGGCAAGTATAGTATGGACAGGTAATGGTTAAGAAATGTTGCTATATATATAAACGGAGGAAAGTAGAAGTACAAGTATGGTCAAGTGTGCATGCTTGTGACTTGATTATTTACGAATATAAGATGGAAGTAGGTTTGAGTGGAGTGAAGAATGCATCAAAATAATGTTCATGTAACACCAAACACATGGATTAATTGATGTAAAATTATTTTAATTTAATTAAAAGTCTTAAATTTGAGTTATAAATATGTAAATATGTTAAATATTTGAAAGAAAATTTTTGTTAATCATAATAATTTTATTTGATTCAAACATGATTGTTTATAATATCCATATAATATAGACTAAAAAAAATGTTCATGTGGTTTAAACGATAACGTATTTTGGCAGGGATCCATTTACAGATCTGTCACCCAATAGGACATGCATATAAATGATGACAATTCAGCACAACAACTAGTATCTTCAAAGAATCAACACTTTTGTTTTCACGTGGTGGTGGAACCCATGGTGTTTATTTTATTGACAATTTTTTTTTTTTGGTGGAGGTGGTTTCTCATTGTGATCACGTGCGTTTCCATAGGGGGAATGGGCTTTCTTGAGAAAATGATAGTACAAGTCACAATAGCCCACAACAAAAGTGTGAACTGTGTCTGTGATTTGGGAAGATAATCGATGAGGAAAAATGTTTAGAGATAAGTAATGAAAGAGACATTGGAGCAAAAACATAATTGCCTTAAATTTTTTTAACTTGCCCATGTACAGGTGCAGGGTATATATTAATTGGCATCTCGAGTGAGGAAACTTGTTAAGTAAGAAAGTGGAAGTTTTGTTCATTACTGATTTGAAATTAACTAATTTTATAAGATATTTTAGTTCATATATAAATGGTACTAGTTGGTAAGGTCTCATTTTGATCACTGGGGCTCAATTGGAAATTAATGATAAATAATTCCTGGTGACTTGTTGGAAGTACAAAAATTTAAGTAACTTAGTGGATATAAAAATCATGAATTTGATGTAAATAAATGAACTTTGAAATATGATATTAATGGTGAGTAGTTTAAAAAAAAAAAAAAACCTTTCTATTTCAATTTTTTTAAAATCACTTAGCTTTTCTCTTAATTGTTCAAATCCCTTAATCTTGAAAGGAGAGAGTCTAGAGCTTGATGTGCCACACTGGCGGAGTCACTTTGGAATCATTGATGGTCATTACACTATCTAAAAAATAAAATTTGTAGTTATTGAATGGTGGAATTTTTTTTAATAATTATATATACTTATATAATTAATTAGAATTAAAAATAAAATTTAACATTATTTAAAAACAAAATTTGACATTACTTAAAATTTGGCATGAAATAAAAAATTTTGCTTGCTGACTCCCTCACTGATGTGCCATATCCATGATTATAGTATAGCAATAGTAAACAAATTTGTTCAAGCTTGTCCTCACATTTTTCTTCATGCTCATTTTTTCTACACTTCTCTTTGTCTCTCTTTCCCCCTTCCATGAGTGTTCCGTGTTGCTTTACAATTTAATTGATGTATATGAACGTGACTTCGATGTAACCCATAAGAAATGTGGAAGACTCATTTCTCATGTTCATTCAAAATGGACAATATGGAGTATGTATATGAGTTAGATTTAGCTTACACGTCTAGCCAACGTTGCTTGGGCCGTGATACAATGTGTCGCAAGTAAAGGAAACAAGAAATGTTACTTGTACCTGTAAAAGACCTTCTCAAATAAATAATGCTTTTCATACCACAGTTGCCTTTATATAAATTTAGAAAGAATGAATAGTACTTTGAACAGAAGCACAATCGGACTATAGAGAAGATGTTAACAAATACGTTTTTTAATTACAGTAATTAGAGTTTTAGCTGTATGGTAAGATGGATATCTGGATGAACTTCAGTTATTTGGGTCGAGATTAATATTCAGTCTGAAAGTTAATCATGCTTATATTTTATAAGAATCAAACTCACATTTTCTTTCACAAACTCAATTTGTATTAACAATCGAAACATCAGACAGTTCATTAGATACAAATAAAAGTATGAATAAAGAATTTTAACACACTATTATTATTTTCTAATTATTTTAAAAGATAATTTTAAATATTCTTTATATTTTATTATAGTAAACTTTTTTTTCATTAAAAGACCATGTCATATAAATATTATTGTTTGTGGTTGTGAATATATATCAACAGCACCATGGCACCCATGTCGTTGATGAACACGTTTTAAAGTATCAAGATCAAGATAAGAGACAAATGACAACTAAGGCATCTGCTACACTACAGTGACCTTATAAAGCTTCACTTCCACTACTTCATTGATATACATTGTATATTTTGGATTAGATAACATATTATATCTCTTCACTTTCACCTTGTACCACAGATATTCCTATAATAGAGTGCAAGAGTATGCTCAAATATCATTCCCTCTACTGTTTTGTTCTTCTCATCTTTGTCTTTGTCCATCCCTCACATGCTTCTAAGAACAATGTGACAAAACTGGTGGATGAAGTGTGTGCCAAAACTTCAGACTACTCATTCTGCATTGAGTCTCTATATTCTGACCCTCATGCCCAAGAATCAGATAGCTATGGCCTAGCCTATGTTGCATTTCGCTTGGCATACCTCAATGCCACTAGCACAAGGGACTACATCACAAAGCTGCTAAAGAAAGCCACTTCCACACACTACCTCAAGGATCTTCAAAAGTGTGCCAGTGATTATGAAAATGCTATATCTGCAATTGAAACAGCTTACAATGACTTGAACTCTGAGACCTTCTTTGAGTTGGCTGATTTGGCTGGTGTTGCTTCTCATGGTGCTGAGGATTGCCAAGCTACTTTCAAAGGATGCCATCATTGCCCTCTTGACTTCATGAACAAAGCTTTAAAGGGTCTTTGTGAAATTTGTGTAGTGGTTTCTAAATTGTTCACCGGGTCATAATCTCTAGCTCAGAATATATTTCATTTTTGCTATTATTACATGCATTGTTATAGCTAACAATAATTGGGTTTTGATTGCTTTTTTATTTTATTGGGTGCATGAGGTTGTTCCATATGAGTACAGTCCTGAAATTTAATATGGATAAAAAGTGACATGTAAACAGCTTTTTGCTGTTATTCTCAGCATTATAATTTCAAGGGTTAAAGTTAAGGAGAAATTAAAAAAAAACAAATATTTTTTTTAAATAAGTAGCCTAATCATCTCTAAAAAGTTTTTATAACTATCCTTTGATACAATTTAGTGTTTACGATAAGTTTATTAATTTTTAATTGATTAATAATTCAAAATTATGCACATAAATTAAACTAATATTTTTTTAATGTACAATATTAATGTAAGATGTTTATGAATTAAGAACTATTGATTAAGGTAAGTTATTGAGAATGTTTTTAGGTGAACTAAATATTCTTTAGTTAGAAGATAAAAACTTATTTTTAAAATACTAAAATTTATTTAAAGAATTAACATATTTTAATATATAGTGATCGAACTTATAATCATATATTTAAAAGATAAGATTATCTACTGATTATTGAGTTGTTTTACTTTTGAGATCTATAAACTTGTATATATACAAGGAATGTGTATCAAAATTGTGAAATTAATTTCATTCTAAGCTAGTTACATTTATCAATTTTTAAAATAATAGTATATATTAGTGCATGAATAGGTAAAAATCCATGATTTCAACATTGTACTGACTACTGATGATTAACATCTGTCAACACCGCCGCCGCATTTGTCAGCTCAGTTTTCGTTTCCTGAGGCATTTCAAAGCTTCAATTTCCACCGACCCAGAAAAGGGTTTGGTGAAAAATGCCAATGTGGTTCTCATTTCAAATTCCGGAACCCCCTTAATGCCCAAGAATTCGAGTTTGAAACCTAGGTCTTCGGATGATGCACTTCACAAACGCAACGCGGAGATAACGATTTTGGGTCGCCACGGCAAGCTCGACGAAGCAAGGAAGCTGTTCGATGAAATGCCTCAAAGAGACGACGTTTCTTACAACTCCATGATTGCCGTTTATTTGAAGAACAAGGGCCTACTTGAAGCCGAAACAGTGTTCAAGGAAATGCCACAAAGAAACGTTGTTGCCGAGTCCGCAATGATTGATGGGTATGCCAAAGTTGGTCGCTTGGATGATGCCCGAAAGGTTTTCGACAACATGACCCAGAGGAATGCATTTTCCTGGACAAGTTTGATTTCTGGGTATTTTAGTTGCGGAAAAATTGAGGAGGCTTTGCACTTGTTTGATCAAATGCCTGAGAGAAACGTGGTGTCCTGGACTATGGTGGTTTTGGGTTATGCTCGCAATGGGTTGATGGATCATGCTCGGAGGTTTTTTTATCTCATGCCTGAAAAGAATATCATAGCTTGGACAGCTATGGTCAAGGCATATCTTGACAATGGCTGCTTCAGTGAGGCTTATAAGCTCTTCCTTGAAATGCCTGAAAGAAATGTACGTTCTTGGAACATCATGATCTCGGGTTGTCTTAGGGCCAATAGAGTGGATGAGGCTATAGGTTTGTTTGAATCAATGCCAGATAGGAATCATGTTTCGTGGACGGCTATGGTTTCCGGTTTGGCACAAAACAAGATGATTGGGATTGCTAGGAAGTATTTTGATCTTATGCCCGATAAAGATATGGCTGCATGGACTGCAATGATAACTGCATGTGTTGACGAGGGGCTCATGGATGAAGCTCGTGAGCTTTTCGACCAGATGCCGGAAAAGAATGTTGGGAGTTGGAACACAATGATTGATGGTTATGCAAGGAATAGTTATGTAGGTGAAGCCTTAAATCTTTTTGTTTTGATGCTAAGGTCTTGCTTTAGACCCAATGAAACCACTATGACTAGCGTAGTAACTTCCTGTGATGGCATGGTGGAACTCATGCAAGCTCATGCAATGACCATACACCTTGGGTTTGAACACAACACATGGCTTACAAATGCACTTATTACACTGTATTCCAAAAGTGGGGATCTTTGCTCATCTAGGCTTGTTTTTGAGCTACTAAAGTCAAAAGATGTAGTATCATGGACTGCCATGATAGTGGCCTACTCAAATCATGGGCATGGTCACCATGCCTTGCAGGTATTCGCACGCATGCTAGTATCAGGAATTAAGCCAGATGAGGTCACCTTTGTGGGACTCTTATCAGCTTGTAGCCATGTTGGTCTTGTCAACCAAGGTAGAAGATTATTTGATTCAATCAAGGGTACTTATAATTTAACTCCCAAGGCTGAGCACTATTCCTGCCTTGTAGACATTCTAGGTAGAGCAGGACTTGTGGATGAAGCAATGGATGTAGTTTCCACTATCCCTCCTTCTGCGAGGGATGAAGCTGTTCTTGTGGCATTGCTTGGTGCGTGCCGTCTTCATGGGGATGTTGCAATTGCAAATTCCATTGGTGAGAAGCTATTAGAGCTAGAGCCATCTAGTTCAGGGGGGTATGTACTACTAGCCAATACATATGCTGCAGAGGGTCAATGGGATGAGTTTGCAAAAGTAAGGAAAAGAATGAGAGGGAGAAATGTGAAGAGAATTCCAGGATATAGTCAAATACAGATAACAGGGAAAAATCATGTTTTTGTTGTTGGGGAAAGATCTCATCCCCAGATTGAGGAAATTTACAGATTATTGCAACAGAACCTTCAACCTTTAATGAGGGAAATGGGTTCTACACCAGATAACTTGTTGCTAGTTCTCAATTAATTAAAGACTAACCGGAGTTACATATTACATTAAAAATGTATACTTCATCGTGCTTTATTATGAACGCCCCTGCTTAGTTCAATCTTTGCTATTTTGCATCTGATATAAATGACTGAGAATGAAAAGAACTTTATAAGAACAACAATATTGGTGACATTGTGAGAATACAAAGTTGACACACAACATTTACCTTGTGAAGGTGTTTTATGTTCTTACAAAGGAAAGGAGAGTACACACAAGTATAATAGAGTGAACTGAAAAGGTAAAAAGTGAAAATGTTGCTTACCGTTCAGTTCCAATGTCCAAATCAAATTCAAATAAGCTAATGATTTACCCTTCTGTTCTAATCATGGGATTTCAAAAAGCTGCAGGTATGACTCTTTTTCTTTATGTAGTGGTCCAGATAGGAACGAAAAGATTCAGAAGTGAGCGTGCGTGAAAATCCAGGTGCATTATGATTAATAGACTATAAAAAATGAGGGCGTCAAACAATTAGAAAATGCCAAAACATGGACTCTTGTGAGTCTTGTGACCCATTAACAACCACCGGGAAATATGGTGCATGCTTTAAGGAAAGACTATTCATGACTAAGAAAGAAGATACGAATAGAGACGGCAACGTATTGGAATAAGATTAGAAACATAAGCTCATAATGCATAATAAATAGTTGGTTAAAATACTAATTCAATAAATATTATCATGTATAAACTTATACATGATTTTTTATCTATAATACTCCTAATTAGGAGTTTTGACTTTTTTTGGAATTCCAGGGGTATTTTTAAAAAAGTTTAAATAGGTTAGGACTAATATTCAATATAATATAGGATTTAATTATATTTAAAGTTTTTTCACCCTTTTTAAGAAGGTATTGTGGGAATCAAATTTGGGTCTTTTCTCATAATTTCAACTAGTGTTGTATTTGAGTAACATCCATTAAGTACATATGATATAAATTTGATCATGAAAGCTTATCGAAACATGTTACAAATAATATGATAAATTTTACCAACAAATTCTTAAAATAGATTATAAAAAAAGCTCATAAAAGGATTAAGATTTTCTCTGGTTACTAAAATTTTTAATTCGAGAGATATAGACACAAAAGTTTTGTGCATCCTACATGACATAAAGGTCTTGTGAGTTCCACATGAGCATGTAGGACACACAAGACCTTTATGTCTATATCTCTCTTGTAAATGGAGAGGAATTTTTTCCCTTATAAAAGTCATAAGTTATTTTCAAAAGTTGAATTTAGTTTCAAAAAAGATTCTAGTTCCTATAATCCAAGTTCAACCCCCTTATAGTTTGACCAGGTCAAACTGAACTCTTTGAACAAGCAATCAGACACATTTCTTCTTTGTAGGCTAGCAAGCAGCAAGTTTTTGCGAACACAAGGAAGCTTTCCCCTTTACCTTCTTTTGAGAAGCAAGAGAGGATCACCAATAGCTTTCCCATGTCATTCACAAAAAGAGATTCCCTAAGTTCTCAGTAGTGTCATTATTTTCCTTTGGTGCATCATCCATCGTTTTCTGGCTCTATTATAACAACTTGCTTTCAAGAAAAAATATCTAATTTTCATACACCACAATTAATGAATAAGCCTGAATTTGCATTAAAATCAGCACATTCAAGTTTAGTGATTGATAGATTACCCAGGACAACTCAACACTAGCCTGTAGACATTAAGTTTGAAGTTATTGGTTTTTTGTCATTTGTCTGCTTGTTATATGTCTTGCATGAAGCATGTGATGACGAGGAGCATCGCTACCTAACTAACTATTCCAAATAACTTATGGACACAAGAAAATTAATATTTGAACGTGGTCACAAACTTGCTATGCTCATTGAGAAGACGTTTGTGCTCATAATAATTTCTACAAGTTTGATTTTCTTAACTGATTGCGTGTGGTCTAGTCTCTAATGTATTGGTTAACTCATCAAAAAATCCCCCCTAGTTCGATGAAGATCATGATCCAAAGTCCAAACCATCCTAAATCATTGTATCAAGCTAGATTTATTTTAAGGTGTTGTCATGCAGAAAAATAATTCTTAAAAATTGTTGCAGTTGAATTTGGAGAGTGTTAGTTTATTTATTCAGTATCTTATACACTCCCTTTTCTTAAAATAAGCTTAAATTACATTGTCCTTTTTTTTAATTACAGTTTACTCCCCTTAAGATATTAATAGGTGCTATGATTTAATCCATTTTAATATAATCAAACTTCCTTATGACTCTCGGCATTATCCACAATTAGTTTTGAATCTCCCATACAAACTTTATGACTTTAAAAGATGAAATGAAGATTCTGAACAAAAATTCAAAAAGAACAGTATGATTCAAAATATTGTTTCATCTACTAAGGTCCAGAAATTGATAACACAGGATTCAAATTTAGCTGTCCATGACCTTAAAAGTTGAAAATAAAAACTTTAAATTTAGGCTTTCATAATTGCTCATCACTACTACTGACAAATTTATTTACATTAAAATGGAATAAATTGATTAAAATAAGTGGAGGGAGACATTTATAATTTAAACATCTCTAAAAGGGATGAAATACATTTTACTTTTTTTCTTCTTTTATTTAGGATGCTTATGTTTCGATTTTTTTATTTAGTGATATATATGTTTATGGTAAATATCCCAATTTGAATATAGGTTACTACAGTAACCTAATATGTAGGTAATATATTCGGGGCCCCTCTTTTTGGTATTTTGGGACACCAAAAAAATAGAAATTGGAAGGAAATTAAAAAAAAAAAAAAAAAAAAGGTAAAAGGAGCAAAGAGGCATTTGATGGTCACCTAGGCAAGGAGTTCAAAGACGACCTAGTTCTAACGCGGTTCAATCATCAAAGGGACAACTCATCCTTTTTCAGATCAAAGGGAATGGAAAGAAAGCAACAAGAAGCATGCAAAAGCACAATATGAAGCTACTACTACTACTACAGAATAATCCCTTTTTGAGTCCTCTTTCTTTTTCATTAACAACGTGTTTTTATATGATCAAATAAATTTTACTTTGTCTTTTTTAAATTGCATTTTTAAGAATATAAACACATGAACTAATTGTCACTCATCTCTCCATATCTAATCAAATTATGATTATCTAAAATCTCAAATACAATGAATGACTCATAACAAATGAGCTAACACCCTAGTTTGAAAATGCAATTAAGGTTAAGGTTATGTTTGACAAATCTAATTGAAAAGTTAACCAAAAATTAAAAAATTAGCTTATTAAATTAAAAGTGTTTGACAAAATTAAATGTTAAAGTAACTAAAAAGTGTAAAATGATAAAAAAAAATCATAATTTAATTAAAAAGTGTAATTAAGATATTTGATAAATATACTAAGGATAAAAATGAAAGAAAATATAAAAAGTTAAAAGATTTTAAGTAATGTTTAAAAAAACATTAAAAATTACTTAAAAAAAACTTATTTATCAAACAGTTAAATAAAATTTTCAGTTAATAAAAAAACCTAAAAACTAACTGAAATGTTGAAAATAATCTAACTTTAAGTCCACAACCAAAATTACAAATGATCTAATTAAATACTCAATGTGGAACAAAAAAAACTGAGTCTCTTAATGGAAATTTTAATCCAAAAATCATTCCATTAATAATAAGTCCATAGATATCTAACTTAAAAAGCTAAACAATAAATATAAAAGAACAAGAATATTGAAAAGGAAAAAGAGATATATAATGCAGTCCATGTAACACAACACATCCGTTTATGAAGAACACAAGTGGAATACAACCGATGCAAGAAAAGCATTTTGGCGCCAGTCCATCAGTCCCTCTTGCTTTGGCTACTTTTGCATTGCAAATAATATGCCTATTTATTTATTAACATCCTAAAAGGAAAAGAACAATAAATAAAAAAGGCGAAGAATGGAAGCTATTATGGTCCAATGGCTGAACCTTTTAAATTCAAATAAAACGGTCATTTTCCCCACCTCTTGGAACCCGTTTGACCCTTCTCTTTTTCTCTCATTTTTTTTATTTTATTTTTTTCTCCCGTTTTTTCCTCTCTCCAATGCTTTGCTTTTCAATCCTGCCATCAAACCAAGATCTATGTTTTGACTCTTGTGAAGGCAATTCACAAATTTCAGTCTGTTTTTTCCTTCCTGAATCAAGTTGGTGTGTCATAGTGATTATAAGTTGTAACCAACGCATGCTGAAAAATGGTAGCAAAATTAAAGATATGCCTTGTTGCTACCATGTTTAAAAGGGAAAAAGAAAGAAGAAAAATGTGCTCCTGTGCTAACTAGTGGACCCAATGCCCTGTGTGGAATGTGGGGTGGAATGCTTTAAATCTAATGGAAACTTGTCATCATTGAATTCATCTCAGAAATTGTCATTATGTTTCACAAGCGCTCACTCTAGATTTAGGGCCATAAAAATGTTTTTTGAAAAAAGAAAGTACTAGTATAGTAGTATATCACACTGAATGCATACATAAAATTTTCAAAATTATAATTTTTTTCCCAATAAACATTAGAAATAAAGTGGAAGAAAAATGGATGAAAATGAGCGTGGTCCAAGTGGAGGGATCTCACTATTGCTGTAAACAACTAGAATTCGTCAATTAGGTTGAGTGGGATGGCCCCATAATAATATCATTGTTATTGTAAAGGGCCAAATTGGTCCTTCTTCCTCCTCATTTCATGCTATTCCATCAATTTCAACAACCTTTTTTTAATTTCTTTCTTTTTTCTTATTACTAAAATGCCGTTTTAAATGCTACTAGTAACGTTGGAGATGTTATAGATTGTAGACTAATTAATTAAGATTTACTTGGGTCTGTTTCCCATGGAAAAAGGTTACCCATAAGAGGCGATAGGATCTAAATCTATGACTTGAAAAAGAGACTGCCAAACCCAAGTTGAACTTTCCTCAGAAAGCAATCAAATTACAATCTTTAACAAGAAATCAAGAATAATGCTATTTTCATTAAATCATATATGTATGGTTCTCACTCTTTTAAATAAGAATCAAATATTTTTTATCATTTTAAATTATTTAAAATCACTCAAACTTTCATAAATACACAATCAAAAATGCAACCTTACATTCATCTAAGTATAAATAGACTCAATTTGTTAAGTAAAAATCTCGCATTTAAATCTTATGAATTAATAAATATATACTTAAAAGATAAGATTTCATTAAAAATAATTAATCAGTTTTTTTATAAAAAATTAATCATCAATAAAATAATAAATAATTTATACATATAAAATGATAAAAAAAATAGTCATTTAAAGGATCATTAAGAAACTATCCCTTATATGAAACTATAAAGTAAAATTTAAAAAATCTCACCTACCTTTATAAATTATAAATTAGAGTATAAAATGTAAATTGTACTGGCTTGTTCAATTGAAGTCAAGACTGGAAGAGGGTAAAAACAAAAAGGGGTTCATTTTTTATTGGTAAATGTGACTGACCATAGAGCCAAATATAATAATAATAATAATGCATATGGGTGGGAGTGCTTGGAAACGGTTGTGTGTAATGTACTTAGGTTTATATAAGCGTGTGAATGGTGCTGATGAAAAAAGAAAGAACACAGCAACAACAATAATAATAGTGACTCAGAAAAGTAACACCAACGACGGCAACAGAAGCTGGTCACTGCTGAATTTGGCAGAGCTCTTTGTCTCCTCTCTCTTCTCTCTCTCTCTCTCTCTCTCTCTCTGCCTCACTTGTGGCCTCATCTCAGGCACAAAAAACAAAAGCTTTGAGGCTCAGAGGGTAACACAACAAACACACTAACACTACGAAGTTTGAGTCTTTGACACAAAAAATTGAGATAGCTCAGAAAAAGAAAAGAGAGAATGGGAGAAGGAAGAAGAGGAGGGACTTCAAAGCTGAGAGAAGCAGCAAGGAAGGTGGCTGTGGCAGCAGCATATGCATGTGGCTCATTCTCAAGAAGAAAGGCTTTGGTGGATCCAGTTTCCATCGACAACTCTTGTAGTCTATCTGCCACTGTACACTTCCACTTTCCCCCCCTTTTTTTTCTGAACACTATTCATTTTTTTCTTATTTGGGTGTTTAGCATTTTGGAGAAAGATGCAAACTTTATCTGCAATTAGATTAGAATGGCCTGCAATTTTTGCCAAATTGGTTTTCTTTCCCATCTCTCAAAATTGATGTCCAATAAAAGGACCCTTTTCATTCATGGGTGCGAAATTTTGGATTTGAGAATGCTCCTTCCTATTTGGTTTTCTCTAATAATACTTTTGATGATAGGGGTTAGGTTGGTAGTGACTTGGATTAGCTATGAATTTGTTGTGGTTATTGATGTCATTGTTGTTTTGTGCTTATTTACAGGCCTCAAATTCCACATTTTTGTCCCCATCAACAACAAAAAATTCCTCAGAGGAAGTAATGGAAGAAACATATCCTGGTATCACTACCAACATCAACAATGAGCTTCATAGTAAGGTAATCCACTTATAGCTTCTTAAACCACCACAACACTTTTTATTTTTCTGGGTTGGTAAATTAATTAATTAATAATTATTACATTTGTGGTTCTACAGAGGTAGGTAACTTGGTGATGTAGTAATATTAATATTTTTAAATTTTAATTAATCCATAGGTTTAGGATTAAAGTAACTCTTCAATTTCTAGCTACTTCACATCACATTCCCTGCTAAAAGTATATCTGAGCTATTATTTTTCACATGTTGGTACTTAATTCTTTCTCGGTTTTTCTATCGTTGCTTTCTATTATTACTTTCAAATACTTTGGAATCCAAGGGGCCTCAAAGTTTGACCTTATGGAACATTTTTCTTTTTTTCTTGCTTTTTTTACAAAAAAAATCGATGCTTAATTTTTCTTTATAACTACCTACCTTTGGCTTTATTATTTTCCTTGTCCTGTGATTTGGCCGAATGGTGCTAAAGCATTTATTTTGGTACTGAAATATATATATATATATATATATATATATATATATATATATATATATATATATAATAGCAAAGGTGGTGTATAGAGGATACTGGCATGTGAATACCCCT
>PYAF01002494.1:1794515-1812298 GCA_007407185.1 Glycine tomentella | reverse complement strand
AAAAACTTTTTTTTTTTTTTTTTTTTTTTTTTATTTCACTTCATTTCATGGATGGAGGCTTGGTTCCATATAAAATCTGCCATATATGGTGAAAACAAATCTAATTCCCAAGTAAAAAGAATTGGATTGAGGGAAGAAGCAATAAAAGATCAAGAATTATCCAAAAGGAGTGATCTTTTATTTTTTAACCAAGGTGTCCCTTGGTTGAAAGCCAAGGACTAATCCCCTAAGGTACTGACATCCATTTAAGGAATTAATTTCTTCAAGCAGATGTTTTATTCATTCGCACGAGTCAGAGATCAAATCCATAACCACATGTAAGAGACAAGATTATTTACCAACCATATCACATCATGTTGGTAAAAAAGGAGTTGATGTAGTTATTCAGGCACACTTACATGTATTACCAATTTGTAAGTATTACCAAGTCTTAAGGTATAGTTCTTTACAATATTCATTTTATATTAATAGAGCATTGTAGCTCAAATAGTTAGAGGCAAGGAGCTCTATTTACATCTCTGTAAAGCTTTATTATATAAGAACTTTTAGAATGAAGGTATGAGAGTTACAAGAAAACACAAGTCTTCTTTTGAGTCTTGAATTCTTAATTGGAGAAAGATGTATTGCTGCCTTGCTGGTATTTTTTTTAGAATTGATGCTTTCGTATGCTACATGCCGCCATGGCATATCCAAGCCGGCATAAGGTTTTTGTCATGATTCCTTACTCATTATCCTTACATTTGAATCTTGTGAATATGACATTAGTGTATATTGATCTATTCATATTTTTACTCCACATGGATGGTTCATGATCATTCAAGAGTAGAAGAATCTTATTATGGTTCGTTGACTTCACAAACAAATGGATGAGCTTGGTTTGGGATTTTGGAAGAAGATAAGTATCAAAAGGCGGTATCCTAATGATGAGTTTGGTTTTGTAACACAAGAAGTTTTCTCTCTGGATTAATGTATAATTTATGAATTATGAATATAGACACGAGCTTCGCGATTGCTTTAAGTGGTTTTCTTTTGTTTATCGCTTCCTCCAAATGGTACTTAATTCCTTTCCTTACTAACTACTATATGGTAAGAACATTCCAAAACAGTTCATATGAGACAATCATGTTTACTATATAAACTATTTTATTAAAAAAGAAAAAGTTTTGATGGACTAATCTGTATCAGAACAAAAAATAATGAAGTTTTAGGAAGGAAAAATTTCTATTTTGGAACATGATGGGCTTTTCTCCCCTCAAAACTTTGGAAATAAATAGAAAAAGAACCCATTATGAAGATTAATGGAAAGATGATAACAAATAAATTTTGAAGTTCTTATGAGCAAGTTGGGAATCAAGTTTTTTTTTTTTTTTTGTCACAAATTAGGAATCAAGTTTTGATTTAGTTTCTCTGTAATGCTTCATAATAAAATCGTAATTATAGCAATATTTATTTGAAAATATTAATTTAAAAATATTTATTCATTGTAAAATAACAATGGTATATTGTTAGTACTTGCGCTATTATATTTAATATTATTTTTATAATTTTTTTTTATAAATCATAAGTATTATTCACACTACACAATCCTATTCAAACCATTATAAGATAACTTTATATGACAAAAATTTTCTTTTTAGTACATAAAGCATCTATATATATGTATGTATATACCTACCTAAGACTCAAATTTTAATTATTTCTTTTCTTTGATATAAGCAACTAATGTATAGATTAATTTTCACTCAACCATTTGATTGACATGCTCCTAGTTATATAAGTTATCTTTAAAATTAAAATTTTGTCATCCTAATGACTAAAATTTAAAAATAATCTTTATAATTGTTAGTGTGACTTGGTGTGACCAAGGGAGATCACACTTATTTATTGAGTGTGTCTTTTAGAAACCATTATATTGGGCTCACGGGCCCAACACTCCTTCTAGCACCAAGCCTAAAGGTGTGGATGTTTGGTTGGTTGGTGATATATAATGTTCATAGTCCCCCAAGCATCAAGTTTAAAAGGTGTAACTACTTGCTCAATTGAGCAATTTATAATTGATCAATCTATATCCCCTAAAGCATCAAACCCAAATGGTGCAAGCACTTGCTGAATCAAGATTCATAATTTGTTGGTCCACAACCATTCAAGTGTCAAGCTTAATAGGTGCAAACACTTGTTTGGTAAAACGGTCCATTATTTGTTGGTTTATAGCCCCTCAAGCGACAAGCCTGAAAGGCATAGACATTGCTTAGTCGAGTGATCTATATTTGGGCTTGCTAATTATCCCATGACTCTGGTCTTTATGTTTGGGGTTAATTGGCTGACTTTTACCATGAGTCTTTTTTAATGCTTAGGTTTGGTTGACTGAATCTTGCCTCAAGCCTTATCTTCATGTCTAGTGAATGAATTCACAAGCCTTTCTTGGTGTAGGTTGGTTGGTCGATTCTTTCTTGCAAATCTTTTGCTAGTATATTAGTTTAGGAAGTCAATTGGTCAACAATTTCTCATATTTATTTTCTTTTGTATTTGATAAGATGGCTGTTGACTTTCTCACATAGTATTTAAAATCGATTATATATTACTACAATAAACTCAATATCAATCAAAGGACATTAATTATTTTTTAAAGTATTATGAAGCTTATATAATTTGAGGGTTTAAAAAATTTACTTATTTACTATTAAATTTATTTCGGTAGGCCATAAAGTCCATGTCTTTTCTTTAATTTGGTGAAAAACCTTCAACAAGATTTTTTTTTTCTAAAAGGAAACCTTTAACAAGTTGATTGTATAATTGATGCATTAAAGTGTAAATTGATATGACAACTAGGTAATTTGAGTTTGAATCCAATGGCTGTTGCCATGGGCAGGATCTATAAATCCCATTAAAGATTCACGTTTGTAAATGACAAATAACCCAAATGACAAATGGTTTCCACTTTCCAGGTGGATTTTCTTGGGGTTGTAAAGTTTACTTTTCCACCGTATAAAAGGAAAATTATCTCTAATGGGTAACTATTGCTTTAAAAATATACTGTAAAAGCATTCATTCACTATTCTTTAATATAATTATAAAGCGAATACTAAATACTTTTTATGCATGATCTCAATATAATAATATGTTATTTTTACTTTCTTTTTACATTTTTAATTTAACATTACCTAAGAATACTCACTCCTTTGCTATAATAATTAAAAATAGCACTGCACACCATTTTCAACCAACGACCATATCATATGATGGCTTACGCCTTAATATCAACATGTTAAATTACATGGAACATAGTTCTTTTAACAAAACATCTTATTATTTTTTTTAAAATAAAGACATCTTACTATTAGTTTAGTAGCATATTAAGTTGAGCTTGATGTAATTTGAATCAATGGTGGAAAAAATGTGATTAGACTGATAAACTGACAATTAATAACATTTTTCAAAAGGTATTTGGCTTATCAAAGTGGATCATTTACACAGAATTTACACTTACACATTATATGTATTATTTTTATAATGCTGCAATGATTACACATATATACGGGCTTAAATAAGTTTTTGAGTCAACTACTCCCAATTGCAGAAGTGATTCCATTCATGTCTGAGTCAAGCTTCATAGCTTCTTATATAGATAGTAGCTTGATAATTCAACTAAAAATTATTTTATACGTTGTGTTCTAATGTGTGTGATTTTTTTCACAGAAAATATTATCACTTTATCATTAATTATTAAAATCCAACTAACTTCAATAACTTAATCATTATTCGTGACCTGGCCATCAAAGGTCTTCTACTTTTATAGTTCAATTATTATTTTTTTCACATGAACTGCCACCTATTAGTTTTGTTTTGTCCATTGAACATTGAAATAAGTTTACAATATATACAATAAGGTTTTTTTTTTTTATCTATGTAAAGTGCCGAAGACCAAAAACATAACAGAAGCTACAATTATCCTAGTATCAATACACCCATGAAACCTTTCTTAAACAGAGGAATAAGGGAGAAGTTGACCAAAAACAAAAATAAATAAATGAATGAATAAATAATAAAACAGGGAAGGTTGATCAAACTTGTCGACAGCAAGGCTATTATTGCACTAACCTATTTGGATATATGACTAGAAGTACTTTTGAGAACTTCTCTATTAAAAAAAAAATACTGTATTTCTAGTTGTGAAACTCTCAAAAATACTTATGACACTTATCCAAACAGGCCCTATGTAAATTGGTCAAATGATGAACACATTTGTTGGCTTTCCTATATATGAATAAGACACAGTCGCATTCCATTCTTGTCAAAACACAAGTGGTCCTTGATCTCTCCTTAACCAGAATGTGGTAGTGATCCACTGATCCCTAATCGAGCTTTCAAAAATTAATTAAGAGTTTGATCAAGATAATTAGATTTTTTATTTTTAAAAAAATATACATTTCAAAGTAAATGACTATAATAGAGTCCAATTTATTTTACTTAATTTACAAATACTTTTAGTTCAATTTTTTAAACTAAAAGATAATTTTGATTTCTAAATTTTAGTTGTAAAAATAAATAATTTAATAAGATCAATAACAATTATCATTATCATTAATGTTGTTACTAAAGCTACAATCATCACTTACAACTATCAAGTCATTACTTTAGTTGTCATTACCACTATCCTTGTTAGCATGATACTTTGATAATCATTCTAATTAGTATCATTATTATTATTATTACTCTTGCAATTATCCACCATTATCATGTCTCTTTGTCACTATTAGACTAATAATGTTATCATATCTCTATTTTTTATTGTCAAATATTATTGTTATTATTGTCTCATTACTCTTATCCTTATCGTCACACATGAACAAGTGAGCTTGAATTAAAGTAAGAAGTATTTAAATTTAAGATTTGATATTAAAAATTAAAAAATACAAAAAGTAATATTTGAAAATTATATTAAATTTTGATCGATTCAAAATTAAGTATGCCTTTTTTTTACTATTTTTTTTAAAGTTAAGTATGCTAGATTCATTTAAAATAATAAATTTCTTTACTAACAATTTTTTATTTTTAAGACTTTAATTTGAAATTTTAGTTGAAAGTAAACTAATTTCTTGCCAAGTAAACTTATTTATTGGTAGTTTAGTTTTTGGTATAGACCTAAATGCATTGGAAGAAATTATTTTTAAGTTGAATAGAATCACTATGGATAATGAAGAAACTTTTTTTTTTCTTCTAAATATTTAATTTAGTTGTATATTTAAGATTTAAACTCAAGATTATTTATTGATAGTTTTTTATATTCATAAGTTGTCAATTAACGGAAGGATAATTAGTAGGATTGTTTAAATAATATCAGTGAATTATACTAAATCGTGAACTAAATTGAACTGAAAGTTAAAAATTAGGCCATTTTTAGCTGTTTAAAGAAACAAGCTACGGGACACCGAACCAAAGAAATAGTTTGGTCAATTAGGGCGAACTGTTTTCTACTTTGGTTTAGTTTGAGGAGAATTGTTTCCAATTTGGTTTTGTTGGATTTTTTTTATACTGAACTAAATTATGATAAATATTTTTTATAGAATTCAAATTTATAATAATTAAATTGTTATTTTTTATATATAAAAATATATTTTAGATTTATAATTAACGATTTAAATTGTGATATATTTCTTAAAATTAAAAT
This sequence comes from Glycine tomentella, assembly GCA_007407185.1. Taxonomy (NCBI): domain Eukaryota; kingdom Viridiplantae; phylum Streptophyta; class Magnoliopsida; order Fabales; family Fabaceae; genus Glycine; species Glycine tomentella. The sequence goes on along the minus strand of PYAF01002494.1, from coordinate 1,806,630 downwards.
GATAAGGAATTAAGAAGATCAAGTAGTTTGGGACAATTGAGTGAGTTTTTTTTTTTTTTGGAAAGTAATGTGTGAAATCAATAAAAATATTGACAATGGTTGAGAATAAAAGTCTGAGTTTTATTTTGATTTATAATTTAAAATAAAAGAGTAAATTTTGAAGAAAAAAAAACTAAATCATATACATATTTCATATAATTTGTATAAATACATTTTTATCATATTTTACATATTTTTACGCGTCTAACAATGATAAGGATACAAAGAGAAGATCATAAACATGGACAAACACACCCACAACCAATCCTTAACTTGACAATGCACTAAAACAAAATAAAAAAACACACATCATATACCATCATTTTTTTAGCTTTTCCAAAACCATCGAAGCTGCAAACCGAACCAAACCTCGATCAAAAAGAACATCAGCACATGCCCCTTTAGCTTTCTTTGTTTCTTCTTTCCTTCTCATCATGCACCAAAAAATCCTCGATTAAAAAGATACACATATAAAAAAAACAAAAAAGAAGAAGAGATGAGTGGTTCATTGATTCATAAGCACTGTGTGTTACTCTTTTATTTTATTTTTATTAATAAATATTAATTTGTTTTTTTAATAAGAAAATTTTAAAATATGATATTTTTTTTCTTCTTTTCTTTTATTAATCATTAAATCAAACGTGTGGTATTCTTGAAAGTATTTTTACATTACATTTACATACATAATCTCCCCACATCCTTTTATTTCCTCACGCAGTTCACCTCCACCGACTCCATCCAAATGCAGCCCTAAAAAAGGACAACAAATTATTGGATATCTCTGGCTGTTTATAGTTTCGATCCGTTTTTTATATATAAATTGAAAATGAAAATTTGCATTATATTTAATGTAAGAACATAACATAAAAAAACATGTCTGGTTTTTAGTTAAGAAGGTCTCAACATATTTACAAAGTAAAACTGAAAAAAAAAAGTTGTTTGATTTTTAATTGAATCCAAATATAAACTAAGATTTACCTTAACTTTGTCTTAAAACTCAGTTTAAAATGGAATTTTTTTTTTTTTACAAACTCAATTTATAATATAAAATTTATTCAAATTTAAGTTTACAACTTTAATATAAGCATACACAAACAACTGATGATACTTAATTATACGATAAATTTTCTACCAATTAAGCTTGGTCTAATAAAATGGAAGAACTACCTTATCCTAATCTTAAAACTCAGTTTAAAATGCAACTTTAATATAAAGGGTAAACATACACAAACATGAAATGATCCTTAATTATATAATGTTTTTTCTTTTTTATTTGAGGGTTGGATCTAATAAAAGGACTAATCTATAGTAATGTAGTAAATAAAGGTGTACTTGTAAATAAAAGGTTTAAATCTCTGATACAAAAGTATGTTCACATTTAAGATTATTAAGTATGTCGATTAATTAAAGTGGGTTCGATTATAAATCCTCAAAACATAATTACCCAGCTTTTTTTTTTTGTCATATCGGAGAAGAGTTGTTTCATGCAGAAAACACATGTGAATGATGTAGAAAAAAAAAAACGGTGCCTGAAACAATTATTTCCATAAAAAGGAAAACAAGTTAAATAAAACTAGAATAATTTGTGCAGAACAAGAGACTGAGAGTGACATGGGACAGAAAAAAAAATAGGAAGAGAAATAGGGAGACAGCAATAATAGACATATAGGCATTAGAGTGCCCACAGACAATAACCCTTTATAAAAAAAAGAACTCGTTCTCTTCTTTTTCTCTCTCAAATTTCTTTCCCTTTTGTTCACTCAAAAGAGCAGAAAGGGACAAGATCCCGGAAAGGCGTGCCAGCATCAGAGAGACTCATCAGTTTTCACTCGTACGGTGTTTTTGCTTTGCTTTGCTTCATTTCTTTCATCGTCATCATAAAGTTCGTTCCTTTCTCAGTTTTCACCCATACCCAGATGAGTAACAGCTCCATCTTGGATCTGTGTCCCTCCTTTGAGTGAAAAAGGTTCCATCTTTGGTCTCTGGTGCTGTTGGGGTTCCGTCATTGAAGAATAAGAATAAGAAGGGTATTATTGTTATTATAATCATGTACCCGAGGCTCATACACCCCCACGATGGGATTGTGACGCAGAATGAGTTGCAGGGTGCTGCTGCTTCCAACCTCTCTCACGCTCACAAGGGTGACCCTTGTCTCGTTTTAACGGCTGATCCCAAGCCTCGTCTTCGTTGGACTCAGGACTTGCATGAACGCTTCGTTGATGCGGTCACGCAGCTTGGTGGAGCTAGTAGTGAGTTTCTTGTAACTATTTTACTTTGTCAAAGTTGAAGCTTTTCTTTTAGTTGATCAAGTTGGATTTTGTTTTTATGCCACGTGCACAGTTTGTTGTTTTTTCTTTTGGATGAAATTGGCAGAGTATTTGTGTTGGCTGTGTTTGATGCTTTCATGTTTTTGTTTGAAATGAGACTGCTTTGCCTTTGGGGGACCTTTTTTTACTGTTTTGAGTTCATTAATTAGGTGTTGTGGAGTTTGTTTATGGTTATACATTTATACTCCTATTCTCGGCTGTAATAATTGGAATTGGAAGTGTTTTTGTTTATCTTAAGAGTAATTGGTCTTGCTAAGGGTGGATGTAGAGTGTGGCAAGTGGATTTTGTTGTAACAATGTAGGCGGAGAGTGATTTCATGAGCAGATTAGTGGTATCAATTTGTTAGTTTGTTTGACTGGTTAACTTGAGAACATTTTGTTTGAATGGACTTGACAATCAGTGGGTTCTGAGTTTGACTTTGACCACAAAGTATAAAATTTATTGGAGAGAGAGTTTAGTTCATCGGTATATTCTGCATCTTGACCTTCGTTTGTTGATGTGCTGAATCTTCTCATCATTGACTTGGTAGCTTTAAGCATTTATTTAGAACCAATGAAGCATGTTTAAAGTATTTGAAGGGTGGGTTGAGTTGAAATTCATAATGCGGGAGCATGCGGTGGTCGAGCTGCCTGCACTGTTAGATGCTTTGTTGAATGATACAAAAGGAGCGAGGGATGCTTTCTAAAAGTAATAGGCCAAGTTATGATTAAATGTAGCCATTTGCTGTAAATGATGGCTGAAATATATGTGCTCAGTACTTATCTGATATGATTATTTTTATTTTCCTTTGTTTTTTCTTGATATTAAGAAGTTGAAGCTCATTGAGTTTTTGACATCATAAAGTTTAGAAGGAATTAGTGTGATGAAGTTGGCATATTGATGAATTTATGTACCAAACACAGCTTTGAAGCTGTTTTGGTGTTTAGATCTTGTACTGTGTTTATTACCTTAATGTCATCATACTATTAGCTGCCACAATTTAGTTATGTAGCCTTTTGAATGGGATAAAACATTACGATATATTTTTTTTTTCCATTGGTGTGGAGGTTATCACTGTGTATTCCTGCTCCTACCCCTGTTCCTTTGCCCTTTATTGGGAAAAATCCAAGTCCCACAGGCTAGAGATAGTGCCAAGATAGAGTATATAAGTGGGGGCAACCCTCACTCTATGAGCTAGCTTTTGGGGTTGAGTTAGGCCCAAACCCACATTCTAAGACCCTTTTACATGATGGAACGACATTGTAAGATCAAATTAATTTTCTTTTTTTGAAAAAGTTTGGATTTTGGAACGAAGTTGAACTGTCTTATACATAATACTTCATGAATGAGTGCAGAGAAGACATTTGGCTGTTAATACTTGTCACAACCTTGTTGAACTTTCTATTGCCCAAAAAAAGCAGTTTGAAAGGTGATGATCTTATATAGATGTGGCACTAACATCTACTTTATATGCAAGAGTTGAAGGGCAATGCAGCTCCCATTTGGGCTTAATTTTGGAATTTTAAGAGAAGTTATCAAAAGAAATGAATGTAATTGTAAAATAAATTGATTTTAAACTGCCATGAATATTGTCAATAATGAGGTCATGTTTCCTACAGATGGTGAAAGTTATGTAGATCCAACATGATTTTGCTAAAAGTTGTCAGACACATTAGCATGGTTCCCAAATCCCAATTCATTATATGGCACATATGTGATTCTAGAATGGTGAAAATTTAATATAAACATTCTTGTAGACTGCTATTTAGAAAACAAAATGAGAAAAGGCAAGTTGCTAATTTTTTTTCTCCCTTCCTGGCTGGATTATACTATTATTTTATTTATGAGTGATTAAATATATTTTCTTATTTGAACGGGAAGACAGATTGAGAGATTTATAATGTTTGATATATTCAGACTCATTTAGTGCTATTTACTGCTATAAGATTCTGAGATCTTTCTAATTTTGGCTGTAAACATACTAAATTGTTTAACTGAGTTGTAACTGCAAAGAAAAATTTGCAATTATGAGTATAGTAGGTTCAACTTGTATCTAGAATTGGCATACTTATTATGCCATGCAGGATTATGAATGAATGCATTGGAGAGAAAGTTGGGGTAGCATGTACTGTAGAACATTGTCTTCGGTGATTTGTGTATGTGTAGAGAACAGCTGTAGATGCCCCTATAAAGTGAGTAAATCAGATGGAGGATATCCTTGTCACTAGAGATAGAGAGAGACTAAGAAAAGTTATACGCAAAATCATTCAAAAGAATTTAGCGGTCAATGGTTTGTCAAAATCATTAAAACATGTCATCATTTGATCAATGTAGCTGATCCCACCTAGTGGGAAAGGCTTGGTTGTTGTTATGCCATGTAGGGTTTAAAAGGGTAGTGTGTGACTGTGGTATACTATACTACATCAGTACATCCTCAACCCAAATCACATGCTGCTGTTCTCTTTTGATAATTATAACTAAGCAAGATAGTTTCCATGAACTCATACGCTGTCTAAGTTGAAACTATTTTGGCTCGAAATATTTAGCCTTTTATGTAAGCTGAGGTTTGCATTGATATTGGCTTGACTTGCTTGCAAAGTAGTTAATGAAGCCTGCTTTCCTTTTCTTATCCTGAAATCTTCATGTGTAAATTATCATAAACATCACTTTCTGACTAGGTTCTGGATGTTATCTGCAGAAGCTACACCAAAAGCAATCATGCGGACTATGAATGTCAAGGGTTTGACTCTGTTTCATTTGAAGAGTCATCTTCAGGTCTCTTTAATTCCTTTAATAATACTCTGCCCGATTATCAGCTTTGCGGCAAAATTGAAACCTTTCTTTCTGCATTGCAGAAATACAGGCTTGGTAAGCAATCTGGGAAAGATGTGGGCGAAGGATGCAAAGATGGTATGATTGTTATTCCCCTCTGGATCAATTATGTTCCCGTCCCTGTCATCTTAGTTTGCTCTGTCCAATGTGTTCTGTAGTGTCTTTCACTTTTCCCTTTCCACAGAGCAGGGTCCACCTGGAATTTTAATCTATATGAAGTATGAGTCAATGCCATAATCATATATTACCAACTTAGGTTATATTTTTTATACAGACTACCGAGGAACTGTCCGTGCAGAATTACAATTTTGGAACAAATTTTATGGACATATTTGAAATTAGGGAGAAAATTAGTCTAATTTTGGATAACCAAATTCATTTATGGTTAACATATTGGGCCAGTTTGTTTAAATTTATTTGTTAATAAAAATCACTTATTTTAATAAAATAAGCAGTTTTCTGAATTTTTAGTGGTTGTCTAATCTGCTTTTGCTTAAAAAAAGTAGTTTTATGCTTATTTTAAGAAGCAATCCTATCTGCTTCTTAGAAAACGCTTATATGAAATGCATTTATTTTAAAGTTGCTTTTTTTAAGTTTAAACAAACTCACCCATTAACTACTCTTTGAATTTGAACATTGATTATCAATTATTTTTTCTTGGCAAATAACTTCCTAAATTTGAAAAAAGTTTCAAGAATTTCAGTAATTCCAACTAATCTTTTACGTATAATCTTGGCTTCAACTGACTTTTGTGGAAAGAATATCAGGTTCATATCTTTTAGAAAGCCCTGGTGCTGATAACACTTCTCCAAAGTTGCCAACTTCTGATATAAATGAGTAAGAATTTGCATTAATTCATAAAATAAAAAATTTCTTCTTCTGGCGGATGTCTCAATGGATTTGAATTACCGAATTGAGTGACTGATTAATTTTATGCCTAGGGGTTATGAAATCAAGGAGGCATTGAGAGCACAGATGGAAGTGCAAAGTAAATTACATTTGCAAGTGGAGGTAAATTTCATTTTCCTAGTGCAAGTTGTGTATCCACTATGGCTTAGCACAGTTTTTGCCTAATTTGTAATTTAGTGGTGTCGTACATTTGCATATCGAGTCTAATTGCAGCAAGTTGGTGTTTGCTAACTGCTCTTCAAAAAAAATATCATCACACTGCAGGCAGAAAAGCACTTGCAGATTCGCCAGGATGCAGAGAGGAGATACATGGCGATGCTCGAAAGAGCTTGCAAGATGCTGGCTGATCAATTTATCGGTGCTGCAGTTATAGACACAGACAGCCAAAAGTTCCAAGGAATTGGAAGCAAAGCACCTAGAGGTACCTTGGTTGATCCTCTTGGTTTTTACTCCTTGCCATCCACTGAGGTTGCCGGAGTGAATGTCCCGGAAGAAGAAATACTGCCAAGTCTCCCACCCCAAAGGGCTGATTGTTCAACTGAAAGTTGTTTAACCTCACATGAGAGCTCTGGAGGATTGGCTTTAGAAGGATCTCCGGGCGAGGGGAAAAGGAGGATGCTAGGCATGGACTCTATGGCAGCACCTTTGATCTGGAGTGAAGCTAAGATGAGAACTCAAGCCATCAATGTAGCTCAAGGTAATCATCCTCAAGGAATAACTAGGTATGGCATTTAGGGATGGAAGGTCTTCTTGATGGTTCATCCCCTCATAATATATAAACCTTTGAGCTTCATTCATTCCTTTTTTTTATAGGTTCTTGAACTCTTCATGTCTTGTAAGTTAGTGAGACATAGGTGGAATCAATTTTACCCCTTTGTAAATTCAATCTACTCTGTGGCTTTAAACATCGCAAAAAACTAGCTTTGACTATACAGAAAATTGTGTGTTTTGGTGACTTATATGGATTCCTTTTTGCTCATTGCATCATGCTGAATAAAGAAGATGGAGTCATTGGTAAACTCTTTGAACTCTTTTCAAAAGCGTTGAACTTGCAAAAGCCATGTTGTAGAATCCTGACCACTTACTTTTCTTTCAAAAATTATTTAAACCATGAATATTTGAGTCATTAAAGAATAATGATAGGAGATCCAATGAATAAGAAGAAGAAAATTTTCTAACTGGTTTGACTTAAAACCCATGCCTCTCCTCTCCCTAAACAAAACATGTTTCACCGAATCACATGTTTTAGGTGTGAAACATTGCATAGTGAATGCGTCTGTCCATGTTTTCAAAGTAGTGGGTTTTGCCCTCCTATGTAACGTTTTACTGTATTTGATAATTTTATGTGCTTTTTAATGTGGCTTTTTAGCACCAAAATAATATATTATATTGCACATGTTGGGGGCATAATCTCGGCCTGTTAGTCAAATGAAATGAAAATTGCAGCTCAAATTGCAATTGGAGAACATTTGTCATTAGTTGTGTCATGCAAGTGGCAGGTGGAATATGACAAGTGTTCAAATTCTGTTGTTTCTTAAAAAAAAAAGAAAAAAAATGATTATCTCATAGTGATGCTAACTGTTGTGTGCTTTGTACAACATCGTTTCTCAGGAATGAGAGCTTATTACATGGACGGCCACATCGGAGAAAGGAATTCTTCACATAATACTATACTATTAGTAATTTTCTTTTTGACTTATAGTTTCAAAAGTTACTTTAAATTCTAATTAATTTGAATTAAATTGGATAAATTCACCTAAAGAAGAAAATTTTTTCAGCTTATTTTTCTGTACACAAGATTTGAAATCAAGGCTTTTAGAGAAAATTACTTTTTTTATTACTTACTATGTTATTTAAGTTAATTTTTAGTTTTTTTAATAACTAAAAAAATTTGTTTGATTGTTTAGTAAACAAGTTTTTTAATAATTTTTAATATTTTTTTAAAACGTTACTTGAAGTAATACTTGAAATATTATTTTTTTAAATTCTAACTTTAGTTTTTTATATATTTTTTATTCTTAATATATTTATTAATTTTTTTATTCTTTTTAAATAAATTATAGTTTTATTATTTTTCAATCTTTTTAATTTTTTAACTACTTCAATAGTTAAATTTATCAAATATTTATAATTTAATAAATTAATTTTTAATTTCCAATTTTAATTAATTTTTCAATTAGTTTTATTGAACATAATGTTAGACAAAAGGTAATATTGGTGTTGTATGGAAGACTTCTAAAGATTTTTTTTTATCACCTATGCTAACAGGCATTATTGGTAATATATGATTAATGACCTGTTTGGATGTAAATTTTTTTAAAAGTATTTTTAAAAGAAAAAAGTAAGAAAAAAATGAAATGAACTTCTCTATAAGTTAAAATGAATTTTTCATTAGTTCATTTGTAGATATCATCTCATCTTTTAAAGAAATTATATTGATAAATTTTTAAAAATTAAGTAATGGAGAGTTTATTTTTACTTATGAAAAAATTTATCTCATTTTTTTCTTTTTATTTTTTTTAAAATTACTTCTAAATAAATTTATTCAAACATGTTCTAATTATGTGAAAATATATAACTGCTATGAACAAATAAATACATATTTGCTTGTCAAAAAACATATTTCTGAGACACGTGGAGGGCTATTATTCATTTGGAACGATTAGGTATAGCTTGATAGTTGATATAATCAATGGATGGCCTCCGACATTCTCAACGACTCCACCACATTCATCTTTCTTATTGGCACCACCTCCTTTTCACGCTCCAAGTGGAATTCCATTTACAACAATGACATATTTCTTCCTGTATCGAATATAAATAATAATTTTTTATTTTAAATATAAAAAAAATTTCAATTATTTGTGTATTATTTAATGATTTTTTAAAAAAATATTCTTTATTTAAATAAGGTGAAAAACATTTTTATACTTATATCAAGTTTTAATGGATGATAATTTAGAAAAAAATATTTTTTAATTAAAATAATATAATTTAATAAAGTTAATTAATTTTCTTAATAAATATAAAGCATATGTTTTTTTTTATATATAATTGAGATCAGAGACAGCAGTAAGATGGATAGTTATTGAGGACTTAGAGTTGAGTGCATTGATTTGTTGAAATGAGGGAGAATTTACTGCCATATAATCTTCACATGTACGTGGTGAATTAGTATAATTAAAGACTACAATAATAATGTCATAAAAAGTGTATAAGTATGCCACATGACCGCTACAATATACTTAAATATGGAGTTTACTTTTAAGAATATATACGAATGATTATTAAGTACATTACACACAAGAGAATAAAAAAATACATAATTATAATAATTGCTCGATTTCAAATTCAGAAAGTTGGCGTAGTAATTAAAGAATGTATACTCTTCTTTTTTATAACTTAAGTTTGAACCCAGAGCAAATTAATTTTAATTGATGTAAAAACTACAAAAGTTGCTTGAAATTAAAAAAAAAAAAAAGAAGGTATGGTTGAGAGTAGGAGTTTACAAAAGAGGAAATTTAGAAATCACAAGTAGGTGATTAGGCAAATATCAGCATTTTGATATTTTTTGTATTGTATTATCTTTCATTGGAGAGGAATGCGTAGAGCTGTAACAACATTGGGAAGGAAGCAATAGGAAAAGGACTACACTGCCGGAATATATTTATTTTATTTTTGGTTTATGGAAATGAGGTTGACTACTTCCACACTCTTTAGATATTTAATAATGAGTAAAATGGAAAGGGATTAAATTTGAGTAAAATAAAATTATCTTATTAATTTAAATATTTTAAGGAAAAAAAAGGTTAAAAGTAATTTCATCTCATATCCTTAAAAATGAAAAAAAAAAGTGAGATATTGAATGATTAGTTTAGGTAAGTTACAAAAGAGTTCGTTGAAGAAAAAAATGCGAGGAAGACTATTATGATATTCTTATATTTCTTTCTTTTATTTCTCTATTTTTTAAAAAATATTTCTTCCTTTTCCATCATATATATACTTCCTATTTCTCTTTTCTCTTTTTATCTCTTTTTTTTTTTTAAAAAAAAAATCTATATGTCTCAACTCCCAAATGGGTGCCAAAAAAATCTATTCTTCATATTTAATTTTTGTTCATCGAAGAGAGGATAATGGAATATTACGAAGAAGATTCCATCTTAGCAGATTACAATGCTACATATTGTTGTCATCTTCACAACTAGCTAGCACTATTAACTATTAGACTATTTCACTACTGAGGAACTTGAATCAAGCCTACTCACACTAAGCAATCACCCCAATAAAACAAAATATAAAACAAATTTCAAAACAAAACAAAAACAAAGAAATTAAAGAAATTAAAGAAGGCCTCATAGGCACATAAAACTCAGTAACCATACAAGGCCTAGGAAACTGATCAGACCAAGACACAAAAGGAATTGTTATACCTTGTTTTCAAGATCTGTCTATCTGACTATCTCCATCTATGCCTCAAGAGGTATGCTTTCCTATCCTTTCTATCTCTTTATCAACTAATAAATCAAACTCATAATATTATCTGATGTTTTTTCTGTTATTCTAGCTTGCCTTTCTTTTTAATTTGTTTTTGGTTGTTATATGATCACCTAATCTTAATTAGCTTAAGTAGCAAGGACAAGTATAAATTATATAATATGTACACAAATATCTTAGCTTCAATCCATTATATTTAAACTTGCCTTTGTTTAAGTCTGCATGTCCATAGAAGGGACATTAGAAAAGATAATGCATGGGAAGGGATATGTTATGTAAGCATATGTGTCTTACAAGGTGTTTGTGCATGGAATTACGTGAAACGTTAATTTGTTGGCATCATTGAGCTTGCCATGCTTGGTTTGCACGGTACTAGCAATCATGTGGCCACCAAAAAATTAAAAGTTAGCAATCATGAACGGTTTAGGACACATGGCACCAACTAGCAATATATAGTGTAAGTGTAATAACCTGGGAATTTAATTTCTCTTGTTGAATTTTGAAGACTTCCTTATATAGAAGTAAATTTTGTGTGTAGTTCTCTTCAATTCATACGCATTAATTAGATGAAACCGTATGAATATTGGTGAATATTTATGAAGAGTGAGTTAGATTTGATTTTGAATAATAAAAACAGATTCATTAAGAGTAATATTTAATGAATCAATAACGAATAATCCTAATAAAGATGCGTTAATAATATTAAATTTTACTTTTTAATAAAAAAAAATAATTCTGATTTGTGAATGGTTAATGAAACATTAAAACTTAAAAGTGCTAAAAAAAACTATTTATAAAATAAAATACATTCAGTAAAAAAAAATGTGAAATATTGCTATATCTTTTTAGGCCAAAAAAAGAGGGACAGAAAAATCGTTTAATTGGTTTTACTTAGTTGGCAGTTGTAGTGAGGAGATAATATATACTTGAATTTATACAATCGTAAATTAAGGTGTGATATGTATTTAATTAAATACTACATGATTTAATGATTACTTAATTTTTTTTATGAGTAGTGATTACTTAATTTGTGATAAGGAGATTTAACATATGATGAGATTGATCTGATCACAACTCACAATCACCAGACTCACAACCATTGAAAGACTTAGACTAAAAGATGAGACAAAAACTTGATTAAATGTATTCACGTTCCTTGATGCGCACTCAGGTGAAGTATTGGGAATTTACACTAACAATAAGATGTATCTCAATTCTTTATAGCGATCGATAGAATTAGTTATTAATATAATATGATGATCAATTATATTATTAATGTAGATCTTTAATATACACACTACAAATTTAATTTCTATTAAGCAAAAACGATACGACAGAGACACACATAGCAGTTAACTGTTAATATATGACATTTTATTTGTAATGAATGTTACTGTTTCAATATATATATATATATATATTTGATACTCAATATCTTAATTATCTGTAAGAAGTTTTATATCTGATAATCAATTTTTACTACTATATAGTATTTTTAAACTATCATTTTAAATAATAACAATTGGTATTATAT
>PYAF01002494.1:1777446-1794415 GCA_007407185.1 Glycine tomentella | reverse complement strand
ATCAAGTGAGAAAATTATTTTTATATTAGAATAAGAAGCACAAATATTAATGACTAACTTTTATCATTAATTATATTTAATATTAAAATATAAAAGTCCTATAAAATTTATCAAAAAAAGTCGTATAACTTTATATAGTACTGTGTTTTATAAATATTTTAAATTAAATTTTAAATAATGATAACAATTAATATTGTTATTAATATTTTCATAGAACAAAAGGATAGAGAAAATATATAAAGTGGGAGAATCATTTTTATATTAGAATGAAAATTTAAATATTAATCACCAAATTTTATGATTAATTTAATATTAAACCACAAAAATAATATTTAATTTTAATAATTTCTGTTTTATTAAAAAATATTCTTCACTCTTATTTGGAAATTCAACTTATCACCAAGTACATTGATATAGAAAAATAAATAAATAAAAATAGATGTCAGAAGCCACGTAAAAAATAACACAAAAGTTTCTCATTTAATTATGGGGAAAAGACGTCAAATGGATTGCTGGATGAAAATCAGAAAATGAGTAGAAAATTTGAAGAATGGAAGAATTTGGGCCGGTTGAACCTGGACGGGAGAACGGTCAAAAGTCTAATTCCGTCCTTAAAAATAAATATTAAAATTTATTAGTTTTCAAAATATAAAAAAATAAAAATTATTATTTAAAATAAACATCGCGTCCGTTAATTAGATTAATTTATAAATTAGTAGTGCCAGATGTTAATACAATGGACAAAATCATATTTCAAAAACTTATATAATTATTTTTTGATACAATTATATAATCAATTTTATTCATTCTTTCTGATATATGGATGATTCAATGTATTATTCTTCCGGCATGACAATTTACTCCTCTTAGGTCGAATTTTTATGTTACTCTTACATTTTTGACTGATTGTTACTCTTACATATAAAACAAGAATTATTATTAGTATAATTGTTTTTAAAATTTAATAAACATGAATTATGAATATTAAATTTTTATATTATTAATCAGTTAGAATTTTTTTAGCAGTAATTTTTAAAAATAATTGATATAAAAGATGATAAATTTATTAAATTTGACCGTTTGTCAAAATCTTTATATTTTGTGTACATTTATTATATGTTCATAATTTATATTATTAATTAAAAAATAAACTATAAAATAATTACTATAAAATTTAATAATTTTTAATTATATAATTGTACATGATTAAATGACTATTTAGAGTAATACTCTATCCTAATTAAATTCTTTGTATCATGTAAAAGTGAGAAAGAAACCGCGTGGTATTAGTTTTTGTTTTTAGTTCCATTCCTATATATATAAAAACATTAATAATTAACTTAATGATTTAAATTTAATATAGTAGCCCCCCTAAGAAAACGATTAATTTCATTAGAGGGTATCACTGTGTATGAAGAGAGAGAAAGGAAGAGCACAGCACCACACAGCTCCGAAATAGGAGGGGGAGAAATTTTGTATGCGTTGGATTTCGTAGATCTGAGTACGTTTTACTCTTCTCCTTTCTATTCCTTTGAATTTCAGTTTTAAATCACTCTCTCTCTCTCTCTCTCTCTGAAGCTTGTGCTTCTGGGTTTTCTTTCATTTGTGTTTTTTTATTTTGTTTTTGGTGACCCTTTTGGATTCTTTGCTTTGAGCTTCGTCTTAATGATGTTACTGTATCTTCCTTGGCCTAAAGTTCGTGTTTTTGATCGTTTACTTCGATTTTTCTGTTGCCCCAACTTTTAAAGTTTTGGGCTTTGTGCTGGGAAATCGAGCATTTCTCGGGGTTGGTCTGAAAGGTGTAAAATTTTCAGCTTTTTGATCATCCGAGAATTTTTGGGTTCTTATTCATGTGGGGCCAGAACCCCAATTACTACTGCTAGTTTTGTTTTTTTAAGGTTCGTTGGTTTTTTTAAGGTTAGTTGGTTGGTTTGTTAGGATTGTTTCAGCCATGGTGAGTCCTGTGTTGGTGTTCTGTTCCTTGTGTGAAGTGTTGAAACATCAATTTTGATGTTGTTAGCTGATATTCAGAGGTATTAGCATGATGAAAAATTAGTCAACTTTTAACACTGATTCCCAAATTGCTGATGCTATTAGATTAACGAATTCTTCTGCAAGCAGCGATAATGATATCGAATGTTTAGTTCTCTACAATCAAGAATGATATCTTTGTCACTTCTTATAAGTATCAGGAAAAATCAACCTCATTTAATTTTTTTCCTCTTCTCCGACATTTTTGGATGGGATGGTAGGGTGGGGGGTTTAGGGAAAGAATGATAGCTTCAAATAGTGTTGGTTTCTCTTTGAATGTTTTCTCCATTTCTAGCAATATTAGCATATATTCTGCAAAACTGCAGGTGGCAATTTAGTTGTTGCAGAAGTTGGATGATATTTGAAGGGTCCTATATTACTTAGGCTAAAAATCACTTGTAGGTCCTGTAGGTTTTGTGTTTCTATAGAGTGATTTCATCAAATAAAAACACATGAAAAAGTTTACCTAGTTACAGGATGACTTAGGCCAAGTAAATAAAAATCACTGGTTTTTTGTTTTGTAGACATAACTGTGCGTTTTCCATGAGGTTTGAGTTTCTCCTAGGAACTCACCTGAGTCCCAAGGAAAGAAATGAAGGAAGAAAGCAAGAGGATTTAGATAAAGAAGGACTTTGCAAAAAAAAGAATGAAAATTCTATTAAATTAGATCAAATGGTCCACATTTGGATGTCTGGGAGTATTTTTTTAAGGTTTGTTTTGAGAGTACTAGATGATCCATGGGGTAAATTTTGTTAACGGCAATCTGAAAAGTTGGTTGAGGGAGTCTTATATAATGTAAATCCATGATCAAACCAAATATTATTTGAACTCGTTCACATTAGGAAATAGGAATTGGGATCAGAATATGTTAATATTGTAATACTTAAGTGTAAGTGTTTTAACTAGGAAAATTCAAGGTTGCTCTAAAAGGTATTACTATCTCGTGGAACAATAGATTTATGTGCCTCTGTTTGCCTGCATGTCTGATTTTTTCTCATTTATTCACAAACCTCTTCCAATATGCAGTTAAGTTCAAGATGTTAGAATTAATTTCAATATTATATTATATTCTCTTTTACTTTATTTGCTGTCAGATAAATGACAAATGTATCATTCAAAGAATGTTCCTAGTGCAAGTTTAATTGGAGTTAATTCATTAGTTCATGGTCAGCACATAGATTGTGGTGGCAGCACAATGGATCCTGGCAGTGGAGGAAACAGTCTTGGCAACAACTCTAATCTTGCCTCAAAACAACGTTTACGGTGGACACATGAATTACATGAACGCTTTGTTGATGCTGTGGCTCAACTTGGTGGGCCAGATCGTGAGTATTTCTCCCTCTATTTTTGGTTAACGGCAATCTGGAAGTGTTTTTTTTTTTTTTTTTTTACACTGAAACTTAAAACATGACTTTAGTCAGTAGAGAATGCTAGGTTGTGTGGCAGCTAATAAAATAAATGCACTCTTATCAATTTTACATCTGTTAGTGGAGATGTGTTTGGTGTTTAAATTTCATATCATCTGTGAACTTTTCCATGTAATCTACCCCTCCCCCCTCTCCCTCCTGTATATGTGCTGTGCATCAGTAATTAGGTTCAGGCAAGATGGTATCAGATGGGCATGATGACATGACTACCCGATAATTCATGGGAGATCATATGAGAATTTTCTTTGTATGAAATTCATGAGATAATATAAAAAGTAAAGTATAAAGAATAGGTAGCATATGTTAATCAGATGATGTATACTTATGTTGGATGAGGAATATTTCAAGCTTCTATGCATGATTTTAACATTCCTTATAAAAATGTTTTCAATCTAACTATCCTTTTTGCTAGGTGCCACACCCAAAGGTGTCCTCAGAGTTATGGGTGTACAAGGCTTGACCATTTACCATGTCAAAAGTCATTTACAGGTAATGTGCACTTAAAGGGCCTCTTAACTTGATGTCCATTATTCTCATTCGTAAATCCTTTTTTCATTCTACTTTTCTGTTGCTTACAGAAATACCGACTTGCAAAATATTTACCTGACTCCTCATCTGATGGTATGTCTATCTGTTTTTTTGGTACTTAAATTGTTCTTGCATATGGTATTTAGGGCTTTTTTATTTGTTTTTTTTAGTGCATTAAACATTCGTTTTACTTTAATTTCTCTTTATTTGGTGATAACTTTTAAAATTGTTGATAGAAGGGAAAAAGGCTGACAAGAAAGAAACAGGGGATATGCTTTCCAATCTTGATGGTTCATCGTGAGTATTGCTGGTTTGCTGCCTCTTTTTTTCTTTTCATTAGGGCTTTCATACTTATACAAGTTGGTGGTTATATTATTAAAAAAAATATTTGGGTTACTTAAGCACACTCAACCGTGCTTTAACCATCTCCAATGCTTTTACATCGTGTAGTCAAATTTGCAACAGTGTTGACAAACAGAACTTTTTTAATCTATTTCTTTTGTATTCAATGCCTAATAACTGTTAGTGGAAGAAAATTTTACTTTTTATCAAAAGATCTTAATTAAATTCTTGATTGTTTGATGAGTTCTGGTGGTATAAATGACTAAAGTTGTGGGCTTATCTGTCTGTAGTGGGATGCAGATTACTGAAGCACTGAAGCTTCAAATGGAGGTTCAGAAGCGACTACATGAACAATTGGAGGTATATTTTCCTTGTTGAACTGATTTATGACTTTATCATATTAACTGATTATAATTTATGATTTCTATTCAATCATGTAAAATTAAATGATATGAATTTATCTCTTGATTTATGCTAATCACAAATTGGTTACATTATATAATCACTAAGATCTAGGTTGTACTATCCTCTAGTGGCTCAAGCTGTACGGCTCAATGTGTAAATGGGGTTTAAAATTTGTGTATTTGCTGCTTTGAAATTTCACTTTATAATTTTCCAATTTCGAATGAAGTAAAGACAGAATAAACAGACTGATGAATTATTTGTAATTAAGATGCCAAGCTTGTAATTTATGTTTTGACGTGAAACAGGTGCAGAGACAGCTACAATTACGGATAGAGGCCCAGGGTAAATACTTGAAAAAGATAATCGAAGAACAGCAGCGGCTCAGTGGCGTTCTTTCAGAGAATCCTGGCTCTGGGGTTGCAGACGTTGCTCCAGGGGATGCGTGCCAAGAACCTGATAATAAGACTGACCCGTCAACCCCCGACCCTGAAAAGGCCGCCAAAGACCGTGCTCCGGCAAAGAGTCTTTCAATAGAATCTTTTTCATCTCACCTTGAACCGATGACACCAGATTCTGGCTGCCATGTTGGTTCCCCTGCTGAAAGCCCTAAAGGGGAGAGATCAGCCAAGAAGCAACGAGTAATCGTGGATGGCGTGTATTCTAAACCAGAAATGGTGCTTCCACATCAGATACTGGAGTCAAGCATGTCATCATACCAGCAACCTAACACTGTTTTTCTTGGCCAAGACCAATTTGATCCTTCTTTGGGTATATCTACCAGAAGTGGTGAGGAATTGGATAAGGTTGGTGGTGGTAATCTGTGATTTGGTGTAATATGTAGGTTGTGTTCTTAGGACTCATTCTATCTTCCTTCTAAGCGTAGTTTGTGTTATATGTATTCCTTAATAGATGAGGGAACCTGATCTTCGTAGATTCCCAAGGTTTTTAGTTTTCAGTTCAAATGTTCAATACTTGACTAAACATCCAGCCTTTAATTACTATTTAGAGAACTAAGTTGAATTGGATTAATAGAAAGAATCTTGGCATCGGCTATGGTGTTTATGAGAAGCTTATGGGGATTATACTTAATCTCTTGACTAGCCAAAGGAATTGTGCAGATGATTAGGGTGTTGCGGTCTGGCTTTGGGGTATATTCTAACACATGACATGTAGAAAATTGGCATTGACTGTGATTGATTGTACCAATCATGAAACTTAAATATATATTTTAGTATGTACCATTGTTATCTTCATTGTCATTGTTATCACTATCATCGTTATTGCTACCACCTTCATCATCGTTGGTGTTACCATTATCGTTGTTGTCACTATCATCATCAACATTTTTATTATAGTAATCATTATTATTATCACCGTCATCACTACTATTGTTATTATTGTTATCGTCACCATTGTCATTAAATTCACTATCATCATCGTCACTATTATTATTTTTGTCATTATTTCTATAATCACATCATTACTCATCTTATAATGAGTTAAGATAGTTTATAAGCTCAAAATTATTATAATAAAATATAATCTTTAAAGTTTATCTTAAGTATTATTTAAAAAAAAAAATCATTCATTTTTTATTTTTTAAGTAATACTTAATTTTAAATATTTTAATGCAAATTAATTTAATTTTTAATATAATTTAAACAAATAAATAATTTCAAATTAACATTTTAAAGTTCTAAAAATATAAATAAAATAAAGAAAAGACCGAGTTAACTCAAATGACTCACAATCCATAGAGTTAGATTGGGTCAACAATTTACGGCATTGAATTGTACTAAGTGAAATACGAGGAATCCATCGTGTGCTAACCCAAATAGGTTGGTGGACACAAATTAACACCCTTACTAAGAATGTTAATAATAATAATATTTTTAAATGTTTTTAAATACATTAATTATTATTGGTTGGAATATATCAGGACTTTAAATAATATAACTTTACTTTTTATTTAATAAACTTTATTCATAATTCTGACTATTAATAAATCCATCCAATAATATTAAAATGAATATGCTTAAGAATTTGTTACTACTATTTCTTAGGTTAAAATGTAATTTGTATCCTCCTATTTTTTAAAATATACATTTCTAGTCCTCCATTTTATAATTGAAATATCTCATTTTTCTACTTTTAAAAATTTCACGATTTTAGTTTTCTATTTTTTAATTAAGACATTTCATCCCTCACTTTTAAAAAAATCAGCACTTTTAATTAGTGGTCAATTTCAAACGTTGATCTATATACTTTATAAACATTAACAAACAATTGTTTATTCATTATGCACATGAATTTTTTTATAATTATTTAATCACTAATAAAGTTAATTTATTAAAAAAAGTATGTAGTCAACAAGTCTGAAATTGACCAAGAAACTAAACTCACAAATTTTTTTAAAGTGGGGGATGAAATGTCTCAATTAAAAAAACTAAAATCATGAATTTATTAAATGTGGAGAACAAAATATCTCAATTAAAAAATAGGAGGATTAAAATAACAAATTTAGGAAAATAGAGAAATGAACACTGCATTTTAGTCTATTTCTTATAATGAAATTCATGCTCAACTTGTAAAATGGAGACATCCTTCTCATTATTTTCCAATAATAGTACCTGAGGCAAAAGTGGTGGTACATTATCAAAATTGGTGGCAAGATAGAAGTTTTTTTTTTTGGACAGCAACTGAATCATCAGAATGATCAGATACTTTCCATTGATATAAAATCAGCAATACAATGTGGAGTATTAAGGAAGATTTGGTATTGCTAAAAAATGAAGGAATTCCTAGCTATTTGCCTTCAAATTAGTTTGCCTCCTCACATATTCAATAGAGTATGACGGATAAGATCTCAAAATATCTCTAATTTGGTTTAGAATAAACCCACAATCAGTGATATCTTCCTCTTTACTCTTAATCTGATCTACTATATATTTGCAATCTGATTCCATAATGACATTAAGAATGTTCTGATTTGTAAGCCATAATAAACTTTGTAAACTCTAATGTATCATCCCTTAAACAAGCTCCAAAACCCGACTTTTCCTTCCTCATCCATAGATGTCAACCATCAAGTATCAGCCCTCTGGATAACCGCTATAAAGAACAAAACTTCTCCTCTGGTAATGATATCATAAGTTCGAACACCAGATCCTTAAAGGATTCCATGGATATCTCCATATCAACCCTTTATCAAGCACAACCCGGGAACTCCAAATGCTACTCCAAATATAACTAGGATTATAACCAATATTGGAATCCATAAAATCCCTCCTTGGCTAATATTTAGCTTTGAAGAGTCTGGATACCATGGCATTGGTGTTAGACATAAATCTCTACCCTTGTTTCCCAAGCATAGCTAGATTAAAAGCTTCTATGCTTCTAAAATTCATCCCTCCCTCCCTCCTTTCTCACTGCTAGTTTCTCCCATGCTAACCACTTCACCCCTTGGCCATTCCTGCAATAAGAGTTCAACATTATCTCTATTTCTTCACATATTGGTTGATTTTGGAAGAAGGTAAGCACTCATAATATAAGATGGGATGGACTGAAGGACAGGTTTTAGCATAACTTCATTACCTGCCTTTGAGAGGAATTTCCCACCGATTGAATTAATTTTTCTCCAAATTTTGTCCTTGACAAAATTGAACGTCGCTTTCCTATTCCTCCCAATCATTGATGTCATGCCCAAGTATTTTCCTATTTCTTCAAGACTCTCTCCTCAACTCTTGCCCCCATTGATCCAGATTATGTGAGCAGTTCTGGATTTTTGTCATGACGTCCCCTCCTTCTTCAATTCTCCAACCTCTTCCGCACCACCTCTTCCAACTCTTCCTCCCCAAGCCATGCTTTTATCACGAACCACCACTTACATCAATAAAATGTTCGGAAAAATACATAATTTGACAACTGAACTCTCTCTTCCATAACTCAGCTACCCCCCTCCATGTCCTCCACCAACTATATCCCATTTAGTTGTTCCTCCATAACCACCCTAGTCAATTCCTCGTACTCTTCAGCTTAGACTCCTTTTTACAACCTGAATACCTTGCTTTACAACGTACGACTTCTCACAAAGGAGAAAGAAACCTACGACTTCTCACAAAGGAGAGAGAAAACTACTTTAAGTTCGTAGCATATTCGCACTGATACAAGTTTTTAGCATGGGAAGAAATGGGCTAACCAAATAAAAGAAATTCCCAAAATTAGTAGTGGCCTAAGAGGAGAAATTGAAAAACTACCTTTATTGGGAGTAGAATATTATATTGCTTCGAAAACATAGAAAATATTACTTTTCATTTTATTTTATTTTGAAACGATAATTATAATATTATATTTAAAATATTTAAATATTAGTATGTTAAATCACTTTTTAAAGTAAGATTTGTTTTTATCTTTATTTTCAACGTTTAAATCTTAAATGTAAATCATGAAATTGAAATAAATTTCATTTCTATCCGAAACATTAAATATCATTTTGAACTGATTTCATTTTGACTGAATTGAAATAAATTTTAAAATTCTAGGTTGTAATTCCAATTCTAATTCTATCACTCAAACATGAAATGTTTGGCATCAAGAAAACAGTTTAGATAAATAATTTAATCAAAGACTTATTTTATATGAACTTATTATTCTAATAATCTCAATTTATTAAAATAAGATATAAAAAAAAGAACTTGTATAAAACGTCCCCTGCTAAACAGCCACACAACATAACAAAGCACATTAAGCCCCCAATTTAGACATTGCAAAACTAGGCAATAAGGTGAGAATGACAAATGAATCATATCCCTGCAACAATAAACAATTGAAAGAGGAGCTAGAAAGAGAAACCGATATTTTGTACATAAATACATGTTGAATATTTCCCAAAAGAGAATCAAGTCAATCAGCTAGTCAACCTACAACCAAGTTGAGTTTCATGGACTGCCTAAAAATAGCAGCGTCTTACATTAATGTTACGAAAGCAAATAGTTAGATGAACTATGTTTACACATGTAGCAGTCAAGACATGTCAAGAGGGCTTTGATCTCCTATGGGCAGATCCCTTTAAAATGCAAAGTCGCAGCCGTCGACTGAGGGATTCCAACTTGTCAAATGTCTCAGACTTTAGCTTCTTTGAGGATCTTTCAGCTTTCTTCTTCTGATCCTTTCCCTCTTCTTTTGGGTCTGCAGACATTTCTCTCATACTTCCCAGGGGTGTTGCAAATACCTTTTAAGAGTATTTCGATATTGTATACACATGAAGCAAATAACAACCATGTCAATGTATGAATTAACAAAAAATATTATAGATAAGATCTTGTTTGCCAAAAAAATTTCATAAACACTTATAAGTGAAATTTTTTAAGGTAAAGTGAATTGAGCTTCTCTAATTACTAAATCAATTTATACACCTCAGCTTTTTTGGAGAAGTTAAACTATAGAACTACTATAAAAGTTAAGTACATAAGTTGATTTTAGTATATGACAGAAGCTCAATTCATTTTATATTATTATTTTCTTCTCCTATAAGTGCTTATGAAGGAGTTTATTCCAATTTCAAACAGAGTCTAAACATGAGAAGCAAAGACAGCATAGAACCATGATATAAACAAGCAGACTAGTTACAATCACATAAGTTTATTACATCACTCCCAAACCATTTTTATGTCCTCAACTAGTTAATAGATCAAACATTATGTGCAGCGTGGATGAATGTGTGTTCTGAGAGGCCGACCTCAGAATCATTATCATCATCCCTGAAATCTGGATACGATTCTTCATCGCTGAGTACTAAAGAAGAACATCTGCCCCAGTTTTCTCTAGTTGAGCTACAGTATGAGAAGTAATCTTCAGTCAGGCCATTTTGCTCATCCTGTTGAATCATTAAAAGTCAATTTCAGGACAAAGAAAAAATGAGCCAAGTTCTACACATGCATTTTAGATCACTAATGCAATAGATAGCAAATAATTACTAGAAAAGAAAGAAATTAATTCCTCTCTATATGAAAATAGTGCAATCTAGATGTGAAAAAGCCCTGAACAATTTCTTAATTTCAGATATGGTACTTGATAAAGTCACCTTCATATCTGCAGGCTCATCATGGCCATGTTCATCATTGCCATGCTTTGGTTCCTCTCTAATCATGGACTCCTGAATTAAAAGCAATTAATGAATTAAACAGAACAAAGGTTTTAAAAAAATTAACTTGGACAGATGGAAAGAGCCATCCTACAGCGGCGGTTACCGAAGCAAATGCTTTGATTGAATTTGAAGTGCTTGGAGGAGCAGAAGATGAACTCGCAGCATCAGTAGTTGCAGACTGTAGACTAGAGAGTATCCCATATAATAGGCTCTAGGAT
This sequence comes from Glycine tomentella, assembly GCA_007407185.1. NCBI lineage: Eukaryota > Viridiplantae > Streptophyta > Magnoliopsida > Fabales > Fabaceae > Glycine > Glycine tomentella. Next base: position 1,783,319 of record PYAF01002494.1, on the reverse strand, counting down.
GAAGCATGAGTGAATTAGTATTTTATTATTCAAATAAAATCCACAGAACAAAACTGAATCAAATGACCATATATATCTACATAATAACATTTTATGTTAATATTTCAAATAAGTGAAATGAAAGTTGACATTTCAAATTTTAGATATTTCAGTTAGTTAAGACTAGATGATCCTATATCTCCTTTCTTTTGCTTTTTCCATTTTGATGATATGGTACTGCCACTTGAAGCTTGCTGGTGTATCATTGTGAGTTCACAAACTGCATTCTGATCACAATGTATAAATTCAGGTATATTTCTTGATGACTCAGCTTCTTTGAAGTGCTATTTACCTCATTCACAGCAGAACCAATCTTCAAATCCCCTAAATCAAAATATTTCTCAAGCTTACGAGCTCTAGGTATGTGAGGAGGGCGGAGCACATTGTAGAAGAAAATGGAAATTGAATCATAAAAGAACTGTGGTCGAGAGGAGTTGTGATCACCATCAAATTTTATGATATTTTTATCTCCCTACAAATTTAGAGATCAAGTTAGATATTTTGTTTATGTCAAGAGAGAGCAAAACTGCATATTGCTTTAAGAACATTAGGTTGATGGTTTGAAAGAATACCACATATGATTCAGAGATGAGATCAGAGTGGTGAGGCTGAATGAATTTGTCATGATTACCATGTCCAAATAAAACAGGAATGAATGTCTTCGGTGCAACCTGTAACCTTTTAAAGCATTAAGATAGTCACAGAAAGGAAGTAACTATTCTTAACTATTTGTTTACCAGAAAAAGAATCATAAAAAGAGTATGTTTGAAATAGTTTTTGTGTTCAAAATTTCTTATAGTAAAAATCTTCCTTAGAGAATAAACAAAAGTTGTAAATTCTCCCTAAAATTTCCATGATAAATTAAGTTAACAATAATAATTCTAGAACTTAAAAAGTGAGAAACATCAAAAAAAGCTTCCATCATTCTTTAAGAAAAAAAATGCAGAATGAATCCATACCAACAAACAGTTCAGGTCCATGATATCAAACTTCGCCTTCTTCTCAATAACTCGCCGCATGTATTGTACAGCCATTTTAACCTAATTGTAGACCAGATCAGCAAAATCTCAGACAGTCAGACTTAACCAAAACTAGAAATGTCCAAAATATTACAGTCTAGAAGACAATTTTAACTGCCATTGATTTTAGATCCACTTTGAATGAAAAATTAAAGGAAAAACCATATGTCCATAACAAAGGGGCAATAAACATAAAGGCAAACTAACCAATGCCATTGCCAACCATGACAAAAATACAGATATTAAAGCTCTAAGATGAAAGACTTTACCACTTCGTTGATTAACAATCATCCTATCCCCAGTCCATTCAATCAAACAAAACATACATTCTCCAAATTTCAAAGGAAAATATAAAACCTACAGGTATTTAAAAACCTAATGCACAAATAAATACTCAAGACAACTCTAAAATATGCTATTCACGTCACGTGTTACTTCATACCACAGCCATTTTTCTCAATAATTCTACTAATCGACTTTATTCCTTAATGAATCCAGTGCACCCTCCCACAACCCCCCAGAAAAAGTAAAAAAGAATGTAAGAATATTATTATTATTATTAATTAGTAATTAATTCCGAGAAAATGCTATAGTTAACAAATCCCTAACTTTCATTATTAAAAATTTCTAAATAGAAAAACTACCCTAAAAGTTGAGGAACCATAAATCCTAAAATCTTATGTAAAGAATCTTAATGGAGAATAATCTATTCTGTATTCTTGGGATTCCTTTTCCCGTTTTGGTGGGGAAAAAAATTTAAAGATGCCTACACAAAAACTCTCATTTGCTCAGTTTGGCCAACAAAATAAATCTGTAAATCAGAAGAGGTTTACTGAAGTCCATTGAATGGGGTAAAGAATTTTCAGCGCAGGCAGACAAGGACTTCTTATTCAAACTAAAGATATATGTCTGCCTGCCAAATTCAAATAGAAATATAGACTTGGTAGAATGGGAATAAAATGGTGCAAAGAGCAATCCTGAGAAAACACTCTTTGAACACACTCCTTATTGGAAATCACAAAATGTTGTGGGTTCCACATCTTATTTAATGAATCTATCTCATGGTTTTCTTTGTTTTCAATAAATTTTAACTAATAGGAGGGAGTGTTTTAGTCAGAGTGTGTTACTAACATTCCTCATGGTGCAAAAGCAAAGCCATGTGTCAGATATCTTAGGTAACAGGTAATGAACACATATGATAAGTTGTTCTTAAATTAAATGAAAAATTACAAACTCTTATTACTTCCTCCAGCAATGCAACTAAACAGAAGACTGAGATAATTAATAGCAATGCATTTTTTTAGTCTTTTACAACCTGAAAATTATCTGATTGACGTTGCACCATGTCTGGCAGATATCATGCACTATAGTCTAAAGGTTCATCACTCCAAGAAAGTTACGAGGTAACCAAATGAAGATCCTCTGTTTTCTATTTTAGTCCCACATTTACTAGTTATTAAAAATGGGAAGGTAGAACCTAAAGTACTACCAATGTACACACAGAGAGGGAGTGAAGGAAAGAGAAAATGTGTACAGTGAACTTTGGAAGTCGAATTTTATAGACATCAGCAAGCTCCATCATCAGATTATATAAGTTTGAAAAGGCACTATCCAACACCATTCCAGCAATAGAAGGGTCTTCAGCTCCATAAAGAAGGCTACACCGCACCAAAGCAAAGTGAGAAATAAATTACACCAGAGATTCTCATGTATGTGACTTATAATAACACATATGGAACAGATGAAAGATATTTTAACACCCAGCATTGAAGTCTAAATTAAGAGCCATCTTGTTGAGCCTTTTTTTTTTTTGGTTTATGTACAATTAAAATATTTTTTTCCCGGCAAATGTTAGTTGTTAGTTATTAATTGTTAGTTTTTTGTTAGTGGGAGGAGTCGAACCCACAACCTCTCACCCCCTCCCTTCTCACTTCACCACTAAACCAACCTTATAAATCCTACAATTAACATTTAATAGAAGTACATAGAAAGAATTATTACTAAAGCCATTGAAAATCAAACTGGTTGGAAGAAGTAAACCTTGTAACAGCACCCATTGATCGTCCCCAAAGTCCTATACGAGATACATGTTTGTTGCTTCTTAAATGTGACACCACCATCTTGAGATCATCTTTCTGTCACAGGAAACATTAAACATGAGAAACATTGCAGGAAAATTACACAAAAAAGCATGCAACTTTATAAATGTGCTGCATCGTTAATTTCATACAGAAACTTTAGTTGGATGCATAAAAGATGCAATTGTGGAAACTGATTAAAGAAATAAATACATGCAAAAAGAGGTAGCTTACTTCATGCCAACCAAGGCTAACATGGTCTCCATCAGACAAGCCTGACCCCGAAAAGTCAAGGGTAAAAACAGTAATATTTGATGGAAGAAGAATAACAGCAGCTTCATTGGCATCTGCCCTACATCCACTGCATCATTGTACATGTACATACATATGAAAAGAGAATAATGGAATGAGTGTGTCATTTTGAAAAAAAGAAAAAAATGTTAAAAAAGGGTCTTTAGACTGTAAATTGTATAGAATCTCTTGCAGTGATAGCAGTATCCATAAAAATTGGCGTACCTATTTCCATGGCAATATATAACACAAGGAAGAGAAATATCTTCAGGCAAATGTGAAGGTAAATAATGACTACACTTCAATGTATAGCCTCTGGAATTCTTGAGCTGCAAGGTTAAAAAAAAAGGAAGATACTCTATCTAGTTTTCAACAATTTGCAGTAAATTGTAATCATAAAGTAACATCTAAAAGTGGAGAACAGTAGCTGAATCTAACAAAAGCATGTCCATACTTGCCTCCAAATCCTGCCTTTGGTATGTTTTTCCTGCAAGGGTGAACTCCTTTTCCCATAGATACTGATCTGGATCATATTCAGCCCTGTATATTTGACAAAGTAGATACACTGAAACTGTAATTCAATTTAACTTGAGAAAAGAGAACCACAAGTGGAGCATTGTATGCAAGGGCACTTAGTTGAATACCAGAAAAAAAAAAAAAAATCAGTAATTTAAGTGTATGGCGAAAATTGTCTCATATAGCTTTATCAAAAATGATTGAGGTGTGTTCAGTTGAACAAGATACGGAGCAAACTGCAAAGCTAATTTCAATCAAATGAAAAGAAGGATCACTAACTTAAACACACAAGTTCTCGTTGACCATACAACACCAGTCAAAAACTACTCACTTGTCAAACTTGGAATGCAAATAAACTAATGCTAATAAGCCACCAACCTACATAAAAATGCAATAATACCTGGGAGGCCTAATAATGAAATTGATGAATTGCTCAATCATCTTGCTGCAATGTGTATCTCCGAGCAGCTCCACTTCATGAGATTTCGTGCAGGATGGAGGCTTTGGGAAGCTCAAAGTCCATTCAACCCCATCTATCAAAACAGATAAAAACTCCTTGAATTGCACCTTAATCTCAGAGCTCCAAGATAGGAAGAACCTTACTCCAGCATTCAAATGCCAGACATTACTTAATGACAACCATTTCCAACACAAGCTATTAATGCCCTATTCCTGTAAGAAACAAACACCAACCAACCCCTTTTAAGGTGAAATCAAAAGGCAATAAACCAAAACTCAGTACCAAAACTTTTTTCAAATTTACAAAGAAGTTAGTCCCAAGGGAAAAAAAAATAAACTGAAAGCATTACCATAATCAAATGCCATCATTTCTTTTTACAAAAAGCTGTTTCTAGAAAGAAAGAAAAAACCCATAGAAAAGGCACAGTAAGCCAGAAACTTTCACCCCCAAACAAAGGCTCTTTTTGAACCTCCACTTTTTTCCACCATCATTGCATCAACTTTATTCAAGGTTAAAAAATTCCAAAACATGAGTTACAGTATACACGTGAGTCCCATGAAATAGTTCCAAACATTGCAACAAAAATGGCAAAAACTGATAAAAACAAGCAAAGAACGAAGGCATAGAGAGGCAAGAAAGGGACAAAAATTCTGTCAGATCCCACATTCAAAATGCCACGTTTACCATGTTCATGAATACCAATGCACATGCCCTCTGAATCTGATTCTAACAGGGAAAATGGAAAGAGAAAAACAAAAAAGAAACCAACTTTACCAGAATGGAGAAAAGGGTATGAAGGTACGACCCAAAAATCAGAAGCAAAATGCCAATCTGAAGAGTATGCAAAACAGAGAAGGAAATTGAAAATAGATGAAAAAGTGTTGTTGTTTTTGGTTTTTCCTTTGGATTTTACTGAGAGAGAGTAATCATCGGAGATTGGTAATGACGGAGAAGATCAAAAACAGACACAAAACATCTGAAGCAACCAGCTGGAATTTCCTCCTTAAATTTGCACTCTCTCTTTCGTATAATTTTCATGCATCCATAATATGCTGAGGTTGTCTCATTAATTAAACATCAACTAATGAAGTCTTGACAAATTTAGTATATAGTTAGTGGGATGCTTTTAAAATTTAAATAAATCTAAACCAATAAAGGTGGTACACTTTAGCATGTATTTAATTACGTGAAGAGCATCTTTGATTAAAAAACTACATGTTATTAAATGACAGTTAATAACTTCATATGAAAAATTAAATGACAGTTAATAACGTCATATAAAAATTAGTTTTTTTTTTATACACTAGAAGTATTACCCTTTTGACTATCTAGAAAGGCTATAGAAGACCATGGTTAAATAATCAATTAGTTAAATACTAATTTGTTTGAGTTAAATAAATTAATAAAAACTATACCTAACATACTTATAAATTAGCATATTAAATTTAAAGATAGAGACTTCTACTTTCT
>PYAF01002494.1:1724219-1777346 GCA_007407185.1 Glycine tomentella | reverse complement strand
ATATATATATATATATATATATATATATATATATATATATATATATATATATATAAAGTGGGTTGGTTGAACAGATACTTGTGTGTTATTGCAGAAATAACACACCATGAAAGCAATATGAGAAAGATAAGGGTGAAGTGAAGGCAAAGATGGCATGGTGGCCATTCTCCTCGCTGAACTTTCAAACTATTCTTTCACCCGAATTTGTTCTGTCCAGTTTGTTAATGGTATCGTTTACTTTTTCCTTTCCTTACAGAAAGTCCACTTGGAATTTCCATTTGTATGAAGCATAAACCAATGCCATAATCATACATTAGTAGCTTAGGCTATATAGTTGATACAAATTGCTGAGCAAACATCTATGCAAAATTACTGTTGGGGAATCTTGATGGACATATTTGATATTTCCAATTAGGGAGCACATTAGCCCAATTTTGGAAAAGTGGATACCAGAGTTAATTTATGGCTAACATTTAACACATTAATTACTGTTTGATTTTGAACATTGATTAATCATTTTACCAAGAATTGATCCTCTATTGAATGATCTTGTCTATGCGGAGAAATATGACTCAGCTAGCATAAATAACGTAATCCAAAGATGCATACGAGTGTATTTATAGAATTTGCTAAGAATATCTCATTTTAAGAATTAACGTAATCCAAAGACAAATTATGATAATTTCATTTAATTATGCTAATATATATATATATATATATACATACATACATATATATATATATATATATATATATATAATTAACAGCAGAATATAACAGTAACCAGTAAAATTGTCCACACAAGTTTCTTAATCTGGGCACGCTATATTTATAACCATATCCTTAAAATTATTTTTTAAAGAAAGTTTAATCAAACATTCCCATAAACTTGATACGCGGAAATGAAGCTATCTGATTAGTTTAAGTCTACTCTTCAATTATTTGAACTGAACTTCACAAGAGGAAATTTAAATTTGCACTAGTTAAGTTTGCAAACAAATTCAAATATCTTGCACTTCAATCTGCATCTAAGCCAAGACTTCTTGTCTAGGTTGATGATAATCATTAACCATTACCATTTTGGTATTTCGAAATAGATTTCCAATCTTATTATCAAGGTAGAAGAGAAGGGGTAAAAGGGAAGTAAAGTAACAGGAAATGTCTATTTTTTTGCCCCAGCATATGATATACAGAAGCAATATTTTTTTTCTTTAGAAACCTGTAGTTGTGCATGTATCAACAACCACCGAGCAGCATCACTTCAATGAACAAATGCTCAACACCAGGCAGCATATATGAAGCATTGAGATCCTGCACGTTATCCTCGGCAACGTTTCATCTTGAATCACCATGTAAACAATTCATAGCTGCTAAATTAACCACATCTAACTGAAGCTTTTGGCATCATATTCATCTTTCCTCCAGTATATACTTTCCGAAGTCATCAGCTCTGTAGCCTTAACTGAGGCGTTTTGGGTTCCTTGAATAAGTAATGATGCTTCCAACCTCTTGCATATCTATTTTTAAGTTTACCCGGTACGGAAAATCTCAACTAGCTAGCTACTTGGTTTTATTATACCCTGAAGCTTCCAGCCACCAAATCCTGCGGAGGCAAATGCCTGTAAGGTACTTAGATATACATCTTTTTGTCACTTCAAAAAATATTTTTACCTTTAGAAAGCTAATATAATAATAAATGAAAACCTTACACTGCTCCGAGATATGCAATTAAGTTTTTTTTCTTTTTCTTTTTATCCAAGTAAAAATAAACTAAAAGGTCAAATCACACCTATCAAGTTGTGTTTTCTAACCTACACAGCACGGGTAGTGGGGGAGGGGTTATAATGATGGTACAAACTTTTCAAACTTATACCACTTGCCACTACTCTAGCATTCAATAATAAAGCTTTGTGGATAAATCATATAGAAGGCAAATCAAAGTATACCAAGGATTTAGAGTTTAAACTAAAATATAATGTATTATTGACACTTTCTAACATCAATATTTAAGACAGCAACACAATGTAGGATAGTTTCTTTTTATTTTCCTGTTTAAGACCACAAAATTTAGAAAGTGAGCAGTGCAGTGAACACAATTAGTCTGTCTGAAAACAAAATATGTTCCGTAAAGTCCCATTAGTAACTAGTTTTAAGAAGCAAATTTGTGGAAATCCATGGAAGCAATGACCAACTATCCTGAATTTCATATAAGTATAAAAAGAGATAATCATTGATAGATTGCTCCTAATGACTTGAAAGAAAATACAGTTGGGCAAGGTAATGAAATCAAACCTCATCCCAGGATTTTCCAGCACACTCGAGCAGTGCAGCATTGCACGTCTCTAATTCCACAGAGGCCCCAGAAAACATTGATGCTGCTTCTTCCCACCCCCTATTATGTCCCATGCACCTGTATACCACCCAATGATCAAAATATCCATCAGATTGTATCTATCTTAGTTCGTAAGTAACAAATTTTGTTTATTAAAAAGAAAATTGAAAAGTTATTATCCGAAAATATTAAAGGGCCCTTAAAGAATCCTTGAAAATGAACTGGATTGCTTCATTAAGCATAGGCTTTATATTACATGATTGAGATAACAACCACCTAACCACATAGGGTGATCTCCAGGCTAGATTCAACCAACATATGAGTTAAACAATATGCAATTCAATCCCCGTTGTTCAAAAAGTTCAAAACAAATGAATATGGAAAAGGAAAATGAGAAATGTGACTCCACTGACTTTTTGTAGTTGCCATCCACCAAGTGATTTCTCAATTATAGCAAATTCAATCCGCAAACATAGCATCAACTAAAGTATGCTTTTTCCACATAGGTTGTTTTGTGCTAGCATGAATTTTGTTTTAAAGACATATTTCAAATGTAGCTTCAATCATCGACCTCCACCTTCAAACACCGGGAAAAATGGTTAGAAACCACCCTAAAAGGCTGGAATTGTAGATACTCACATTATAGTAAGTATCTCATCCCTTGAATATTTACAAATAATCTTTTGAAGGTGCTCCGCCGTTTGACCATCCATAGCTGCAATCGAATAGAAACTAGAAACAAAATGAACCTCGGCTTCCACCAGCTCCTGCACTTGCTCCTGCATTATCTTAAGCGTCTCCTTAGTCCGCGCCGCATCACTTCAACACAAGAAGAAATCAATACACAACTCAATAAAAGGCATATTCATCCCAATGAGCCTCAAATTCAAATGCTTAACATCACAAACACGAGCCGCGAAATTGCTAACCTGGACAAGATAAGTTCAGGAATCCAACCCAACTGTTGGAGCCTGCGGGAAACTCTCACAGCATCCTCTTTCCCAGACTTGCTCAGTGGCCGGTCATGGTCTGCAAAAAAAAAAAACATTTAAGAAGCATGACCAAGACATAAATATCATTCACACCGGTAAGGTAATGAAGTTTGAGAGTTTAACCATGGAATTCTAATTTCTTAGGAAAAGTTGAAATTGGGAAATGGAGTGGGTTACCGCGGAGAGAGCGATTATCCCAGGAACTCTTAGCATGGCGAAGGAGAATGAGGCGGCGCGAGACGGAGACGGAGTCGGAGAGAGAGTCGGAGAGTTGGGCGTCCTGTTTCTGAACGAGCAGAGAGGATTTGGCGCGCAATCGGTTAGGGTTCCGGCGACAAGAGTGGTAAGGTGAAAGTGAAACGACGGTGCTGCAGATTACAGAATGCATCTCACACACCCCCACATTCATGCTCTCTCTCTCTCTCTCTCTCTCTGATAAGTGCTCACTCACACTCTGTCTTAGGTTCTTAATTCTTCAGCCTTTCGTCTTTGTCCTCCTCTGTTTCCTACGCACACAAACATACATGCATTCTCTTTTTTTCGCAGAAAATATCCAATAATTTTGGTAATGACTAATTTTTTTTCTAAAAATATTAAAATCATAAGGTTTGAATCGAATCCAAGGTAGAAGGGTGAAATACTTGGAGAGAGCATTTTATACTTCATAATTATCTTATTCAAATAAGATTATCAATGAAAGGAAATATGGTAAATGCTACTCGTATCCTATTGTATTTTCTCAAATTCCATCTTAACGTCATTCAATTGAAATATATAAGTAGATAAAATTATTCTTACATTTAAAATTTAAATCATTCTTTTCTAATTAGTTTCAGAATTTAAGATTTACGATTTATTCTTCTTCATCATTAGTGAGTAATGTTCATCTTCCTTTTGATGAGTTCTTCTTCAGCATTCTGGGAATGCGAGTTCATCTTTCTCCCACAATATTCACGTTTCATCGTCTAGTTCGCGATCTGTTTATTATTGTTTATTTCTGAATGGGTTTCAATGGGGTCAGTTTGGGACCACTTATGATTTTTAAAATCATTTATTTATTATTATTGATTAAAATAATATTGATGTCTGGGATAACAGAAAATATAATGGATGAACTTTAAATCATTTATTTCTTATTGTTGATTAAAATAGTGTTGATATTTGGGACAACAGTGGGTACTAAATCAGACAATGTGAATATTTTGATCTACTTTACGGACCAATGAGATATGCAATGTTGATCATAATAAGTTTAGAATGTTCAACGCACGTGTGAAACACAACATTGTTAATGATTTAGACTTGTCACCATGTTAATTCATATGTATATTAGTAGAACAAAGGATGAGAGGAAAAATGTTAACATTGCGTACCAATAAGGTAGGTTCACGTTCAACAAAAAATTGGATTTACGTCCAATTATAGAAAAAACAAAAAAGAAGTCAGAGTTTTAAAATATTTTCAAGTGAGAAGAAGATGAATGTATTTTAGACATAAAATTTTATTAAAAGTCATGTGACCAATATGTGCCTAAGATTTGTTAAATTATTAAACGGTGTTTAGGACGAATGGGTTTGGTGTAATGTGAGTTAAACAATTAAGAGATTTTTTTTAAAGTGAAAAAATGGAAGAATTTCATATGAAATTTGACCAAAATACAAGAGATACGAGTGTAATTTACTCAAGAAAATATGTGATTTATATAAAAAAATACATTTTTTTAATGTAATGTTCAAAATAAAATATGCTGGCTAAGATAGAGTTAAAATTGTTTTTTTAATTCAATTTCAAAACTCTTTTATGTTTATCATGGCCCGAGAATATCATGCACATATTTTGTTTTTTTAAGGCTTCTGTTGTACAAATTAGTTAATGGTTTTAACTTTTAAAACTCTGACTTATTACACAAAGTAGATGTTAATCTTGTTTTTCAGAAGGATTAAATTTGATTTCTTTAAATGATTAACTGAAATATGATTGCTTTAACAAAATGGGAATAATCTGAAGTCATCCTCAATTGTTTTCCCTTGATCTTGTACGTTGTGGATGCCTGCAGCTAGTGTTGAAAAATATGATATCAATGTCCTCCATGGTAAATGGCATAAATGATAATATGAATATGTTCTCTTTCTGTCTGCAGCATACTTCATTGAGCCCAGATGGGAAACTACTTGCTGTTGTGGGAGACAACACACAAGGGATACTGGTGGATTCTCAAACAGGGAAGGTTGGCATGTTCTGTTTCTCTATGTTATAGATCCTTGGCTGTATATTTCTCAAAGCACTCTTTCAATGGGATGAGGGTGGGGTGGATTTATTGGTGTTTATGATTTGGGTATTTATATAATTATAATTATATCTAATAAATAATTAGATTATAAGTGAACATTATAATTATAATCATAACTAGTTTTCAAAATATGTGTATAATTTATATAATTAGTTATTATTTTTAAAATATAAATATATAACTAGTTACGAGTAAATTAATTATAAACACAATTACATAACAAGTTATATCTAAATTTAATATATAATTAATTATAAATTAATAAAATAAATTATTTGAAATACACTTTTCTATAAAAATTAGTTATAATTTTATAATTATAACTATTTTTAAATAAAAATAAGTTATTTGAAATATTCATAACTATAAAATTGGATATAAATTTATATGTATTTTTATATAACTAGTTATATAAAATGGTTATAGTTATTTTTAAAAATTATTTTTTAGCATCCCTAGGTGGATGTGTCAAGTGTGGAAAAGTTGTAAATATCTAATTTTAATTTTGGTTGTCCTTATATATTATGACTATGTTGGCAAAACTAAATTAAATGTTGGTTGGATGTTGGTTGGAAGCTGTAGATTTAGCTATTTAAATTATATATATTTAGTAAAATTAGTTATTGAAGTAGTTAAAAAATAATAAAATTATAATTTATTTAAAAATAAAAAAATGAATAAATATATCATAATAAAACTAAAAATTATAAATTAGTGTCTGGGGGAGTTAGCCCCGACACAAGTCACTTTTTATTGGTATTTGGAATCGTTTATACCAAAGTTTTATTATTTTTGTGTCAAATATAAGTAATGCTTTTTATTTCAAATGTAAAGAAATCTCATTTACGTATGTTTTGTGAGATCCTCTCCAAAATATTTTTCATTTGTTAAGGTCAAAGATTTTTTTTTATATATTTGATGTCAAGTTTCAATAATGAATAATTTATAAAAAAAATATTTTTTAATCACAAATGACATAATTTAATAAAATTAACTAATTTTTTTAATAAATATGAAATATGTCTTTTTATTTATAATTGAGATTGGAGGGAGTATTTTATAAGGGTGATGGTAGCCGTTGTCATTCTCGTTTGTAATGTAGTAAGATATAAAGTTAAGACTGTTCAATAAATGTTTATAGTGTAACAGTTTGTAATAGAGTGTGATATAAAGTTAAGAGTGTTCCATAGTTTATAGTGTGACAGCATAATCGTTTGTAAATATAGTTACAAGTGTTCTGTAAATGTTTAAAGTGTAACTGCATTGATGATATTTCTAATTTTGTAATGTTGTTGAACCGTTGTTGATTCCCCTTGGCCATTTTGAATCACGCATAAATGTCATACTAGAACCCAGTCAACCCACCCCCTTAGCAAATTCAGTGCTGGTTCGATGGACAATTTTGCCTCTTGAAGAGGTTTATTTAGGAAACTACAATAATCTTAAAGAGAAACTTTTGTTTTTAGTCTTAACCATTCGATCGAGAAATGACTAATTTGAAATTCAGTTAAAAAATAACTAAAATTTAATCAATAATTATTTATGTGAAGAATCGAATTCTAATCATATCCAAATAAATATAAACTGACAAAGTGCTTCTTGAATTGCAACTATTTTGAATGGAGAAGGCGTTGATGTATCGTAGAAATGTGTAATGAAAAGGAACAAGTCAGAAAATTCTTCTCATCCTCTATCTTCTTATTGGTTTTCTCTGCCTTTAATCAAGCATTTTTCCTCCTCTATCAATGGGGGAATATGATTATATAATATCTTTATATTTCATAATTTATATGTTTTAAATAAATCAAATTTCCCTCAATCTACACTACGTGGAAGATTCACGAGTTTGAATTGCTTAAGAAGTCACTAGGTAACGATAAAATGTCTCTAAAACATTTGCAAACCTTTCTATTAACTTGTGTGGACCTATTTTAAAAGTTAGAGTAAGAATCATAAAATATTATTTTAGTCTTGAATAATTTAATAAATCATTGCTTGAATATTGGTTAGTTAATTGTGTTGAGAGGTGAAATCCTTTGTTAGAAACCAAGAGAACGCACAGCTTTTGCAAGTACATGTACAGTAGTTTATTACTAACATTTTCTTATATAACTTTGTTACAAAAAATCATAACCCGAGCTAAAATTGTTGGATTTTAGTGGAACTAATTTTGTTTATAAGATAATTTAGTTGTAGTAATATATTGAAAAGTTTCCTAGCATTACCTTATCTCCAGAATTTTGTGAATTTTTTAAGTTGATTTTTCAGTTTTTGTAATTCAATATTCTCAATTCACTATGTAACAGTTCAAGTTATCTTTATCGTTATTTATTTAATCATGTTATGTTAGACGATTTGGAAGAAATTAATTTTAATTTTTGGATAATTTTTTTATGGATATCATATTGTCACATAAAATACAAAAAAATTTATCATTTTTTGCTAAATTTAAGTTCTTGATATAATAACCATGGCAAGCAAGCAAAAAAAAAAAAGAAGTTACTGTAGCTTGGCGCTCCGAGCGTGGCGCTATAGTAGAATGTTATTTTTCGCGATTTTTGGCGCCATCAGCGCCAGAGTGGCGCCAGGAGTGCCATAGAGGCTGGAAACTGGCGTTAGATGCACTGAATTTTGGCGCCGGGGTGGCGTCAGGAGCGCGGCATGTCGATCAGGCCACCTATATAAAGGCAAAACGCGATTTTTCAGAGGAAATCACTGTTCCTCTTCTTCCCTGAGCCTAGACCACCATTGATGCACCTTAGGAGCTTCATATCTCCATTATAAGCCATTAAAACACCTCCTAATCACTTCTATATTGGATTAGAACCATTGGAGAGCCAAATTCCAGCCTAGCTTGTGAGAAACATCCAATTCCCTGAGATTCTGCAAATATTGAGTTGTGGGAGAGAAAAAAAAAAACAGCTCAGGGACACAGGAGTTGGGAGAAAAACTTCTCCAGCCTTTTTCTAGGGATCTGAGGTAAGAAACTCTTGCTTTAACCGTTTAATTGTGAAATGGGAAATTTGGTGAATAGTAGTTAATTGATGGTAGGGCTGGAATTAGGCTTAGGTTCTTTAGAAAAGTGTAGTCAGGAGGTGGTTCTGAATAATATGGAACTGTGAAACTGAATTTGTGATGAAGTTTGAATTTGGCTCTGGGTAGGAATATGTGTGTGTAAATGGGAGGTACCCTGGTCTGTATTACCTCAAGTACCTTTACAAAAGTTGTTCATAAGGCCAAATGAATGGCGAAAACATGTTAATATATTTGCTTTGGTTGAGCTGAACAACCGTTGAATTTTGGTATTATGAAACCTTGAATTGGGTTGTACAGAGTCTTGAAGAGACTCTGAGGCCTTAGTCAGGCTGAGGCAGACCCTTGAGGGTCAATGCATAGCCTAGTAGAAACTGGGCTAAGATAAACATTAAGTTAGAAGACAGAAACTGATTATGAAAGGAAGGGTGTTTCCTTCCAGTTAAATGGTTGAATACCATATCTGATCATCTATTTCATGGCGTGAGGCGCATAGCACTAGTGGAGGTCACCACGAGAGTAGGAGAGCCGATTCTAAGCTGAGACCAGGTAAGCTCAGTGTTCTTGGGGATTGTTTCCCCTGCTTGTGTTTATTACACCCACATTGGGTGTTTGCTTGATATAACTTGTATGCTGATGATTTATTATTGAAATATGTGTTGAATGTTGATGAAATGCCTTGATGGCATGCTGGCAACTGAATACTAGCTAAACCCTGAGATGGGGTATATTTGTGCTTATTACATTGAGATAGTGTATATTGTATGGATTATGATGATGGCATTGATTACACTAATATAGTGTGTGCTTGTCTGGATTCTGGATGAGATGATTGTGATGTGATTGTATGAAATCTACTGGCCAGTAGACTGAGGAACTATGGACCCTTTGGGAATGTACCCACTCGGTGGATGATCTCCCTTTGGATAATCCATAGGCGTCCATGTAAATCCTGAATAGATGTGCCTTTAAGTAAATGATCCTATTCAGGTCCTGGGCGGCAAGTCCTGAGTAAATGTGCCTTTCAGTAGATGATCCTACTCGGGCATAAGTCCTGAATAGATGTGCCCTTCAGTGGATGATCCTATTCAGGCGAATTGTGTTACTTGCATGTATTGGTTTTGGGCTGCTTTGTGTATGCAGCATGTTTATATGAGCTATGATGATTGATTATTCGATGTTTTCTGTTACATTTTATATATATATGTGTTGATATATTGGAAAGTGAACTGGGGGGGGGCAGAGAAACCTTCAAGAACCCTGAGTTTACTGGGATGATTATCTCACCCCTGTTTGGGGCTATGTTATAGGAGTTGAGACAGTGGTTACTGAGAAATCCCAAGGCAAAAGGCCTGAGCTGGGATAGAGAAGTGAAGAACCCTAGGCTTAGAAGACCGAGCTTGTTGGCTCACTTTTTGTTTATTCTGTCTGGATGATGATACCTAGGGAAATTTGTATAGTTTTGAGAACTATGTACCTTGTAAAAGACAGAGATTCACCATATATGTATATTATGAGTATTTATCCTGGATTCAGGCTTCCTTTATTGTTTTTGCTTCCATGCTTGTTGCGTTATCCTGATATTGTAATAATGTTAATACGCCGGGTGCACACGGGTGTTACACTTGAATTTTACATGAATAAACAAACAGAATCTTTTTTTACTAAAAATAATATTTTTTTAAAAAGTTCCTTTTCTAAAACTCAACTTTCAATATGTAAAATTCTTGAACAAGAATAATAATAGATCTAGTCGATATAGGTTTTTGAACTCAAGAATTCATGTTTTCTAATAAAAAAGTATAAAATAATTCTAATTTTGTGTATGACTAATTTGTGTAGAGGATTTTTCATAACTACTATTCTAAGTATGTTTTAAATATTTTAATATTTTTTTCCTATCATTGTAGTGTTTTGCTCATTCTATCTTATGTAACTTTTGTTGGATAATGTTTGGATTTGTTTGATGATTTGTCATAACTTTATCATTAAAAGAGATATCAATGAGTCAATGTATTTATAAATTATTTAGAACTTAATTATATAATTGGTCCCTTAATTATATTTTAAAGACTCGATTTGGTCCCTAAATTGTTAAAAATACAACAATCACGCCCTTTTCCGTTAATTTTGTGAAGTTGACTAACATTGACCCATTTCTTTCCTTTCACTGACCCAACTTCAATGAATTCAGACACCACCAGCAACCTCCATGAACTTAACCCAACAAGCACTGCCACCACAAGCCACTGGGCATAGCCACCATTGCGCAACCCATATTGTCGTGCCACTAACCTTCACCATTATGCATCATCGTGCAACCAACCATCACCACTGTCGATCGTCATACCACCACCGCGCATTGTCACGCCACCAACTGTCATCGTTGCCTAGATACAACTACACAACCAACCTCCACCAAGAGCACAGACATTGCCACACCACCAACTCTCAATTTTACTCTATTGAGATTGTCTTTCACGAAATTAATTGAGGGCTTTGTAGATCATTTAATTTCGAACAAAATATCACAAACACACATTTTTTCGATTACAAATTTGAAGGAATCTGCAAAAAAAATAAAAAATGATTATGGAGTGTTCTTCGTGCATAACTGTTTGCTAATGCAAACAAAGAAGTTTTTTACATTGTTTTTTTAGTAGCTGATTAAAAATTTAACTTTTTATATTGGTTGTAAACAAGTGATCTAAAATTATTGATTTCAATCTTTCAAATTAATGTATCTAACAGAAAGAGTATAATTGTTTAATTTTAAACAATTGAGGCACCAAATTGAATATTTTAATAATTAAGGGATCAAATTAAACATTAAAATATAATTAAAGGACCAATTATATAATTAAGTCATTATTTTTTCAACTCTTAAGCAATGTAAGACTGTTTAGTGTAGCAAAACAAGTCCTTTATTTGAAGTCAACAGACAAGAGTGATTTAGGTTCTTATTCTATTATCAATGTTTTAATTTCAAGTATGCTAGTATTGTTAAGGTCACCTATTTCTTTTCTCTATTTTTATTTAGACTTTTTTGTGTAACAAAACAAATTCCTCAATCAAGATTAAGAGATAAGAGTATCCTAAGCCCTCATTCTAAGGCAATGTTCTAACACCAAGCCTATCAATTTCATTAGGGTCAACAATTTAAGGTATTATTCACTTAGACATTTGTTTGAACTTGTAGTTTTATTTGTTTGAACTTGTAGTTTTATCCTAACAAAGCATGTTGGTGGGTAAATAGAGAAATATGTTTATCTATATGTATCATTCTTATTTCTCATGATAAGGAAAATTCTCACTTACCGATTAGATCTTGACTATTCAAATAAGATCTAATAATTATCTTAATAAAAATTAAGAAGCATAAAATTATATATATAATATTTATTCTAAATAATACATATAAAACGTTAAAGTAGTAAATGAAGGTTTATAAAAAAAGTAGTAAATAAAGAAAGATAAGTAATATAAAGAAAAATATAAATAATTTTAATAAAAAGAAAAATTAATTACTTTTCTAAATTTCTGTGTTGCTAGTATAATATTAAACAAAAAATAAAAATTGTTATTAGATTAGAGTAGTATATAGTAAAACTCATCCCTAAGTCAAATATTTTTTCCTAAATTTTGGTGAAGAAAATTATTGGAAATTACAAGGCTCTATTAGCCATGTTCATGCCTCCTCCTTGATAACAATAGCACCGATTTATTACTACTACTATTTTATCCTTAAATATAGTAAGAAAAAAGGAAGGAAAAAAAAAACTTACGCCCTAATCTGTGTCCGATTTTATCAATCACAGACTCATAGGTGCAATTATTATTATTAATATTATTATCTATTATCTATATATTTATGCAAAGCTGCTCCATTTTTATACGAAGATCAGATTCAGGTTTCTATCACCAAGATCCAACAACTTCTCAACCACAACGAGTTGCTATTCCCTTCGATTCAAGAACCCAGAAAATTAAAACATTAAAGAAAGGTCAGAATTTTTTTTAACCCTTTAACCCCTTTTTAATTGTTCCTGCAATGAATTGCAATTGCTTCACCCTCGTTTAATTTTATTAATTCAATTATCCTTTTTTCTCCCTTAAAGTTTTTATTTTTTTATTTTTTATAATTCTGTTTGTATATATTTGCTGCTAGTTCGTCTCCGGTTAGCTACGTTTAATTTATTGTTTTTGCTTTCCGATTTTTTTTTCTTCTGAGACCATGTTAAACCATTGTTTTGATTTCTGAATCTAGTGAGTAGTGAAAAAAGATATATATATATATATATATATATATATATATATATATATATTTCTGAAAAAAGATATATTTTTTTCTGTTATGTAAGTACATGTTCCAATTTTTTATTTTTTTTTCTATTGCATGTTCCAATTCATGGGGTAATTGAAAATTTCCCCAAATTAATGTTGCTATCAAGCTTTGCTTATTTTCGCTCAGCTTGTCAATTTAGGTTTAAATGGGAAATTTTAAAATTATTTGGTTTTAGGGTTTGTTTAAAGTTTTTGCTGCTAAATATCTCTAAGTGGTGTTCTTTGCCCTGTAAAATCGAAACAGTAGTATCTGTAGTTTCTAGTGCATAAAGAATTTGGTGTGTTTGGAATATGGAAAAAATTATATAAAATGTAAACTTAGTACCTGCGGTGTGTAGGTCATAGATTTTGATGTTTATTTTGTTGCACTCAGTTATTATCTTCAACTCATTTTAGCATACTCCCTTTATGAACTAGATATCAAGTATCAAAATCTAAACGGCATCAGCAAACATGTCTCAACAACATGGTGATGAAATGGAGTATGCAGCAGATGATAATGAAATGGCAGAGGTAGAAGAGGATATGTATTTCCGTGGCAGGGCATTTGGTGAATCAGATTCGGATGATGACGACGACTACGAATATGACCCTTTGGTTTGTTTTGACTCATAAGCAAAACCTTGTTTGCTCATTTTAACTGTGAAACCCTATTCAATGTTGTGTGTGTGTGGCCTAATGTGTCCGTGTATTATCGCATATGTAGTTGCCGCCTTCTGGTTTTAAGGGAAACTTTAGTTTACATGATTAATGTTTTACTATAATGTGGCCATTAACATAATATTTCCATTTTCTTGCACTTTTCTTGGGATGGCTTTGGGTTCCCTGTTGCAGGAAAACCGAATATCAGATACCACTGCTGCTGAAGCTAGGAGGGGGAAGGATATCCAAGGTATACCTTGGGATAGGTTGAGCATTAGTCGTGAGAAATATAGACAAACTAGACTAGAGCAGTACAAGAATTATGAAAACATACCACAATCAGGGGAAATGTCAGAGAAGGTAAATATGTTTTGCTTAGAGTTTGGATGCATTTGATTAGTGATTTTGAAAATATCATTTCACCCTATACTCTTTCTACTTCTCTTGTCTACAGGAATGCAAAGCAACAGATAAAGGGGGGAAATATTATGATTTCTGGCAAAACACTAGATCTGTGAAGTCAACAATACTTCATTTCCAAGTATGTTGATTAACTTGATTTAATAATTCTTTACTTCTAATCATGTGCGGATGTGATAAGATCTGTTTCGTCTACACTCCATGTTATCTTGTCTCTTGTGGAATGACATGTGCTTCCATGTACACCTGTGTGATAGCTGACACTTTGTTTTGCTATATGGGATACATGTTTATGTTAGATTAAGCAGTCTGTGTGATAGCTGACACTTTGTTTTGCTATATGGGATATATGTTTATGTTAGATTAAGCAGTTGTTTAGTAACATTTATGTGAAACCTCTAATTTTTCATTTGCAGTTGAGGAATTTGGTTTGGTCAACATCAAAACATGACGTATATCTTGTTTCAAATTACTCCATTGTTCACTGGTCTTCATTAACTTCTAAGAGATCTGAAGTCTTGAATGTATCAGGGCATGTAGCTCCATGTGAGGTAATAATTTTTTCACGGTTATTCTGTTGAAAGCATCACTTGGGAAAAAAGCATCTGAGATTTCAAATGTGTGTTTTGCTAATAGAAACATCCTGGAAGCCTCTTGGAAGGTTTTACTCAGACACAAATTAGTACACTGGCTGTTCGAGATAACTTGTTGATTGCTGGAGGGTTTCAAGGAGAACTTATTTGCAAGGTATTTTTTTGTACCTATAAATGATTAGTATTTTATACATACCATTATTCATCAGATGCACTAAGCCTACAACTCTTCCAGTTTTCTATTTAACATGACTCTTTAGAATATCGGCACAATTTTATTTTTTTTATATATTTTGGCTTTTGTTACACTAATACACTAACTTGTTATACAGTATAGATTTTAACCATGTTTTTGAGATGGTGTCAATTTTATTTATTTATATGATTAATTGAAATATTACTGCTTAACAAAATTGGAATAATCTGAAGTCATCCTCAATTTTTCTCCCTTGATCCTTTATATTGATGTGTTTGTCAATATTTTCATGTTGTTTGAATTTCCTGCAGTACTTAGATCGGCCAGGGGTTAGTTTTTGTACCCGAACTACATTTGAGGACAATGCAATCACAAATGCTGTGGAGATTTATGAGCACCCAAGGTATTTCTCCTCTTCTTTCTTATTATCCTTTTCCTAGATTTTTTTTTTTTATATTCTTAAATTGTTGATATGATGTTAGCAATCACTGTGCACAACCCTCAAATAGGGCTGCTTACTAACGGTTGATTAATCTATCAGTGGAGCTGTTCATTTCATGGCTTCAAACAATGACTCTGGAGTTAGAGACTTTGATATTGAGAGATTTCAGCTTTCAAAGCATTTCTGCTTTCCTTGGCCAGTAAATGTAAGTATTTTCACTTGATTTTCCATGTTTTAAATTAGTTACGACATTTTCATTGCGGATATATGTGATTATTGCATCATAGGCCTGGAATTTTGACAAATTAAGAATTGGCATGACTTCGTGGGAAAAAAAAAAGGCTCGGTTGTTGTTATTGCTATTGCTAGTCTGCCTGCTTTCTATGCTACTGGCTAAATGTCTTCTTTTGTAAATGAGAGTTTCTTGTTGAACTTTATCTTAATTTCATTATAATTTCAGTCCTATTAGTTTCTAAATATATATTCTTAATTATCTTGTTGGATGTGCATTGTGGATGCCTGCTGCTAGTGTTGGAAAATATGATTCAATGTCTATTGGTAAATGACATAAATGATAATATGAATTTGTTCTCTCTGTCTGCAGCATACTTCATTGAGCCCTGATGGAAAATTACTTGCTATTGTTGGAGACAACCCAGAAGGGTTACTGGTGGATTCTCAAACAGGAAAGGTTGGCTGCTACTGTTTGTCTATATTATAGGTTCCTGGCTATATATTTCTCAAAGGACTCTCTTGAATGGGATGAGAGTGGGGGGTGGATGTGCCAAGTGTGAAAAGTTGTGAATATCTAATTTTTAATTTTGGTTGTCTTTGTAGACTATCACACCTTTACGTGGACACTTGGATTTCTCATTTGCATCTGCATGGCATCCTGATGGCCGCATATTTGCTACTGGGAACCAAGACAAAACATGTCGTGTTTGGGACATTCGGAACTTGTCAAAATCCGTTGCTGTTCTTAAAGGCAACCTTGGAGCTATACGTTCAATACGTTTCACATCTGATGGACATTTCATGGCGATGGCTGAGCCAGCTGACTTTGTGCATGTCTATGACGCAAAGCATGGGTTTGAGAAGGAGCAAGAGATCGATTTTTTTGGGGAGATCTCTGGTGTATCCTTTAGCCCTGACACAGAATCACTCTTTATTGGTGTTTGGGATCGCACCTACGGAAGCCTTCTACAGTTCAATCGACGCAGAAATTACATGTACCTTGACTGCTTGTAAATTTGTAACCTTACACCTTGTAAGTACCTACAGCTCATGTTGTGTTGTCTATTGTTTAGGTATTCGAGTATGGTGGTACATCATAGCAAAACAAGAAAAACCGGTGGATTGCCTCATCATACAATGTAGAGCATGGCTTGAGGGTGCTACAGTTGTTTGATGTACACCTTCATGCTAAATAACATTGATTGTCAATGTCTGTTTTAATCTTTCCGATGGTAATAAAATGAAGGAAGTTTGTACAGAGGTCTATAATGCAATGTTTTACCCCCATCTTTTAATGCATTTGTTGGTCACACTCTCATCTACCTTTTGGTATCTTGTGCTGTATATTGAAGAATGCAACAGAGAGTGAGGATCTTTCGTAGGCTTACTTTTATTACTTATTACCTCTTTTTATAGGTTAAAGGGGAAGGTTAGGACTTGGGATAGATAGACTATCGAATCCCTTACAAGTGGAGTGCATCTGTGCTTACCTTGTATCAATTAAATTGGGATATAGACAGGGAAAGTAATTTCAAGGCAACACCAGAGGCATGATTTGAGTTTGATAACATGGACTAGGTGTTAGGGTGTGTTTGTATAAAAGCCACGTTCAAAATAACTTATATTTATTGATGAAACAAAATGCTTCAGTTTTCTACATTTGAAAGTGTGATTATCCGTTTGACAAGCTTCAAATTGGAATTCAAAGACAGACAGAGTGGTTGAAATCAACTAAAAGTAATAGGCAAAAATACACCCCATTTAGATTTGCGAGAAACGTGCTAAATCAATATATAGAAGCAGAATATGGCTAGAAAAAAAACGTAGACCTAAATTCCTTTTTGACCCTTTGCAATTGCAAATATGACTTTCTGTTTTTAGTTGTATTTTTATTTATTTATGATTCCTCTAATGTTCAAACCTTTTGTTTTTATCCCTTCGTAACAAAAATGTTTTTGTGATTTCATATGTTGCTGCCACGTAAGCATTTTTGTAACATGATGTTGTGATGTATGGAGTTACATAAGTATTTTTGAAGCAAAAGGACAAAAGGAAAGGTTTTAGTATTAGAGACAAAAAAAATTGCAAGGACTAAATAAATATGGTTATATTTGTAGGGACCTTGAACATTTTAAGTAAAAAAAAGTACTAAAAATACAAATTGGTTGTATTCAGTTACTGAACAAGTACAAATTATGCAGTCGACTTGTTATTTCTTATTCATAATGAAATGAGCGTCAAGCTTGTTTATAGCCTTGTGTTTCGTTGTAGTTAGACAGGAAAAGCAGCCGAGTTAATTCAAGGATTCTAGATGGTACTAATTAATAATTGAATGGTAAATAGTATTGTTGAAAAGGGTTGCAATAACACTTGACTAACTTTGACTCAATTATTTTTCTAGTGCATGGTCCAAGGTCTATAGATTTTCATACCTAGTTAAGAAACTCAACGGTCTATTTTATTGTACACTCCTGTTAGCACTCAACGAGTTCAGTTTATATGGCAAGATACCTGTAGGACACAGATGAAAATGATGGAACAGTATTGCAAAAAATGTGGTTGTTTCATATTGAATGAAGTGAAAAATCATAAAATCCACTTGAATTTTCCCAGAAATATCAGATATAGGAGGCTGCATTTTCCAATGAAATTGTTTTCTCCAAATTTTTTATAACTATGATATGATACACAAAGGTGGTCAAGGCATTGGATGTAGGCATAGTACATTTACATTCACCGCCATGTAAAGTGGCATCTCTTCTCAAAATACTCAAATTAAAAAAAAAAAAATTGTGACCTGAAAATTCACATGCATACAGGCATTGAAGATGTGAAAAATATAGTGGAGTAGAAATAACAATTTTTTCTATGATTTATCCATTATTAACAAAATTCTCCTTCAGTCTATGCATAGTGTTCTTTCTTGCGGCTGCTTGGTTCACTTTCTTCCTCCACATTCTCTACAATTTGTTTCAGAATGTTTTCTTCATCTGCTTCAAGTTTTTGCATACATTGTTCAAAGGCAGACACCAACTCTGGACTAAATACAGAATCCTCACTGGATTCATTTGCATTCCTAATGTCCATTATAGAATAACTGCCAAATTTTGGGGTGACATAGGATCCAGGAGAGTATATTCCACTTGCAGGGAGCCATTCTCTAAGACTAGCAATTGCTGGATATTCCACACCGGTTGGGATTCTAAGTGATTCAAGCCTCTTTGCCACAGCTTTTCTCTTAATTCCCTTCTCAATTGTGCTTGTTTTATGGCTTGAAACCGCTCCCTCATTCTTAATACCTGAACTAGATACGTGGCTTTTAGGACTTGGAGTTGTAGCTACTGTGCTGATTTCTGATGTTGTACTCAAGTTGTTGGTCTCCTTCACTACTTTTCTTTCTTCTCTTTCTTCCAACGAATAATTTTTGTTTAAGCATGGCGGTTGCATCTTCTTGATGACACAATCATTATCCTCAGTATGATGAGTTGTATTAGCTCCTGAACCAGCATCTTCTTCATCATTAAACTCACTTTGCTGATCTGCGAGGGATTCGGCCAACCATATTTTTTTAAACTTATCATTATATTCCTTCAATGTGTGAAAGCTCCTACACCGCGCAGCACCCTTGGAGCTCAAGTCATGATTATCTTCAAAACCAGATGAATTCTCCTGAGCAAGAGAGTGCACAATATGTTCTGGAAATTGGTGCCAACTTTTGGACCGGTTCTTATCACTCGCAATTTGTTTCCCTTCTCCTTGGCCTAGTCGTGCTGATGATGGTGGGTTCAACTTCTTGATAGTTTCAGAACTGGCACCGGCAGGCTCAATGGCCAGTTTTGAGGAAGTGTTAGAACTTAAACTTCCAGAATGCAGTTTGTTGGATACTGTGTTAGCTGCACAGACAAGAGCAAGGTACTGGTCACTGCCACCAGTGGAGATGATTAGATCTTCCAGCAATGGAATGCCGTTAGTTTTTCTCTGTGATCTCTTCTTTCTCTCTTCATGGAAGCTAATTGATCTGGCTATGACTTTTGAAGAAAAACACCCCATGGTATGTAGATAATGCGCACCTGACATGGGTGAGAGGAGATACAAGCAACAAGAGTTGCAGTAATCACTAATCAGGCATGGGAATTTGTCATAGAAAATAAAGATTCAAAAAATGGAAACAAAGTCCTAGGGAGCATGACATGTGATTTGTTTTAATGTCATATATTTAGACAAAGAATGTTTTATGTAAGTATATAAGAAGAAAATAAGCAAACTATAGAGTTTAGAGCATTACATGGGAAATCCTTACCAGTAGTTAGTGCCAAACTTCAAGTACGTACCTGCAAAATATACAGAACTGGGATCACAGAAGCTTTGGCCTTATGCGCGCCTTAACTTAAAAGAGGCGCTTTACTTAACCAAGGCTTTCTCTGATAGGATAACACAAGCAATGGTATGAGCCTGAAACAAGAAACTTTTTAAGATGAAATTGAAATCCAGCATGGCACTTTTAAACATCAAAGACATTTCACTTTTCAGCTATGAAAAGCAAAATCCAGCAATACACTAGGGCACATCTTTATTACCTGATATTTTATTATCTCATTTGACTAGGTTTATAATGAGCGGACCCTGAAGCCAAAAATTTAAATACTGGCTATTGATCACTCACTGTACTATTGTGTTGGAACTATGTTCTACATATATCCAATAGTGGGGGCAAGTAGTGTTTACACTAAACAAGTGGAGCCAGATTTCAAATTGTTAATTTGAGATCTGAGTTGTTTTGTGAATATGTAGTAACATACACCAAGGTGGAGAATCAATTATGATCATTCTTTATTTAAGGTCTAAAAAGTGCTATGATACCATCTACTTCTGTCTTTGCCATGTACGCATAAATTTATGTCCATTGCACAATGCTCAATGTTTGTTACCTGCACTTTCTATCCGGGTTTTGCGCAAAACATGACTTTCTCTATTTAAAAAGACCAAAGATTGATTAATAATATGCACAGCTTTTCTGCCAACATCACTGAACATGATCATTAACAAAGATTCAAAGAATGTGTTCATGTGTGACATATATCAACTTACTTGGCTTAATTGATTTGGATGCATCACTTATTCATCTTCAATTTTACCTCATCTTCAATTTTACCTCTGATTCTGCCTTTGCATTTCATTCAAGGTTTGGACTTTGGAGATGGTCAGCATGAGGAGGCTGCAATAGACATATAATTTGACAATCAAATATGATATGACCCCACTATTAATTTAAAAATTTAAAGTTTGAATTTTGCACCTAAAACTTGTATTAAATAATGGTACCATAGTCTTTGTACCCCGCTGCCACTTTGTGTGGCCAACGCAATATGTACTACCTCTAACCCATCAAATGCATGTTACCATCAATGGAGAAAAATGAATTGGACAGCAGAGAATGGGTCCCTCGTAGACCCTGAATGCCCGAGTAAACTATTTCCTGTTCATACGTGATTTGCTAATTACTAACTAAATTGACTTGTCAGTTGATGTCATGCTACATATAAGCAAGCAATTTTAGTGATATGAAAACTAAAAAAGTTTTTTTTAATTAAAAAAAAAATCTCAAACTTCGGGTTGAATTCATTGAGGGAATGAGACAACAATAGAGGTTGGTGTCTTATGACTTATGAGATGACGGGTTAAAATCTAAAAAATAGTTTGCGTTTTAAATCTTTAATCTTTAATTTTTATTCTTTTTATATGAAAGTTAAAATTCTCAGGTATATATTATAGAACAGATCATTAAAAGTTCTAAGATTTATAACATGTATGATTGTTAAGAATTAGACTAAACTATCTGAATTTGTAGTAGTTGGACACCTAATTGTTAAAGATTATAGTAAAATAATTGGACTTGTGCATCCTGCGACATTTTTTTGAAATCACGAACAACCAATGATGCAATCTTATGATTCTTTTTCAACTAAAGTTTCTAAGAAAAATTATGTGTGACGATTTATTATATTGAAAACCATAATCTTAGTTTTCTTATAGAGTGTTAATCTAATATGGTCTCATTATTCTTTAATGGACCAACATTTGCATATGTTAATTCAAGTTCATATCATTTTATTTAGTAATCCATATAAAATAAAATTTATTAATGATAAATAATTAATATAATTATCTTATAATATTAGTCCAAATTAATTAATGGAATAGAAATTTTCAACTGTCTGTTCCCTTGTGTGATATATTTGTGTTGTGTTTCTTTCCTAGACTTCACTAGAGATAGTCTTGTGTGTGCAGAGGCTGTTATATTGGATAAATTAATAATTATTATCATGAAAGAAGAAAAAAATATTAAGGATAAGAGGTTTAAATATATAAAATTAAGAAGGGATAAAATATACATATTTAAGATTTTATATATAAATTGAACATATAAATTTGATCAATCTTTACATGATATATAACTGAGGTTTCAATTTTAATTTACAAGAACAAATTAATTACACTCTATTTTATGTTATCTAAAAATTGATCGAAACTATAGTGGTCATGAATCATGTAGTAATTTCCATGAGGGAATACAAACCTTACATGTGAAAAAAAATTCCATGTGCAAAAAATATATGCATGCAACAAGAGGGTAAATTTTCAGACATTCCTTTGTTCAAAATGAGCTTTTAGGTTTTAACCAAATTTCTGTTACTTCATCTTTGGCTCTTTACATAAAAGATCATGCGAAGGGAGGTATTGTTATCCTTGTGTGGGAACTTTTACATTTTATGTGAGACTAATCTTGTGAAGCATAAATACCTTACATGTTCCCTTTAATCAAGATCTAGGATCTGTTTTTTGGTTTGAGTATGAAGTGATAACTGAAAATATTATTTTACCTAAAAAATGAACCGTAATAAGAAGGGAATTACACCTTTTGATTATATATAAAAAAATACCATACACGTGATAAAATGTGTAGAGCTAAGAGCAACGAATTCCCACCCTCCATCAGATATAAAGGAAATTCTAACATTTTAAAAAGCATTGAGCTATACCCTATCCAATAACAATAACCAAAATGTGAAGTTTACTAAGTTAGCATCATTATTTTATGGAATTAATTGTGAATGGTCTATATGTTACATTGAGGATAAAGTTTTTCCATGAAAAAAAAAATAACTCACAAGAGGATTCCGTTTTTTCAATTGATACAATAAATTACAAATTCAATCTTACATATTTAAGTGGTTTGGAGTTTGGATGATATTTATATGCAATTTTTTTTTTGTATTATTATTCAATTAAAATTGAAGTTTCGATGGTAACCCATACAATAAAAGTCGGCATTTAAAATTAGTATTTGTTAATGGGACAAAATTCAATTTTTTATTAACAGATTAAAGAATTGGATCAAAGTTATTTTCAATACGCAAATTTTATTATGGTACTTTCTCTCAATTAATTTCATGTTTTAATAAATCAGATTTGCAAGTAATGAAAATATTGAATAAGACATCCGTATTTACATTTGCAACCCTTCCAAGTGCCAATGATTGTCAGTAGTTAAAGAATATGGAACAAAGTAATTCTTATACTACAAATAAAAAAACGTTTTTTCGACAGACGAAAATCATCGATAATAACAAAAATTCGTCGATAATTTGATATTTCCGACGAATTTTCGAAAGACAACAATCTGTCAGTAAAATAGTCGTTGGAAATCTAACCGATGAATTTTTTCGTCCGTCGGTAATTTTCAACAGATATATCCGTCAATAATTTTACACGGATCTATCCGTTGAAATTTATCGACGAATTTTTTTGTCGGAAATACATGTATGGACATTAACGATGAATTTTTCCATCAGAAATACTTACTACAAATGATTCGAGAATCATTCCCACTTTTGTGTACAAAGTCAATAGAGCCTCTCACATCACCCACAGTAACCGTGTCCATAGGCATGGCATGATCTGAAATAAAATAAGATATCATTTTTAAAAACAGCACAAGCCTGTGGCAATTGGGTGTAAATTGAAGTCATACTTTCAATTACATAATTAATACAACGGTACAATATTGTTGCCCAATCTAAATTCAAGTATCAAATTGCCATCATGTATCCCATAGACTTTTTGAAACAAATATTTTAGTAAAAGCATGCAGCGATATCTTTATATAAAATACAACAGTGTGTATACAAAACCTAAGAAATCATTTCCTTCCTTACTCTTTTATCACACACTAATAATGAAGAGATAATAAGATAAAACATAATCTACCAAGAAAAACCCAAATTTTCGCCTACTCTTTTCCTTATAAAGTAAAGAGTAAATGAGAATATGAAGCAAAAGCATAATTAAGAAACACAATAACAAGTACAACAAAATATATGCTTATAAGTATCACTCACCCAATTTCTCCAAAACCAATTTCATGTCATTGCTTGCTTCCTATGCAGCCAAATCAGAGTGTTAGAAACAGAACTAAGAATCAAATAAATAATGAAAATATTAATAAAAAAAATTCACATATAGCTATGAACTTACTCCAAACAATATAATCCTAACAGGGAATGGGTTACTGTAGACAGAGGCTAAATATTCCTTAATATCCTTTATGAAATTGTGAACCCATGTTGCTTGCGTCTGATGTAAAATATATGGAAAAGCATAAAGCAAAGCCTTGTTTTAATTTAACTATTCGATATAGATAGTATCAACATAATCACAAGATGCAAAAGGGTGCAACTAAAGACAGTGCTTTACATGCCTTTCTTGTTCAGAGTTCAGACAAGCATGACTATAGCATCTCATCTAATTTGTAAGAAACTAAGTGGGTTCTTTAGGGGAACTAAATCTCATATTTTATACCATGGTTTATGTTTTATATGGTAGACAAAGATCATTTCAAGGGTAATTATATGCATAGTCAATTACTTCTCATCTTGCATTTCCATTTCCATTCTTAGTTCTTGAATTCCAAGAATTTTCCAGATTTGGTAATAGTTATACAAAATATAATTTTATATTTTTATGTAGTCTCCTATCTTACTATTAATCAATTACTCAGTTTATAACATTACACCACAGTAGATAACACAATTGTTGTTTTTTAAAGGAGAGAAAACTTTAAATAATTGTTGGGTTAGAACTAGGCCACATTTTAAAATGAACACCCTACATTGTGACACTTCGCTTAGTATGGGGCTATAAATCCACTTCCAAAAGTTAGGTTAATTGTACCATAAGCAATCTGTCATGCTTCTGTGCTTTGGACGGTATATATTGAATAGTCGGTTTAAAAGAGAAAAAGTTGAAGGATATCTTTTTCATTTCAAATATTTTTTTTTTAAAATAAAAGAAGTGAGATAATAGATTAGCCTAATATTTTTTTGCTTATTTTTTTTTTATAATATTATGCAATTATTTAATTTAAAATAAAATCGTGTCTTTATTTTTACCTTCAAAAATTCACTAAAAAAACACAGCCTTATATTATTTGGAGTGTGTTTTGCATTATTGTTCTACTGCTACTGCTAGCGGTGGAATTAGAGAAACACTTTAAGGAAAAAAAGGATTTCCCGTCATATTCTATGTTCGAGTTTTGTCTGTTGTTCGTAACATAAGCTTGTTTCTTTATTCTGCTCGTTCTAATTCAATTTTTATTTGGCTAATATTCCATATATAGTTTTGGTTTCTTTGTCCCTCGAATAACTGGTTGAATATGGAGGTGGATTGCAAAATGAGATTCAACATATTATTTAAGTATCAACATATTGTTGGTATAAGTGGCTGTTGAACTCGCATCCTTTAAATAAGGTTTTGAATTCGAATTTTATGAATGAAAAAAATATGTTTGAGACGAGACAATCTTATTAAAAGTAATTGATCATAGAAATTGATTTTTTGACGAAGATAAGTCACGCATGGATAAAGTCATTGAATAATTCTCATCAACAACATGATAATAATAAAATATATTATTTAAGTTAAACACTAACGAAATGAATTCAGTCGTTCACATGCTTTGTCCTCTTAAATGTGCAAAAGAAGTACCAAATTTATTGTTCCAAACTCAATAGTGAAGTGTCGCGTAATGAAACTTAATTAGAATATTGAATCAAAACTCAAGAATTGGGGGAGACCAGGGAATGAGGAAATGGGACAATAGTTTGAATTAAGTTTCTTTCTAAATTAAAATTAATTTCTCAACTCTAAAAATGTTAAATAAAAGAACTTTTTAAATTGTTAGAATATATAAGTTAATTTTAACATATTAAAAATAATAGCTTATTTTTCATCCTTTAATTTTTCTCCTACGAGTACTCATTAAAAGTTTTATCCAAAATATGTTTTAACCTACCTTAGTGCTAATATAGGACATTTTCACGAAACACATGAATCAATTGATATAAAATTGTTTTAGCTTAACCAGTGTTGAATCACATGATTATTTCCATCATAGCATGTGAAATATACATGTTATCTTGACTAAAAAAAAACTAAAAAAAAAGTGTAATTCATTTTCTCGTTCGTATCAACTCTATTATTTTTCAATCAACACTATTCTTTGTGGTCAATAAAATACCTGAAAACTTTTTACTTGAGTCTCTTGAGAGAGACTTCTCAGCAATACATGGTTGAAAACCTCTTGAACCCCATTTTTTCCATACAATGCATAAGTTATCATATCACATAACTCAGTAGTGATGTAATTTTTTAATGTCTTTCGGGTGGAATGAGTTTAAAGAATATTTTTCATACCTGACTTGGACACAAAGACAATTTTAGTGCATGACCTACATGATTTCCATACAAACATGTTAGTGTTAGTAATGAAGTTAGACACTGTCTTTACAAGAAAATGAATATCTAGATCGTCTGAATAAAAGTATGAGTTTAAATAGGACATAAATTTTGGGGTTAAGGAACCAATAAAAACAATTTCCCTTAGTATAAGAACATTTTTTCCCGCTTACTAAGTGTTGGTATTATAAGGTTTTATTGAATTTGCTATCCTCTTCCCCTTAGTTTGATATAGAGCATTTATTTTAATGAAAGTTTCGTGTCTTAAACTTACTAAATGGATTATTTCAACCCAAAACACTAAAATCCAAGTGACTCAAAAATTCATGGAGCGAAGTCTATTATAAATGATCTAGTTGCAAAGATAAGTTAGATATACCCGGAAGTAGGGGAGTATACCTCACTTGGAGTAAATGGATATTTTCTTGATCCTAAAATAATAGTTATACAAGGTTGTTTTAAAAAGACAAAAAAAAAATTAGATGAAAAAATAATTTCATTAAATTAATCTTATATTATTGTTAATTTATTTATAGACTTTATTGTCCACCATAAATATTAAAGAAATATAAATAAAAAAATAAAATTAATATCACATTAAAAAATTTAAATAATATTTTTATACGATAATTATAATAAGATGAAGGAAATAATATTTTACTAAGTAGGTAAAAACTCCCTCTTAAGAGAGCCTTGAGCTCTGCACCATCTCTCTCTTCTCATCTCACCTTTATGCTGTCTTTATAAATAGGATTCTAGTTATATTTTATTTTAATTGGCTTTAGTTATATTTGATTTACCTAATAATTTATAATTTTGTTAACATAATTTCAAAGAATGGGACTAATTTTAAGTAAATAAAAATAGATTTTTTTATTGAAAATTATTTATTACATTTTGACGTTTTCGATAAATATTAGAATTGATAGAATTCGTGGTTTAGTTTTAAGTGGGGGAAGGGGAATCTAATAGGCAAGAAATAGAATGTATTGATAATGAATGAAAGGTAAGTACAAACTACAACGTGACTACTAAAGCCTTTTTATACACTCCACCAAACTATACTTCTAATAACATATAATTGTTTTGGTTATCAATATATTTGTCTAACTTAGAAAGGTAGAAATTAAGAAGCTGCAAAACAATGGCAATGGACCAATGATTACCTAATAAAGCGTTCAATAGTATGCAGCTATACATGCCGCTATGTGAATTATATTATTTAAAAAAAAAATTCCAATCAATCTAATACAATTGCAACCTTCATGTGAGCCTCTTTTATTGTCATTTCTCTTATTTGCTTGCTAAGACACATCACATGCCATATCGATTGTTAATCAATCTTTATTAAAGCAAATATCGGTGTGTTAGATGAGTTATTTTAGTTAATTTTTAACTTTTTTAATAATTGAATAACTGAAAAATTTATTTGACTATTCGATAAACAAGTTTTTAAACAATTTTTAATATTTTTTAAAACGTTATTTGAAGTATTATTTTTTCAAACGCTAGTTTCTAATTTTTAGTTTTTTATATTTTATTTTTCTTTTATCCTTAAAATATTTATTTAATTTTCTTATTATTCTTTTTAAATATATCATTCTACATTTTTCAACTATTTCAACAACTAGTTTTACCAAATATTTATAATTTAATAAGCTAATTTAAAAATGTCTAATTAACAACTTTCAGTTAATTTTGTCGAACATAATCATTATTTACTTTCAAAATAAAATTTTCAATATCAAATATCTAGTTCAGTTGATTAAATAAAGTGTGAATTATTATAAACCTTCTATTATTTTCTTCGATTCCTACCTATAAAATAAAATAAAATTTCCAATCAATCTAATAGAATTGCAACTTTCATGTGAGCATTTAATTGTCATTTTTCTTATTTGCTCACTAAGATACATCACAATCACATGCCACATCATTACATCAGGCGTTCATTAACTAATCTTTAGTAAAGCAAATATTTGCAAACAAGTAACATTTGATAAATTGAATCCTGTGCTAGCTAGCTTTGTGATCACTGGCAGCCACCGGGTGCAAATCCAATCTTGGAATTGGCAACATCATAAGCCACCTTGAATGTCTGTTGCTGATAATTCCCAATAATGGAAATGGGGTTAGTGCTAGCAGCAATGGCCAAACAAGTAGTACCCTTTTCAATTTCCACAAGGGAGTTATGAGCCTTAAGTTCTAGGCCAGCACCCCCACGAAATATGATCTGAATCTCAGGCACTGTTGACATCTCCTTAACACTCCCCTTGAAGCAAGTATCCAATATTGAAAATCCTGGTGCCTGTGCATATTTTTTGGACATGATCAACACAAAAGACTTTTTCAATGCATTGTAAACAGCCACAGGTAGCCTTGTGATTACTGTGCCAGAGTCAATTATGGTAGGAGCATTGTAGCTTGATGCAGAAACTCCTAGTGGCTTTCCTGCCACAGTTATAGTTGTCAAGTCAAGAAAGTACAAGCTTGGAATCTTTTGATTCTTGACCAAGGGAGTGAACTTGTATGGTGATGATGTCAATGATGAGGCTCCAATGGACAAGAAACCTGATAGGGAAGAAGAGTTTGGTGCAGAAAAAGAAGAGGGGAGGCAATAGGAGAAGGCATTGCCATATTTTTTGGACAATTGACCAAGCATGGAGAGTTTGTCATTGGCTAGACCTATGATACCTGATGACCTTCCAAACAAGCCTTGATTGTCTTGACCACAACCATACACAAAACCTGATGATGGTGCCTCTGAAGGGGTTAAGGTTAGCACATCTTGACTCAAATATCCAATTGAGAAAGAAGTGTCACCATAGCTTGCTTTGTAGACACAAGCATCAGTTGCATTTGAGCAACCTGGAGCATTCAATGTGGAGCTTTTGAGAGAGGAACACTGAGAGGATGAGCATGGCAAGGCCTTGTAAGTCTTGGATGTTGAAGGGGTGAATATAGGGTCAACTTGGACATGGCAGTGTATGACACAAGGCTGGCACTGGAGCCATGAGAGGGAGCTACCTGTGTCTACAATCATGCTGAAGTACTTGGCAGGGGTACCTAGTCCTATTTTCACATAGTAGTTGCCTGAACCAATTGACAAACCTGATTTCAAAGGTGTTGTGCTCACTAGGCTTGGTCCCCCCCTCAATTTGTCAGTGGTGGCAGATTTTCTGACACTCTCCTTGTTTGTTAATCTTGAATGAAGAAACCTGACACGTTCCTCATCTTTTGTGATCATGTCAGAGAATGAAAATGGTGATGTGGAAGTTTGAGAGGAGTTAAGTCCTTTGACATGGTACAAATTTAGCTGCATGCCCTCTTGCTTTTGCCTTGGATTATCATTATCTGCAAATTGGACTGTTTGCTATGTTAGTATGCATAAATACTTGCACAAATTCTGAATTTCATTTTTTTATCGGTATGAATCAAAGACAAATATCATGAAATTTATAATAACTCAGACATCTTACTCAATCAACTGAGTCAGACATCTTTGATGTTCAGAATTTCATTCTAATATTGAAAATGAAACTTAAAAGATTGCTTTCTTTAATTAAAGTATCACAGGTAAATGCAATATTCTAGTAAATTTTTAAAAAATAAAATAAAAGCCTCTGTACAGAAAAGGAAACAAATAGTAAATTATGGTGCAGGCAGCATAATAACATGTAATCTAAAGAGAAATTAACAACTAGTTAATCAACAAGCCATTGAGATACATGCCTTGAAATTCAACAAGAGAGGATGCTAGTGCAAGATGTGCAGAGAAAACTAGAAACCAAAAGAGGCTCATCCTGTACACCCCACTTGGCAGGCTCTGCAACATTTTGTTCTGGAACAGTTTCATACTCTTCCTTAAGCAGATATATGGTACACTTGGCTTCTACTCGTAGCCAAACCGACACTTTTCCCTACTAATAAGACAAATGAAAAAACAAAAATAGCATAAAAAATACTGAGTAATGCTATATCATCCTACAAATCCTCCTCCCATTTTATAAAGAAAGTATCTAATAAAAAACTGAAGTATTTATATCTTGAGCAAATGAAATGCAATCAGAATTTATCGTACAAAAACAAGTAGAAGAATAAATAAGATATTGTAAGAGGATTTAGAATTACTCAAAAATAATTTGTAGTACATGTGGCAAAATTTCAAATGAGTTTCCTTCATTATCTGCATAGTGAATGCTTTAAATGTCCTCCAACCCAAGGAGCTCATACAGCTCGTGAATGGTGATGGAGTAACTAGCTACGTGGTCCAGTGTGACCCTCTTGTATTAATATTATTCTATGTTATAGACTAAAGTTCTTAAAACAATATCTTAAATACCGAGTACCTACACTAGTAACACTACACCCACATATCTTTTTTCAATAATAATAATATCATATCATTGCAAAAGTGAAGAGGAAGAATGATTAACCATGCTTGCCGAAGATAAATTTTTAACTGTCCTTAGTGTAGCTGTAACTTTCTAGCTCAATGAATGAATGAACATGGGAACATATGAAGGGGCCATAAACTGTAACCAACTTGTTGTGTGCTATATTAATATTAACATACTATCATAATATACACTTGCTGGCATGGAATATTAACATGCAATGCCCCATACACTGCAGAAGGAGGGGCCGCACCGGAAATATAAGTTAGTAATTACCAAAGTTTGTGTTGTGTTGGCAGAAGTACATTTAATAAATGTAAATTATAATTAGCCGGTAATAAGAGGTAGAATAAGTAGGAAACTAGGAGTTGACATGACAAGAGGATTTGGCTTTTCATTTATAGCCTTATAAAAACTGGTGAAAGAGACATGCAACTGGAAGATGCGCCACATTATTATTATTAAATCAAGGAGGAAGTGTTGCATAGCTATTTGATATCACTAGCTAGATAAAGAACAACAGTTCTTACCTTGATTGTAAACCTGCAACCTCGTCCTTTTGCCTTGATATATGCATTTTGTGGCCATCAGGCCATCGGACACAACCTTATATATCCACAATCATCTAATGTGTAATTCAATTGACAATACATATTTAATTTGTGAGAGAGAACCTGATTCGATTCCCACATAATATATTATTAGGAAGAGATAATGAACTTTAAGTATGATTAAATTTCACACTGAAGATTAGTCACATAACCAACTCGAGGGGGTTGAAATTTATGAAAATACGTTACCAAAATATATCCACCACCAAATGGGGTCTCATGTTTGTTTTCTTAAGGATCCAAAGCCCACATGTATCTTCCCTAAAACAAGTAGAAAATTGATTAAACTGGAGTAATATTATGATGCATGTCAATTTATACACGTGCTTGGTAAGAGGTAAGTGAAGCTTTTCTCTTTTTTTTAGGTAAAAAATATTGTTAAGTTTTTCTACTTGATAATTAAGACTGAAAATGAGTCTAATCAAGTTGAACTTGATAAAAATTGATTTGATTTAAAACTTACTCAAATTTGATATGATTTTTTCTTTCATTTAAAACAATTTCTTTCAAGTTCACAAATAATTTGGTTTATATCGTTAGCTTGATTCAACTCAAAATTATAGTTTTTAATTCAAATTCAGGTCATTTAATTTATGAATCAAGCTAAATAAGTTAATTTTCCAACCGAATTTCGAACTACTATTTAGTTGTGTTCGTTATCAGGCTATTAATAACGGTACTGTAATTTGACTTCTTGTCTAATTGAAGAGATAACTCACTTTTCGTATTCACTAAGGATAATACACGGTAAAGATAACCCAGGTTGAAAACTGACGCTTTTAAGAGGGGAAGTGAATTAGTGAACTGATTATAACAGTTGAGAAGTGTTCTCTTTTTCTTTTGATTACCTTAATATTATTTTCAAGGCACTGATATTCTTTTTTGGTGATTTTTTAAGGCACTGATATGAACACCTTCCAACTTGTGTCTTCTTTTCTAACTCAATTCTCCTTTGGGTAATTTAATAGTGTAGTAATTGATTTAATCCCTAAAATTAACAGCTATCAATTAATTTAATTCCTATCATCAGTGTCCATTAGTCAATTTGATGCTTTAAGTCAAAGAAATTGATTCACGATAATGAAAGTTCAAAAATAAATTGAAATGAATATTAAGGAATAAATCAAACCCATAATATCTATTCTAAAAACTAAACTAATTGATATCTAAGTCAACAACTATTACCATTTTATAATTATTTGGACCAAAATGCCCGGTTGTGTCAATTTCAAAAAACTATATTGATGTTTTATTCAAATATCCATCATACATGCACTACCCAAACAGAAATCAACAGTATGCGTAGCCGCCGTAGCATAACTTTAAACATTTCCCATCATGACACCTTAAAATCACGAGAACATTAGAAATTTCGAATCATGAAGGTTGAACTATGAATTCTTAACATATTATCTAGTTAAAATTAAACAGGTTTTCACATATTATACACCGAAGGAACAATTTGTTGGTCCAAGGAAGAAAGCACATGCAAGAGAGGTCTGGAGACAACTGATATAGTGATAGAACCATCCAGCATTCATCGCCGAAAAGCATTGCTTTCACCACCGGACCTGCCTTGAGAATAATATGTCCGCCGACGGACACTCTCAGCTATTGATGCACTCCCTCCTTCAGCTGCACCATATACACTTTTCTGAGCAGTATCCAAGAAATTCTTGCCACCGGCGTTATCATTCTGGATTGCTTCCTTTGCATCCGACTCCTCAGCCTTCTTTATACGTTTCCATCTCTGCTCTTCATGCAACTCAGCAGCTAATTGCATCTGCTTAAGTTTAGCAGCCCGCTCTTCTTCTGAAAGCTTAGGAGCCATGTTTCTGCGCTTATAGTGTGATCCACGTTCGGGTGAAGAAGCAGAATATCTATTGGAGCTTGCTTCCAAAATTCGCCCACCCCCACTTTTAGGGGCATCTATATTGGACCGACCTTCTGAAGCATATCTTTCTGACTTAGAAGTGTTATAATTTCTGTCACCAGTGCCTTCTTTATAGTCTCTGCCATTTCTCTGTCTCTGTTGGTGATTAGGTGATCTTTCCCTGTATTTTTTGTCCTCACCAGTGTCTTCTTTGTAATCTCTGCCATTTCTTTGTCTCTGTTGGTGATTGGGTGATCTTTCCCTGTATTTTTTGTCCTCACCAGTGTCTTCTTTGTAATCTCTGCCATTTCTTTGTCTCTGTTGGTGATTGGGTGATCTTTCCCTGTGTTTTTTGTCCTCACCAGTATCTTCTTTGTAATCTCTGCCATTTCTTTGTCTCTGCTGGTGATTGGGTGATCTTCCCCTGTATTTTTTGTCCTCATAGTGATTCTTCCTTCTCGTTTCTCCTTCACTTGATTCATACCCTGAATCCAATTGACCCTTTTGGACACTCCTTTCTGACTTGGACCTGTTATAATTTCTGTCACCAGCATCTTCTTTGTAGTCTTTGCCATTTCTTTGTCTCTGTTGGTGACTGGGTGATCTTTCCCTGTATTTTTGGTCCTCATTGCGATCCTTCCTTCTTATCATTTCTCCTTCACTTGACTGATACTCTGAATCTGATTGAGACTTGTGATGCTTCTTGTCAGAATCTTCATTACTGGTCTTTCTTTTTCTCCTCTCAGTAGTGTCATCTTCTGAATCAGACTGTTTTTTATGCTTTGATTTACTAGACCGGTGCTTCTGCCGCTTTTCCTTTTTATGAGCTCTCTCCTTGTTTTCAGTTCCTTCAATCTAACATTATTACCAGCCATTATTAGGAGAGACCATAAATTAGAAAACATGAAACAATAGGTCTTAGTGAAAATAAACATAACAACTGTTTTCGTCATCCTATTACGTCAATGCAATTTAAAGATTCTTTAAAATTTAAATAACAATCAGTGAATTAGAGAGGGAAAAAAATGAAGGGCCCACATGTGAGTTTGCAAAAAGCAATACAATTCTCAATTTCATATACAACATATCAAACATAAGCAAAAGTCACCACGAAAAAGAGCAGCAGCCTCAAATTGCATGGACACTCCTTACGTGGCTGCTATGGGCACAGGGTTTCACACAAGGGTTGCAAAGTAATTCATTTATTCAAAATCCAATCAATCCATCCATTCTTAAATCTAATCTAATCCATCTATTTGTGGAATGGGGGAGCAAATGGATTTAGTGGAGTTAAGTTACTCTAATTAATGGGGTGACTGGATGTTAATGACCCATCCATTTTTTGCCTAAATCCATTGGATTATTAAATTAATGAAAATGGATCAAGTGGTTCTTCCTAGTTCCTACTACTGAAAGCCCAATGCTGTGTTCCACCAACAATATTGCAATTATTGAAAATGAATTTTTAAAACATAAGCTACTTCTAAATGAATGGGCTGGATATGATCCATATAAGAAAAGGATTAATGGATGAATAACATCATCACTGGAATTCATCTCTGGTTTGACTTCAGTGAAGTGTAAAATATTACCCAAACCAACAAGGGTCAACAGAGGAATCTCAAATTTTCTTCACATATAAATTATACTGTATCTGTGATAAGTCCATCTATCAACTACAATACAGATAGAACAAAAATTATAAAGTAGTTCTACCATAATTTCATAAATTTTTGGGTAAATTATATTGCTTTCTCTTGAGAGATGCTTAAATCATACTTCCCTCCCCTCTAATTCTAACACTCCCCTCCATAGAGAGACAATATGTATCGTACCTCAGTCCATTATAATGTAGGCATACCTCTTGATGAGCTTTTTCCTTTCTATGAACATCCTACTATTGATTTTAGGACTTTAACAGATGAAATGAAGCTTTAAACACCTCTATTATTGGCTTTGGATTTTCACTAAAAAAAAACTTCATTTCATCCTCTAAAGTTCCAAAGTGGGTAGATATTCAAAGCTAGATGCCTGGGAATCAGAGAGTCCTTAAAAAGCTCAATTACATTATAACAGACTAGATGGAAGAGTAGGGGCAGGGGAACCTAGGAGGCCAAAATCCCTCCCTCCAACTAGAGGTGCTCATAATTTGGGTATTTACATAACTATAACCATACCTAATAAATAACTAGATTGGGTATTATAATTATAACTAGTTTTTAAAATATGGGTATAATTTGATATAACTAGTTATTGTTTTTAAATATGGGTATATAACTAGTTATGGATGACCAAAAATAAGTTATTTGAAATACCCATTTCTATAAAACTAGTTATAGTTTTATAACTATTAACTAGTTTTTAAATAAAAATAAGTTATTTGAAATACCAATAACTATAAAATTGGTTATAATTATATACCTACTTTTATATAACTAGTTAATAAAACTGGTTATAATTATAATTATAGGTATTTTTTTAAACTAGTTTTTTTAAGCATCCCTACCTCCAACTTATGCCTCTCCTTTAATATTGAAGAGATCTTATTTTCCCTCCCCTCTCCTCCGATCCTTTGAACCAAACAGTTAGTAAACCAAAAATAGCATAAGTTAAGCTTAAGCATAAGCATCTCTAAACTGGAAGGGAAAAGGACCATAATTCACCCTAAAGTGATTAATTCTAGGCAATTGCATTTCATTTTCCAATCAAAAAATGAAGGGGCTTACCGATTTCTTGATCATAGCCATCTTGACAGGGTTGTTTTTGATCTTGGCAAGCGCCTCCTGCTCGCGCTGGCGAATCATGAGCAAAGGGTCAGAATGGAGCTTCCTCCAAGCATCATTGGCAGACTGAGGCTTCTCCTCGAACAATGCCCCGGGCACACTCGCCCCCTCCTGCACCACACAAATCAAATCATAAATAAATCAATTAACACAAAAAAAAGCCTTATCCATAATCAAAATATGAAAAATAACAACACACCTTAGAAGCAGATGCAGAAGCAGAGGAGCCTGCTGCATCCGTTGCATCGGATTTTGGTAACTGTTCGAGCGCCTTGAATCCTTCGGAATTCGAAGATTTCCCAACCGACAACCCCGAATCGTACAGAAATTCCAACCTCTCCTGATGCCTGCAATCAAATAGGAATAAGAATACAAATTGAAAACCCTAAAATAATAAAATTGAATGGGAAAGGGGAAATTACGGAACGAGGCCAGCTTTCTCCTGAAGAAGACGAAACTCGGTGCGCTCTCTCTCCTCCAGGATCTGTTTGCGGAGCTCTTCCAACTTCTTCTGCTCCGCTTCGTGCTTCTGCTCTGCCTTCCACACGTTCTCTATGTTCCTTAAACTCCCCGTGTGCCATCCCTTTTTGTTCAGAAACTTCAGCGCCATTTTCTCTTTTTCTCTGAGTCTGATTTGATTTTCAGGAATAAAACCAACAAACAACACAACCTCAAAACCCTAACTAACTAGTTGCAAAGGAAAGAAGATGAGAAGAGGACGACGGAGGGCATGTTTGTTTGTTTGTATTTTAATTATTTTATTTTCAATAATTAGAATTTGATATTGATAAATAGGGAAATCACTTTATTTATACTTGAAAAAGCAATATTAATATACTATTACTTTTTTGAAGAATTAATACAGTACTTAAATTAATGCCATTCAAATAACATTTATATAAATTTATTAAATAGATTTATTATTTAAATATTTTTTTATAAAACATGTATTGAAAAAGAAAAAATTCGATTCAAATGTATACTATTACTTATAGAAATTTATATATATGTGGTAACTTAGAGTTGAAAAAAATTAATAAATCATTTAGTGTCAATAGTATAATATTTATACAAATAATTAATAATTTCAATATAGTATGAAACAATTTCCTACTTAATTAATATTTTATAAAGAATATTTTATTAACATTTTTTAAAATTCAAATGTATATTCATTAACTTATAAAACATGTTTTAAAAAAGAAAATTCAAATATATATTAATACAATATACAAAAATTGATAAATATATTTAAGTCACCCACTCACCTTTTTAATATAATAGTCATGAATTAGGCCATTACTTTGGTTATGTAGAAGAATTTGGTATATATCAATTTTTTGTTATTACTTATAACTAATTTTAGTGCATGTGTAAAGACCAATGCAACGTCCATTAAAAAACAAAATCAATGTAACGGACAATAAAAAAAACTTTTACTATATCATCCGATAACATATAAGTTTATTAATTTTTATAATATTTATCTTACTAAATTTATTGATTTTTATAATATTTATCTTAAATATTTTAGTAAGATATTTTTTTATTGTTGATAGTGTAAAACTTTTCATTTAATCATTCTTTTAGGTTTTTTATTTTTAATTTGATAAAAAATATTATCTAATTGGCAAAACAAAGGTCTAGCAAACATAAAAAAAAAATAGCAAAATAAAAAAATAATTAATTGTTAATGTAAAACAGTTATACATTATTGAAGTGTATAATCCACTCATTAAACTTAATATACATTATTAACGAAAAAAATTTACATCATTAATCAATCAAAAATAATTTTTAATAAAATATTTAAAATAAATATTAAACAAACCTATCATTGTATGTGAATGATAAATGTATCATGTCATGTAAAACTTTTTTACACTAACATCCAATTCCAATTATAGACTCAATCATTTTATGATAGTATGTGATGGGTAAATATACTCAGTGTAAAACTTTTTTAAACTAACATCCAATTAGATTCAACCATTTTATAGTATATGATTGGTAAATGTATTGTGTCACTGTAAAACTTTCTTACATTAACATCCAATTAGACTCAACTATTTAACCATATCAACATTTTATTAAAATATATTTAAAAATAAAAATGAAAAAGTTAACCAACCACTACTTTTCCATGCTATAGTTGTATGAGGAAATAAACATGAGAACTTTGTTCAAAGAAAACTGGCCAACATTTCATTCATTAAACTCAAGGACAAAATGTCCTATTACTTTTATTGACATCCAGTGAGTGAAATGGGGGAAGAAGAGATGGTTGACTTGGCTGAGCGCCTGAGCCTTACATTGATAAGAATACAATGCTAATACAATGCTTGTGGTTGTGGAACTTCTCGAGAGTTGAGACAACAACTCAAACAAATTTTGCATATG
The DNA here is from genome assembly GCA_007407185.1 of Glycine tomentella. Taxonomy (NCBI): domain Eukaryota; kingdom Viridiplantae; phylum Streptophyta; class Magnoliopsida; order Fabales; family Fabaceae; genus Glycine; species Glycine tomentella. The sequence goes on along the minus strand of PYAF01002494.1, from coordinate 1,738,970 downwards.
ATCATGTTCCTTTCCTCCCCTTGTAAAAGAATGTGAAAGAGAAATGCATCTGCAGGTCTTGTACTGTTTGCTGATGTTCCCTCATCAACACTATCAGAATTAAACATGTGTGTAGTATTTCCACAATGAACTTGCAATTGAATTATATCAGTTGCTTGTTTGTTGTTCTTCGTTCTTATTCTTGTGGCAAATTGAATGCAGTTGGATTAGCTGGCCCCTTAAGCTGCACTCCTCCAACTGAAAATTGATTTCAAGATTTAATTAGTAAACTGCAGGATACTCTCTACAGATAGACAATCTACAATGAATGAAGAATTTGTGCAGCACAAACCTGTGATTTGTATGTCTTTGATAATAAATCTCTACATTCTCCAACAAGAGCTCTTTCTCCACCAGCAACTCTGGCTAATTCTGAAATGGAAATGTCTGTTTCTTCTGCCTGAGTTTGACAAAAGTTTTTATTATCAGTGCAACACGCATTATGTACACAATATAACTGGATATCTTAAATGTATTTCTTCAACTAAATTTTTAGAGAGACTTGTCTTTTGAACCCTGTAGTTATTAAAACGAAACCAAACTGACCAATTCGACCAGTTGAATTCAGACCAGTCAGGTCATTGGTTCAAACAACTTGTGTTTGTATATATGTTTTATATGTGCATCAAGGTGAAAAAACACATCAAACAAGTGAAAATAAGTACAAGTTACAAACTGGACCGGTCAGGCCACATTTGACATGATGAGTACTCAAACACACACTTATTTCTTATTATATAAAATTAAATATATAATTTATTATTACCAATTCAACTACTGTTGAGCCAAAGTGGCCTTCACAAGTTTAATGACCAATCCAATTTAATATCCATGTTAAAAACCAAGCATGAAGCTCCATTCTCTCATTTGTCTCACCTTTGGCATGAATCTTTGTATATTGGAAATCATTGTTTCCATCATCTTCGATGCTGAATTCAGTGCCTCCCCCAGCTCTCCTACATCAACCTGTGGCATAATACATTTTTGTGAATTAGAACTTGCAGATAATTCCAATGAATAAGCATAACAGAAAGAAAATAAGCATCATTCACTTGTCTAGATAACCAACAGACATGAGAAGAGGATTTATAATCATACCCTAACATTCCCACCTACTGGAAGTCGCACCGAGGCATTCACTAAAGCCTGAAGTGCTTCCGTAATAGAGACTGAATATTCTTCCATCATTGTAGACCACTCATCTAGATATGGAATCTGTAATTTTATCCAATAAAATATACAAATTACTAATACAGATATTACAGTGCTTTTATAATTAAAATGATAATTGATAAACCATACTTGGAGAAAGAATGGCTCCTTAATAAATGACTAAGTATCATCATTATGGAATTAATAGGTATCCTCTTCAAGATATATATATATATATATATATATATATATATATATATGTATGTATGTATGTAAGTATGTATGTATGTTAATTTCATGAGTTGATTATTCAAAGGAACAGAATATTGATAGATTCCACAAGTAGTCAACAAGCAAGTATAATTTTTTTTCTGTATCACAAACAGGCAACATAGCTCTCTGAACTTGAATGCAAATTTATAAAAGTAGCATACAAAGGTATTTGTGGCCTTACTTGAGCTTCAAGAATTGTTGACAAAGTCTTTGATTTCCACAAAAGCTCCAGCTCTATGCGTTTCTTGTTCACAGAATCACGCATTTCTGATATTCTCATTGCTTGAGAATATAGTGCTTTCTGCAAGGGTTGATAAGAAGAAAAACAACGAGCTCAGTCAAGGTGATTAAATTGTTCAAGATAGTCAACAATTTTAAGCTAATAAGCTATATCATAGCCAACTCAAAAACTGAGTAGATGTAAATGTGCAAGAGTTCTGAATAGTTAAAGCCCATCAATACTTACCACATGAATTAATATAAATTTTATATTTAGGTAAAGGCTATATCAACTTTGTTGGACTATAATTTAAAATAAAGAAGATTCTAATGTCAAGTAAATGAAAATGTGATGGTCAGTCAGTTTACACTCAAAGGTAGATATGGGAGCATTAGGAAGAACTTATTTGGACTTATGTAAGTAGCTTATAAGTATGCTCTAATTCGATAAGAGATTATTAAATAAATGATTAATTATGCTCCTTAGAAAATCGCACCCTTAGTTATGCTAATTATGCTCCTTAGAAAACCGCACCCTTAGTTATGCTTAATTATACACAGAATTACTCTACGGTAAAACAAATAGAGATTTCTCCATTAGCGTTCTTTGTTGTTCACTATAACTAAGCTCTATCTTTCAAATATTGTTCCTGTCAAACGGTCCAAGGGCAGGGTTTTAAAATGCAGACAGCAACCTAAGCTTTGGGGCCACAGCCACATCACACCATGACTGCAGCCTGTAATGGCAGCATCCAACCGCATCCAGTCACAATAACCACAAAGTAACCAGCCAAAATTTAAAACCTTGGTTGGTACTCTAGGGAAACAAAAAATTAACTATCATATCTTTCCAGGCACAATCAATGTCACTTTAGCATTACTCTAAGTTAAATTTGCAGTGTAACTGAAATAGAGAACCACCTTCTTGCTCATGATCAATCAACCTTCGCTAGTATCCTCTTGTTCTATCCATCCAGAGAATTATGATCATAGAACTAACCACCTAGCCAAATAATTATGATTTTCTTGGTACCATTACTACTACCACTACAACATTTGTAATTTATTGACAAGTTAGAAAGCAAAAGGGTGACTTACCTGGCTTTCTGTTTGCTGAGCTTTCATTGTGGAGTGCGCTTTTGCATTCGCAAATCTCCATTGCAAATATCGATTATACAACAGTCTAAGAGAATGCACATCTTCCTGACGACTAGACCCTTTCTTCCCTTTCCTCACATCCACTGCTGGCTTTCCACACTGAGGAGGCACTGGCGGCAAACTAAGCCCCCCTCCTGACTTAGCCAACTGGTTTCCACCACTCCCATGCTGCTTGGAGACAGAAGAAGGAGGTTTGTGCTCACCGCCGGAAGAAGGCAAAGTAACCGACCGCGACAAAGGCGAAGGGTGGCGAAACTTCAAGTCCCCACCACCACCACCACCATTGCCACTCCCAATTTTCTCACCCATAGACAAATTAGACTGCAGTAACATCTCTCTCTCCCCCAATTCAGGGAGTGACTGAATACTACAATTCACTCCAGAATCATCACTTGACTTAGCCTGATTCAATCCACTGGCTTGCATCAATTTCTCAGCAGCAGAGGCCATGCCATTAACAAATCTATGATGGTGGTGATTGTTATGGTGATGATGGTGTTGTTGTTGTGTTTGTTTATACCTAGAAGACACATAAACCGAGGGTGTGGGAGTGCCAGGCCTAGAAACACAAGGTGTACCAATTCTGCCAGAACATGACTTTGAAGGGTGAGGGTGCGGTGCAACATGTTCGTGCCCGTTATTGTTGTTTTCTTTGAAAATCTTCATAGAACGTTGTTGTGGTGTTTGTGTTTGTTTTCTCTGAGAAATAATTGGGAACGGGGTTTCGGAATTCTCATCGGGATCGGGCTCCGACCGCGGGCGGCGCGGCACGGAAGGGGACATGAACCGGGAGCTGACCTCGCGGACCCTCTGCCGGCGGTTGTGCGGCGGAGGAGGAGGGGGCGGAGGAGCGGCGGGATCGGAATTTTGTTCCGGCATGATCTGGACCTGCACCATTGGGAAATTGGGAAAACCCCAAATGGACGAAAGGGGTAAAAATGGAGATTTTTGGGGGAATCGGTGGAAAATAAAATGATGAACGGAGGTTTTGAGTGATTTGGGGGAAGAAGAAAGGGTTTGTTTGGGTTGGAGATGGAAGGAGAAGTAGCCGTTGAAGAGTGTGGGTTTACGTTGTAACGGTTCTAAATTCAAATATCGATAAAGGGTTTTGATTATTATTATTTCGTTTTTATTATGTTACGCTGCGTTCTCTCGTGTGTAATACTCGCTAATAAATAATGCCACTTGTTTCTCGTCAACCGTATTTATTTGTATTTCGGGGAGGAGCCTTTCTCATTTCTATTATGGCTTGGTGGCTTGGCTTTGGTTCATTTATAAAAACAATATTTATTTATTATTCCTATCTAAAGATGATCAGATTTTTTTTTTATTGTTGTATTCTTCTCTTCCGTGTGTCTTACTCAAATATTCGATGAAATAATCCGTCTAAAGATGAAGTATATGTAAAAGACATTCTAATACTCAAGTTAGGTCTTAGTATAAAAAGAATAATTAACGTAATTAACAAGAGTGAATAGGATAATATTTATTATTTTGACATATATATATTTATGGGTCTCACAATTGATGAACCTCTTATCTCTTAATTAAGAAGATGTAATATGAGATTATTGACAATGTTAATATAATATTAAAATAAGATAAGTTAAATTATTTAACCTCTATGAGGTGGTGGCCAAAGGGGTACTAGGCCGTGACCAAAGGGGTATAAGTTGTAGCTGAAGGGGTCCTAGGTTGTGGTTGAGCAAACTAAGGTTACTACCCGAGTACCCGAGGTTTCACCTTTGTCTAATTTGATCCATAGTATTCAAGTATTCGGCTAGGACGAATACCTGAATTCTATCTTTATTGAGAGGGTACTAGCTTTAGCCAAAAAAATACTAGGCCATAGCCAAAATACCTATGGTTTCTTCCTTCCTAAGGGTCAGAGGTATTCAAGTATTCAGTCTAGTCGATTACCTGTGTTGTTTCTCTATCGAGGTATACTAGGTCATGGCTGAGAGGATACTAGGTCGTACCAGTATATATATTTATACATGTGTCTAGCTAACACACACGCACCTTTGTCTTTCGGTATGAGTTTGTTAGCAAACTATAACTAGATAATATCTTAAAATACATAATGGTGTAGCTTGTTAATGCTCTCATACTAACAAATGAGAATATGTATGTTGAGAAATACTTATATACACACTCCTATTTTTTTAGTATGAATGCATTAATAAGTTATAACTAACAAATGTCTTAAAATACATCAATGATGTAACTTGTTAACGTACACGTACTTAAAAAATAATGTGTGTGCTAACAAATTCTTTTATTTATATATTTGTAAAAAGAGATATTGATGTAATGATAATAGTGAATTGGAAAAGAAATAAGAATGTATGTAATATAAAAGAATAGAGAACTAAAAGAAAAATCAACGCATAGTATAATGTATAAATATGAGCTTTTCGCTGAATGTTTAAGAAAAAAAATGACAGTTACATATCATGTACTCAAACTCAAGATGTAAGACTACTGGTTAGTAAAAATAACTTCATACCGTTGATTCACATTTTCAATAATAAATAAATCAGTAAAGTAGTTATTAGTAAGGTGATTTTATTTTTGGATACATCAACTTTTGGCTTTGACCAAGAAAAAGGAGAGACTTTTGATAAAGCTTAAGGGCATGTTTCCACCAATGGTCAAAATTTGGTCCACAGAAATCATTAAAGTGAATATTCTTTTTCTTATTGGTCAAAAAGGAGCCTGAGTGTATCTTTCCTTTTCATTACTTGTTTAAGTTCTACATTTGATCTTAATTACATCGTCTAATATTGCTCCACAATAAGGCAAGTTATCATTGGGATTGCTTCAACAAATTTATGACACATTAATTTTGCCAAAATTAGCATTTCAACCAAAATATTTGAACTTTAGGTCTTGAATCACAAACTGACTCAAACACAAAGCGCCAAATTACACCATGAAAATTTTTAATATGAAGTAAATCCAGCACAAGTAATGCGCACCAATCTTCAATTCATTACCCGTATAAGGACTCATCCATAGTCCATGATGCATTTATTTTGAGATATATAGTTTTCCATGATTGTATTCATTTAGAGATATAATTTGACTGTCACAATGATAAAGTGAGGCAGAATTTTCAGAATTCAACTGAACTAGACTAAGTAAGAAAACCTATATAGACGTCAACTTAAAAATACATGTGTGATTGTGTGGTTAGATCCAAGTTATAAACGTCCAACTTCATGGCAGAGGCATATAACAACTGCATGGAATGCTGCTTCTGCCGAGATGATGTTGTCCAAACTAATGAGGCTTGACATGAGATTCTCAATCGTACAACTTGGAATGTCGGAGGTAAATTTGATTCCTGTATTGTGCCAATTCCTACGAGCTATCCGACGGAAATTATGTACAAAAAAGCATTCAGTATGTTGTTGTCTGGAACGTATCATGATGAATAGTGGTTCTGACCATGAAATTCCGATCTTGTAGAAGTAAAAGGCTCGGCTGTAGAAATCAAAAACAACAAATTGTGGTAATATATAATGTCAAAACAAAATTACTTATCAAAAACACTTTCAAAAAACTCGGTTATCTTCAAAATGTAAAAACTATAATACGTTCAAGAACATAAATGAAAACATTTATTTGAAAATTTTCCAAGTACAAACTGCTGAATACTCAACCTACTAAAAGATGTACAAACACTTCTAAAATAGTAGTTCTATTGTTTCTTAGGCTCATACCCGTATCCTACATACCACAAACACTCTAAATACTTGTAGATGCATTTTATATTTTAAAAAAAATACCTTCACTTTTTAAACATATATACTGATAGAAATTGGAATTCCACAATAAATAAATAAAATTGAAGCATTTCATTATGTCTACAATGATTCATGATCATTTTTTAAACATAAATTCTCTCGTAGTTTAAGATTTTTATATTGATTTTTGTATGTAATATTATAGCCATGTTGGTCCTATAATATTTAAATTTTGTTATATCCCCATGTCCGGTTTATATCTATGCTTCCTAGTCTACCTATCCACTTCATCAATTCTTCAGTGAGAATGACAAAATTATAAATAAAAAACTTGAAATCAAACTTACCTTCATCATCTTCATCTCCATTTTGACTTGTAAAGAATGGGGTCAGGTAGTTTTTATCTAATGCAGTAAAAGATGCAGCACTGCAACGAAGAAGCAGAGAAATTAGATTGGCAATATCATTAAGAAAAGTACACATTTAACCATATTCGCAGTTTCAGAACATAGACAATACGTCTTGTGGAATTCTTTTAGCTTCATCTTGATTTTGTTCCCTGAAGATGATTCTTCGTTGTAAGGAGGAGCAATATAACCATTGTTTCCATCAAAATTCTAGCAAAAAAAAAAACAAATATATATATATATATATATATATATATATATATATATTAGTTGAAAGAGAATCAGACACAATCATGTTAAGAAAAATTCATAACAGGACATGGATTCTTATAATAGAATGGTCAATAACACTAATTTTTGGATGCAATTCAAAAACATAATCATTAGTTCAATTGCACGCTTCCACTTCTTTCTAAATCAAATATAACATAATTATTTATACCAAAAAAAAAAAAAAAAAAATTCCCCACAAAAGGAAAACTTATTTTTATACAGTTATATAGACCGACCCAAATCTTAGACTTAGTCAAGCAAAAGTCCTTCCTGCATGATCCTGCTATTTAAGAAAGCAAAAGGGCATCATCCTGACTAACTATCACTAAATGACTAAACCAAATTACAAAAATGAAATACGCATGATGACACAAGTTACAATTAAATTAAAAAGCCAAGCTACTACAGATAAATCCAAGTTATACTATTGTTGGGAAGTCCCACGTCGTCTACCTCAATTCTCAAGGTGCAACTTATATATCTGTTGGACAACTTCACTTAATGTCAACTGGTTTTGAGATGGAACCTAACAACTATAACAAGATGTAAAACATGTTTCAAATAAAACAAGAATAGAATAAATTAAACAATCAAAAAAGTATTTTCCCATTTGTGAGCAAGCATATGCAATAATGTAACACTAACAGAAGTTTTTTCCCTTCAATATAAAGCAATGCATGTTTGTTATAGTTTACTTCTTTTTTTTCAGACATTAAACAATGGGCCCACATAACAAGTATCAACATCTCTTAAACAAGATTGTACATCTTGGGAGATATAAAGCATGCTCGCAAAAGAGAAACTTTTAAGCACAGATCATATTTGTATTTTGTTACTCATCTTCCAAATATTAATGATGGATGCTGCTTCCAAATGCAAATTTCAAGGTAAAAGGCATACTAAAAACTTTGTAGAAGTAGAATACATAAAACTAAGTAAAAGGGTTATCGTTTGTTGTAAAACTTACTGTGATGGTACCAACTGAAGCCAAAGGGCTATCATTATCTCCACCTACAACATCTAGAGCTTCCAGCATGCTACCTGTTGAACCACCAATCAGCAATACCTGGAACAAATAAAGTTTCATGTTGAAATTACTGCTCAAGGATGGCAATTAAACAAAATGTGGTGGTAAAAGTCGGCTGCCTGCTAATGACCCAAATAAGAAAATTATATGAATAGGACAAAACTTCCAGTCAATACGTGTTACTCCAACTTTCTCCTGAACTAATCTGCCCCTGATCTTATGTTAATCATCCACCTCAACATTCTCATCTACCCTACACTCATTTTTTGCTCTTATTTCCACTGTGTGTGAAAATTATATTACAATTTACATGATATACAAGTATACAACATAGTCAAGTAACTTGCAGTTTACACTACCCCCACATTTATCTTTTATCAGGATTAGCTTAATGAATGGACAAGAGCATGCCTACCGTCAAAACAACTATTGCAGTGGTTGCGGTAAAGATGGTTTGTCCATGTCCTTCTGGAAGATCATGAATTGATTGCAGAGCAAGCGCAAAAGCCATTGCTCCTCGAAGTCCTGTTCATGTGCACAAAGTGCAAAACTTAAGCATGGCATTATAGAATACACCAAAGTCAACCTTTCACAGTAAAGTCCATGATTTATGTGTTAATTTATTCCTTACCACTATACCAAAGTGCCTTCTGATGTTTTGGAGGTATCTTTCGATGAGTGGGTCTGACCAGATTGACCAAATAAGCACATGAGAAAACATTTGTTGCCCTGCATGAAGTGACCCAACAATATTGTTTACAACTTCCAAAAGAAATGCAAAAGCAAACCATAAATATGTTTAAAGTGCATGCAAATCTTTATACTGTAAAGTAAAGAAACTATCCAAAAAGCCAGAAATAAGCATGTGCCACAGTAATCACTTAAAATGATAACAATCAGTATAAATACCTTGCAATTCCAATGAATATCTGAAGTGGTTATATGAGTTAAGGAAAAGCACCAAGAAAACATAGAACGCTAAGCTAATATAAATGATAAATCACAACACTTCAAATTTATAGGCCAAAAAAGGATACAATGGAGAAGAATATAAATCCAACATGTGACCAGCTATGTTGCTCCATAGCAATATCAAAGCCCATGTATATAAATCTGTAAAACATCAGACAAAAGGTGTGCACGTATTAATTAGAGGAAATGTTAAAATAAAACAGGGTAAATACAGCAAATGAAACCCTCCTTACACAAATGTTTCAGCTAAAGATGATATCAACTCAAAAAAAGCAGAGGCAAACCGCTGAGAACTTTGCGATAAATTGGAATACGTATAATGTTTCATGACCTACAATAAAACATAAAAGTACTAATAAAGATGTCTTGACACCGACATGAAAAAACACGGAAAATATATATAATATGCACTTACTATTCCTGTGAACAGGATTGATACTATACCAGACAGACCAAGGCCTTCGGCAAGCATATACCTGAAAAAGGAAAAAAGTTTTAAACTGATTTGCACCATGAATGGAAGAACTTGCAAATTTTTTAAGAAAAGTTATGAAGAAATGGTCCAAGATGACATCTTACGAGAAATATGGGAAAAGGACAAAAAGACAACTCTCCAAGTTCTGAAGGCTGGATGGAACCATAAAATTCATCTAATCAGTATTTTCTAAAAATGATGTAATCATCAAACAACAAATCTCCTAAAGAAAACTAAACATTAAATACTTACTTGTCAATATCCAATCCTGCATACTTAAACAGGTTCTGGTAGTCAAGGTTTTACAATAAATAGTAACTTTTAAATCTGAAAAGATGTTACAATGTACTACAAATATATAGGCCAAGAATGGGTTTAAAAGGATATCAAAGCAGATATAAATCCAACTCCAACACCTGAAGAACCACCAACACCGAACTATTACAATTCATAAATCATAACAAAACAGAATAGCATCTATGACGCTATGTAAATCAAATAAAGCAAGTTCTTTAGTGAGGCTCCCTCATCCCCCTGAACACCAGCTAAACAGTGCATTATGTGAAAGACTGACCTGCAGACATTGACCCTACAAAAGTCTCCAAAAATCGAACAACCACCATGAATAAATTTTGTCCAGATGGATCAGCTCTGACTGATGACATTGTCCTGCAAAGTACATGCTTAAGTTAAAAGTGATCCTTAATGATATTGGGCTACTTTGGATAAAAATTATATACTTCAGAAGCTCAGGTACCTGTACAAAGAAATTGCCATCTGCCCATAACGCAAGAGGGAGGGTTAAGACAAAAATAACAAGTAGAACATGAGAAAAATAATGGAAAAGATCAGCCAATTAGCACTATTATCTATCTTTAAACCATATACACACTATGGCATTAATATTAAAAAAAGTATGTAGATTCTCCAGCAACATAAACTTACTGCATCATTCAAAACAGATTCTCCAAAAACCAGGGCATATAGATTGACATCTGTGCCCAGCTCCTGCAAATAACGAAGGTGAAGTTCCAAGTTAGAAATGAAATAAATCAGATGGTATCTATTTATTATACATATAATACTCAGTAACTACCACAAAGGAAAACAAAAGACGAACTCAGATAGAAAATAGGAAACCACAAGCCACAAACCCCTAATGAGTTTCATTACTTAGCCATTTCATCCAATTCTCCATGAGTTGATGGTGTAGAATATTGGAGATTTGTAAAACTTGAAATTTTCCCAACTAAGGCTTTATGGTACTTTTCCTATTATATACATTATTAACCAGAGTATAGGCTCTATAGTCTATACTGATATTGTTTGTCTGACAGAATTAATTTATGTCACTATAGCAAATCTTATGATAATCTAAACCAAGGTTTCAACTTGTGAAAAATATGGAAACTTGAGCAACAAACAAGAAGAAATAGGAGGGAATGCTAATAAATCCCACCTATTGATGTCCCACTGTCTTTGTATAGGACATGCATATTGGGTTCAAGGGTGTAAACTAGGGGTGAGCATCGGTCGGATTCAGACGGGTTTGGGCCTAAAATGACCCACCCGAAGCAAACAGAAATAGTTTTTATATCACCCATTCCCGACCATGAAACTCTTCAGGTTGATTAGTTTCGGATTAGGCAGGTTGTGGATAAGTTTGGGTGGGTTCGGTCGGATTTGAGAAAAAAAGAAGTTGAGAAGAAGGAAGAGTTTAGCAAATGATAAGCACAAACTGAGGAAGTGAAAGCCTCCTTCCAGAATGAGTGAAGTGAAGGAGAGACAAAAACAAAAGATAACAAACATGAACAGATCTGGAATATTGAGGACATACATGAAAGTCTCCTTCCAAAAGAAATGAGCAGACGATGATGAGAGACTCATTCGTAAAGCTTTTAGTGAAGCTTCTAAAGAGAAATGTTAACAGTATCAATGATATAATAATATGATACTGCAGGTGAGAGTGAGAGAAAAGGGGTGCAATGTAGAAAGGCACAATGCTCAATACCTGCAATTCTGCAAGGAAGCTGCAACACGTCTGTCAACTTCAACATCAACATCAACAACACCTTTAACTCAAGCTAATTGGAGTCGGTGATAGATGAACCCATTGATAGATACGAGGAGGTTGAAAAAAAAAAAAAGCAAAGAAGGGGGAAAGAAGGAGGGGGGAGATGAAGAGGAAAAAGCTGCAACATGTCTGTGAGTTTGAAAATTAAGCTCCTTGTCCTTACATGTGATGCTTTGTTCGGTTGGGTGTGGATATTAACGGATTACTCTTTTCAAACCTGTATCCGTCCGAATTATCCGACTTTAATCAATTTTTTATTTAATTGAACCCGACCGTCCGAAAACATTGTTTTTAAGGCGGGTTTCTCAGTTTTTGGTCAGGCCAGTGATTTTTGCTCACCCCTAGCGTAAACCCCCCAAAACAAAAAAGAATACTTAAAATGTATTGAAAGACCTTTTTCGACCGCTAATTTCTCTAAACCTTTCTTTCCGATTTTATGGATCACAAACATATATGTCAGAAGATGTGTATGGACTTACAGACTAAAGGTTAAATGGAAGACTTACAAAAATAAAGTGGTAAATCACCTGAAATATGGATAAAACAGTAACAGGATCAGTAGCTGATATAAGAGCACCAAACATCAGGCACTCGACGAAAGGTAGCCTATACATCAGAAAGAGCAAGCCACCAAGATAACTGCAGCATAGAGGAAAAACAATAAGCAACCAATTGAAAAGTCCTGATGTCAATAACATGCTATAGCAGTGCTATAGTGGAGCAGAGTGGCCCTCAACCAATATGGGATTCAAATAGTGAAGCAATTTCAATAGCGGCAGCAATAGCAGCCAAAATATTGGTTTTTTGCAGTATAGCGATGCTACCATGATACAGCCTTCAAAAACCCATTTTCACCCCTATAACACATTGTTTGGGGTTTTGGGGGTAAAATATTCCAAAACAAATACCTATGTTTTGACCTGTGTTCCTTCAAATTTTATAGGACTTTTTATTTCAAGTGTTCTGTTTTCTCTTCTTTCTTTAAACATCGAAATTCACATTCTACTAAATTTTATCTAATTTGTTATATTCATTTTCTATTAATTTCACTATCATCTTTTAATTTTTTACTTCATTACAATGTTCTTATTACCCCAGATTGATGGTGATTGTGTGCATAAATTTTGAGTTATTATTTATCATGAATTTCTTTAATTTTGGGTATTTTGTTTTGGTTTTTGAGCATTTATGTGTATGACTGTATGTGTAGCAAACACTATTTACTATGCATTATATAACTAAGCTTTTAAACTGCGATTTCAACCCTATCTTCGAGGTTTTGGGTTTACTGCAACCACAATTGTGTCTGCATTGACCACATTTGTCTACAATTTTCCAAAATATCAAGGATCAAAGCGAAAACACAACCATTTCTACGACCGCAGTTTAAAACCTTCATAATATTTAAATGGTGGTCATTTCACTTCCCACTATAGTGTTTTCAAAGTTTGCCCTTAAGAACCGCAACCCAAGATCGATAACTAATTCACCCCGGAACAAGACATGTGTACCAAGTGTAAAAATAGCAAATTCGAAATGGGAGGTAAAAAAAAACTTACACCAAGATACCCGTTACAATTGAAGCTATGAAGGTACCAAATATAGCAAACGTGACAATTGCTCCAAAATTTGAGAAAAAGGGTTTCTGCAAAGGAATCACATTATTACCAAGTCAAAAGGCCAGTCCATATAAACAAAGTAAACTTCCAGCAAAGAGAACACTGCGGAATGTGGAGGGACTCACAGGCGCTAGACTGAACCCAGACTGAGTAATAGAGGAGTCAAGAAAAACACATGATAGTCTAGCCAGAAGACATAAATCAAACAAATAAAAACTCGATAAGGAAAAAAAAAAAAAAAAAAAAACAATAACAGTATAATTTTCAATGAGGATATAATATGATAGGAGGTAGCAGGAACAGGAAGAAAAACTCCTCGTGAAAATTGAACCACCCCCTGTGAAAAAACGACAATCCCAATGTCAGCTAAAGAAAATAAACTCAAAAAACCATAAACAGAGTGATGATTATTGAAAATAACCTGATACTGGTTTCAGTGTCTGAAATGTTTGCTAGTATGCCAACAATTAAACCTGGAGAGTGAAATATAGGTCAGAAAATGAAGAGAATAATAACAACAAAGAGGTTTTGAGAGGGAATGGTACCTATGAGAAGAGAAGCACTGGCTTCGGGGATGATGTAAACCTTCTTGCGGCGGAGGACGTGTCCGAGGACGAAGGACAAGACCAGCATCATGATCTGCAGGAGGATTCCGACGCCGGCGGCTTGCTGCTCCTTGCCGGGAGCCTTGCGAGTGTCCGCCGGAGAAATTTCTAACTCTGAGGCCATTATTGTTCTCCTTGCCGGAAGCAATTGACTCACTGATCGATTGCTTCCGGTTGCGATTGGATCGTTGAGTTCTTCGGAAATCAGAAGAGAAAGAACAGAACACTCTTCTAATTAGATTCTCTCTATGTGGTTTGTGTTTTTCAATTCTGTTTCCCTGTTTTTCTTACCTCTTGACTCCGGAATATTAAATGGAGTAATAAATAAATAATTATATATATATATATATATATATATATATATATATATAACAGAGATCAAATTATACCTATTACAATTATTACACCATTTTTATAATTTGATATAGAATATAATTTTTATTGATTTAACTCTTGAATTATTTTTACATTTCAACAAGATTGTTTATGTAAAATTTTGTCAAAATTGAACAATAATAAGTAAGTTATCAAATTATTCATATATTAGTATGTTTTAAAATATTTATATTATATCAATTTTAATCTATGTGAACAAAATAGCAAATTAATTATGATTAATATGAAATTTTGCATATATGATATATATAAAAGGAACTTTCAATTCAACAGTAAATTTAACAAAAACATTATTCAATCGAAAGTGATA
>PYAF01002494.1:1702309-1724119 GCA_007407185.1 Glycine tomentella | reverse complement strand
AAGCAACATTATTTTTTATTCAACCATTGAATTATATTTATGTATTACTAATATTGTTTATGTTAAATTTTGTTAAAATTGAACAACAACATAAAGGTAATCAAGTAATTCATATTTTAATATATTTTGTAGTGTTTACATTATGTTGATTTTTTAATTTATATGAAGAAAGTAACAAATAATTTTGGATTAGTATAAAATTTTATATATCATCTATGTGAAATGCACTTACAAATCAATATTAAATTAGAAAACAATATCTAGTTAAAAGTTATAAAATCATGTAATAATTATTAAAATTACACTATTATAATTTGATCTTTCATCATATTATGTTAAATTATATAAAAGAGTATTTGATTCTTTGGTCAAAATCATTCTCTCCAGTAATTAATAATTTATTATTATAATTTTTTAAGGGTAAATTGATTATTACAATTCAATGAAACTAAATTATTAAAAAAATAATGTTGCTTCAATTATCATTATAATTCACGTAATTGATTATTATAATTTGATATTCAACTGGAAGTAATCAGATCAATTAGTAATCTTTGTTATTTACACCTAAATTATTTATACTTATTTTCATTTTTATCTTTATCTAAAATATTATATGATTAATTGATTATCATTATAATTATTTCTATTTTTAAACTAGAAATATATAATTTAAAGTAATCGAAAAAATATATAATTAACATATTAAATTACGGTTGAAAAAAGTTACTTGACCTATAATTTGAAACATATTAAACTAGGTTAAAACACTTGAAATATTTTTTTATACTTCACACTTGAAACATATTAGAAAACATATTTTTCAAATGTTTATTATAGGTGAATCACCGTTATTCACCAATAATAATAAATTACAGTAAATTAAATCATATTAACAACATATAATTCCAATTAAAATTCAATATCATTTAATTACAAAATGAATGAATGAAAATAATTTAGTTAAAATTTGAGCAACATGGAAAGTTTATGTTAATATGTGCATTCATCTGATAATTGTTTGGATTTAAATATGAAGAATTTTCATTAATAGAAAATGTGATTGCACGCGTTACTCTTATTTCCTTTTTTAATATATTATTAAGGTATACTTACTCGAAAAATATGTTTTAAATTTAAATTATTAAAGTTGAATTATACTTACTTGAATTATTATACTATAGGACAAACACCTCCAACAATAATATTTTTCTAGAACATGTGTATGTAAATATATTTAAATACTTATTGATATGTTTATTAACATTATTTATTAAAATTTAAACTAAATAATTAATAATATATTAAAATTCAAAATAATTAAAAAATTAATCCTATAAATTATTAAATATGAATTTAGTACTCGTTAATCACTTTTCGTCGAGTCTCCTCCATCTCCATGTTCAAAGGGTTCTATCAAACCAACAATTTGATGTGTACACAAAGAATTTAACTATAATATAATTGTATAAATTTTTTTTTACATAAGATGATTAAAAAATAAATGAGAAAATAAGTTATACACTCCTAGTGTAAATTAGTTTTACTCTATCATATAATTGTAAATCATCTTATATAATAAATTTATTTACTTTTTATCTTAAAAGTTATAATAATGATGATGTTTAATTAATTGATAATATAGAAGTTTTTATCTTAACAAGACATAACTATTAAACTCTTAATTAGTATATTGTATATGTTATAGAAAATAAATTCGTTTGAGACTGATTTTCCGGCTATTAATCTTTGTCTTTTTACCATTACTCAAGTCAATTATGTATATTGTAAAAATTTAACAAATTTTCCCACCACATAAGTTACCTGCATTATAATGACCAAACGGTTTCTCACGCCAAAATCATTGACTTCATCTTTCATGTATGAATTTAATTATCATTTTTCAATTCATATACATGAGACTTCCACCATGCCGATTTATGCTCGAGTTGGTCTGCCAACAACCAAAAAAGTAAAAATGAGTTATCAGTTGACAAGTCAACAAAAAAAAATGATTTTATTATAACAAATATTAAATGATCAATTTATGGAAAAATTATGTTTTACCATACTTTTTTTCTGATTTATTTAAATGAAAAATAAATCAAATATACCTCAATAATATATACTCACGATATAAAAATAAATATTTATTATAAATTTTTTTTAAAAAGTTGGTGGGTCAACCCACCATGACCCTCCTCGCCCCATTGTCTATTTAACTTATCTTCTTGTATGAATAGTCATTTTCGTTCTTGAATGTGCAGAGCACTGACAAATTCGTCCCTAAAAGATGAAAATTCAAATTTTTATCCCCGAAGGTGTAAAAAGTGCGACAAATTCATCCTTCCGTTAACTTTTGTTCGTTACTGTTAATGAAAGTGCCTACATGGCACAGAGGGACGAAAATGACACAAAAATGATTGTCAACATGGCTGCTGACTAGATTTTGGATGAAAATGTCAATAAATTACCATTGGACTAAAATGTCAGTAATTTTCTATTGGACCTAAATGTCAGTAAGTTACCATTAGACCAAAATGTTAGTAATTTTTCATTTGACCAAAATGTTACTACATTTTCATTGGACCAAAATGTCATTAAGGATAAATCTTTCCTCTTTTTTTATCGTTACAAGCATAATAATTGATTAATAACCATAATTTGTCTGTCACAATAGAATTATCCAAAATAAACATTCTACCAATGTACCAAAATAAACATTGTAACAATATATTAATCATTACAAATTTATCCAAATTATAATAATTAGTCACAATATATTATAAATAAAAGACAACAATATTTCATATTTCACTTCTTCTAATCTTGGTGGCGGGGTAACACTGGTAGATTGTGACTAATTATTATAGTTTGGATAAATTTGTAATGATTAATACATTGTTACAATGTTTATTTTGGAAAGACAAGCATATCAATAAATTGTGACTAATTATTATTATCCCGCCACCAAAATTTGAAAAACTGAAATATGGGATATTGTTGTCTTTTATTTATAATATATTGTGATTAATTATTATAATTTGGATAAATTTATAATGATTAATACATTATTACAATGTTTATTTTGAATAATTTATATTATGATAGATAAATTATGATTATTAATCAATATTATGATTATTATTATGTTTTTTTTAATTTATGCTTGCTTTCCTATTTTTTAAGTGATTATTGTATTGTTATTATTATACTTGTAATGACAAAAAGAGAGAGGAAAGATTTACCCTTAATGACATTTTGGTCCAATGAAAATGTACTAACCTTCTTCGCAAAAAAAAATTACTGACATTTTGGTCCAATGAAAAATTAATGATATTTTGATCCAATTGAAAATTAGTGACATTTTGGTCCAATGGTAGCTTACTAACATTTAGGTCCAATAGAAAATTACTGACATTTTAGTCTAATGGTAACTTATTGACATTTTCGTCCAAAATTTAGTCAGCAACCATGTTGACAATCATTTTTGTGACATTTTCATCTCTCTGTGCCACGTAGGCATTTTCATTAACGGTAATGGACAAAAGTTAACAGAATGATGAATTTGTCGCACTTTTTACACTTTCGAGGATAAAAATTTGAATTTTCATCTTTCAGTGATAAATTTGTCAATGCTCTACACATTTAGGGACGAAAATGGCTATTTACCCTATTTTTTTTCCTATTAGTAAAATCTCCCAAACAAAGAAAAAAGGGAAACATGCTCGTTCATGTTTCTTGCTTACCCATGGTACATCTTGTTTTTGTGAGCAAGAGGTGCAAAAGCCCCCTCAAGAATAAATTAAATCACATGTGGGAAAACAGTTGATTTTATATAAGCTATAATAGCCACAAAAATAAAGGCAAAAACATAGTCATGGACTCTCAAATTCTCATATAGAAACATTCCATGGTTGGCCAATAGATCTACAACTTGGTTCGCTTCTCTCAAAACATGAGTTCACTCCAAGACACTTTCAGAGGCAACAAACAAATTGATACTCTTGACAAGGTTAAAACAAGGGTGGTAAGAAGCACATCCATGATTCAACATATTGATAGCATTTTGGGAGTCAGACAACCCAAAATTTATTGAATCCCCAATTCCAAGCAATGTTAACTCCAACATAGATTGCACATTATTCTGCTTGTAATACTGAGGAATACCCAAAATTCTTAATGTTTATAACTTCTAACTCAACCAAGAACTTTGTTACCTGTAAAAATCTTACATTACTCGTATAGGAAATGTTCGTATTTGTGAAAAATGTGCACAAAATTCCCAATGTTTATAACTTCAAGACTAATGTTCACAATGAGAGTGAAATAGGCATACAATAAAAAGGGAATGTCTGTAATCGAATGTTGCAAAAGAGAGACCTAAATAAAAAAAAGCACTAAAAAGGATAGCAATTTGAGTTTATGAGTTAATTCATGAAACTCAAATCTCCTAACCAAGTCAAATCTCTTTCACAAAATCAAATTGTTTTTTAATGAAGATGAAGATGTTGGTTTCATAAGTGAGTAAAGATGACAATAGATATTTGTACAATTATCTTAACACTTGAGTGCATGTTTGAAATAAATCCATGTAATGTTTGATTAGAAGCAACAAAATTTAGCTTATGCATAATTTATCTATTTGGATGTGGTTTTGTTGTCTCAATGTGGATCTGAACGCGTTTTCAAGCACCCTGTAAGTCAATATGTGAATCAAAATAGTAACAATTTATAAAGAGTGTTTATTTGGTGATACATTATATTTCTTTTTTATAACTTATAAGAATGAGATGTGGGTGAGTTACTACTCCCATATGAAAACACACTCACGAGAAAAATTTGACAAGACATAATCTCCATAAGTATTGAATATTTTAGAATCTTTAAATGCAAACAACAAGAGTATGGTGACTTTGAATTAAGTAGGCTTGTGATGACTCTTCAATATAATGCGGAATTAAGTATGAATAATCACTTTAAATTTGATTATGTTAGACTGAATAAATGATAAATGAGCAATTCGGTCTTGAAAGTGATAAAATGATCAAAAAAAGGTTTTTAGAAATCCCTATACTATTACTTTAGTCCTTAAATTTAATTACTTATTATTATTTTAGTCCCAAAAGCATGAACTTTGGACTAAAATGAGTGGCAAATTGTATTTTAGGATCTTTTTGTCATTCTATTACTTTTTTAGATTATTTTTGGTAAGACTTTTGAGAAACTTATATTCTTATAAGCTCTTTTAACTAGTTTATAACTTGTTTGGTATACAAACTTGTTTTTTCATAAACTCTTCAAGTTACTTATTTTCATAAGTTACTTGAATTAACTTATGGAAAATAAGTTATCTAATAAGCTACTAACTTTTTATTCTTCTCAATTTTATTATTGTTATTTTATTTGAAACTTCATTTTATCCTTTATTTAATTTATAAATCTTTTCTTTTTATCGTTTGAAAAAACTCTCATATCTAATTTTAAGTACTTACGCACATGACATTCAATTATCATCGTTAAACTGTTACTCAAGGTTAAAAGTTATTTGCATCATATTAATTTTATAATTATTTACTGAATTATTTTTTATGTTTTTTAAAATTATATGACTAAATTCAATTTGTTGCATGATTTTTATTTTATTGATTTAATCTGTAAAAGTAAAAATATGTGTTACTTTTTAAGAAGATAAATTATTAAAAATAAAATTTAAATGTTAAATATCATTTCATCTAAAATTAAAATATATTTATCGATCCTATAAAATCATAATATATGAATTTTGTTCCTATAAATTTTTTATCTGTTTTTGGTCATTGCAAACTATTTTTTTATTCTAAGTTATGCTCTCGGTTGAGTTTAGTTGCGTTTTGTTGTTTGAGAAATACCTGCACTCCACTGGAACATAGATGACATCGTTGATCGTTGGGTTGAGTAGGTTTCTAGTTGGTCATCCAAACGACGTCGGATCTGGCGTCGTGCAACAGAAATAGTGAAATACTAGTTCCTTAAGTAATAGAGGTTTTCCCGAGAGAGAGAGAGTTCGTGCGAGACCATGAGAACTAGCTTCGATAAAGGATTGAATGTGAAAGAATTTAATTATTAATGCTCAAGTTTTTATGATTGCTATCGTGTTGTTTATGTAACTGCTGATTGCAATTGATTTGCTTAGTTCGACAACATCACCACTTATGCACTAGGGTGTTCGACCAAATGCCCCAATCAATTATATTACTCCGGATATGTTATTCACATTATATATTAATCTATAACAATAAATAAGATAATACTCATCTTAGCAACTATTTTTTGTCTTCACTTTTTCTAGACCATTTTATTCATAATAAACACTAATAATCTTTGCATGATTTAACCAAAAATAACAAAGGTGGCGGTGGTGGGAAGAAGAGGAAAGCTGAAAGTATCCGGAAGCATTACTTTGCAATGCAAAGAACGCGACTGAGGGGTGTGAAGGTAAGGAGAATTTAAGTTTAAACAGTGATGTTGTGAATAATAATTCAATTAGTGATGTTCATATGTGGAAAACTATTGAGGATTTTTCTTTGCCTGATATACATGTTAATGTTGAAGGTAAAGGTCGGTTTTGAAAAGAGAGACGATGCTAAGAACGACTCCTCCGAATGTTTCTTGAACTCGGTAAATTAGAAATTTGAATATAAGACAGAAGTGTTTTGAGAATTTTTGTATTGACTCGATAAATCAGGAATTTGGATACAAAACAAAAATATTTTTTAGAGTTTCTTTATTGAAAATATAATACTTTTTTCAGTAGATAAACTTTTAAAAATACTTTTAACATTATATTCAAACATGATCGAAGAAAGTCAAAAACCAGAATCATATCTTTTACATGTTTTTTTACATCTATTTTGTTATCTTTTTTTTTTTTCGAAAGATTTGATTTTCAATTTAAAATACTTTCATTTACTCTAAATTAATAGCAATATATATATATATATATATATATATATATATTAAGTTTTCAATTTCAAATAAACATTTTTCAGTTACATAAAAAAATCTTATTTATTTTTCATTCTTTTTCTTTTGCGTTTTTTTATTTTCTATAAATTATTTTTGAAATAGTGGTAAAATATCAAAATTTAAATTGTCTTTTATTAAGATTTTTTTTAAAATTATTGGTTGATTTCTGATTTGCATAAACATTATTTGTAGTTGGTACAATATATAACATTTTACCTTTCAAAATGTAATTGCTTTCCAATATTAGTAAATGCTTATTCTCTATTTTATTTAGCTTTAACTATTACTTGAGTAACTGTACACTACCCCATTTGCGATTCAAAAGATAACCTCCCACATGCTTTGTTTTGATCTCACTCTCCCGTATAACTTCTCTTCTGCTTTTTTTTTTTTTTTTTTTAATACAATTATTATTTATATTTTTTAATATTCATTTATTGCAATTTTTGTGTAGCAGGACAAATGTCACCTCATAATGCTTATTAAGTCTATAGGGTCTCTGGTGCTCAACCATGCTATAAACCTTCCCACTAAAGCAAATTAGAATTCCAAAACCATTTTATTCTATACTTCTATGTACATTGTATAAATGACAATTCCTGTATATACTATTGAATAAATTGATGATGAACCATTTGTCTTTGATTCAATACCAATAATTAATTTATTTCTTAGGATCTATAATTTTCTATATAAAAAATCAATTTTAGAGAAATAAAAATGTGATAGCATAAATTTTTATCTTAATTACTTTTTATGAAAAAGTTATCTTAATTAATTATATTTGTCCTTGCATCGTATGCTTCTATATGCAATGTTGGTGGTTTATGTATGCGTTGGGTGTGAACAATCCTATAAAAGCTCTATTTGGTAAAATATAAAGGTACTGTGACAAAATTATCACTTTGATCAATATCTAAAAAGGAGTACAAGACATTGGATATATGAAAGGAAAACAATCATAAAATTGATGTTATTTACAAGATTGACATTCCCATAAAAAATGTTATTTTTCAAATTTCACCTCAAGCTAGTATTTCTCAATGCACTCCTTAAATTGTCACATTCAAAATGTACCACCAATAAGTTGTCACAAACACAATCAATATCAAATATGCATGGGTAACTTCTATGAATTAGAACTTTTTCAATGTAGTGTAGTTTAAACATGTATATTTATCTATATCAATTATTTTTTGTGACTCAATTATTTTGGTAATTTATAAGTAAAACAAAAAAAATAGGTTAAATTGATATCAGTGTCAATGTATGAAATGACAACATTATCACTACAATGAATGTTATTATAAAAAAGGAAGGAGTAATTTCACTAATTATTTTTTTTCAAATATTTTAATATGATTGAAGCTAATTTTTAGATGGTTTTTAAGTAATATATGTATGGGAACGCATTTTCATCTTTATTAATTTTCAACTTACCATATTGTCATAAATATGTAAAGGAATAAAGAAAAAATTTATATAAATAAACATGTTTTTAGAAAACAACTAAACTAAAATTAATATAAACAATAATGTATAATAAGAAAAGTTCTAAATATTAATTCTAGCTTAATAGAAAGTCAATTATAATACTAACACCAAAGCCTTTTTCTTTTTGTTACTATTTGTCAAATTCATGATGAAGGGGCATTAAATCAATTTGCAAATTTGCGGCCTTTTTTTATTTTTCAAGTTTGGGAAGTTTTAACTCTCAAAGAAGAGAATAGTCAAGTATTTGGTCAACGAAGAAGTGATACGTAAGAAATAGAATGATACATTGATATGAGAATCGATCGAGCCTACATATATTTTAAATGAAAAGTTTTACAAGAATGAACTTCATACTTAGGTGATTTTTCAGTACAAAAACATATTTTAGCTTTCATCCATACATAAAATTCATTATTAGTCCTCTTGAGTTTCATATATTAAGCAGTGTCTTGTATAAAAAAAAAAAAATATTACAGAAGTGTCCAGAGGTTGAAGACGACGAAAAGGAGGAGCACTATCAATAGCGTCACAGTCACAGCACACACATCTGCAATTGGATCCGCCACAAATCGAATAGCATAAATGGTGCCGAACACGCGAGTTAAGAGATCTGAACTTTAATCACAATCACCATCACCGTTCATGCTTTTGTGATTGCGCTCATTCTCACCAATGGACAAGTCAAGCGCTCTGGAGTACATCAACCAGATGTTCCCCAACGGTACGCCACCATTCCCAATCTCACTCGCAATCGCAAGCGTTCCTAATCGAAACCTTAACTTCTCTGAAATTTGCCTGTTGTTACGCAGAGGCGTCTCTTTCCGGCGTGGAGCCGCTGATGCAGAAAATTCAGAACGAGATTCGCACCGTCGATTCCGGAATTCTTGCCGCCGTTCGCCAACAGGTGTTAATATCTCTTCAATTAGTGTTCGGTGATTTCATTGATTTGGTTTTGTTACGACAATTTCGCTCTCTGATGGCTCCGATTCTCTGATTCCAGAGCAACTCAGGAACTAAGGCGAAGGAGGATCTCGCTGCTGCCACATGTGCCGTCGAGGTATGTGCGTGGGTGAAGTAGTTTATACTGTTTATTTTCCTTCTTCAACGTTTTGAACCTTTGTGTTGCGTTGCATGCGTTTTATCTGCACATTCCCTTGGTAAATGCAGGAACTTATGTATAAGATCCGAGAGATAAAAACTAAAGCTGTGCAGAGCGAAACAATGGTTCAAGAAATATGCCGTGACATTAAGAAACTGGACTTTGCCAAGAAGCATATAACTACCACAATTACTGCACTTCACCGGCTTACAATGCTTGGTAAATCTTGCATTTCAACCTTTTATTTGGTAAAAAACGAATTGTTTATGTATGGTACTTAAGCTTGCTTGGTTTACAATTTAAGAAATTAAACTTTATACAAGTGTGGTTAGTTAGACACGTTAATCAATTTGAGCTAGTGTAGTTCTTCGGTAAAACAAGTAGATATTGTGTAATTCTGTTTATATGATGTTGTCCTCTTGTGGAATATAGCAGTCAAATTGCAAATCTGCACAATCTGTGAATTGCAGAAAAAAATGCCAACTTCTGAGCATTTTTATGTGAGTATAGAGGGCGTGGGTATGATTAAATTTATAGTCCTGCAAGGGATAGTTTTCAATCATATAACCAAATTTGCTTATACTGTTATAGATCATTTTCCATTAATTTGCCATAAACATGTAAAATAGCATAACCCCCATAATCAACTGCAACAAACAACTACCATGTATTGGTTGCAACTCAACTAGTATTTCTGTGTTAGTAACTTCCGAACTAAATAAACCATTATACTATTTAAACCAAGTTGGTGCAAATTTAATGTACAAATTCAAAACGGCGCATCTATTCTATAGGTTTGTTGCACGCTTTATAGTTTTTTTGATGCATAGACATTTTTTTTTTTATGTTTTACTTCAGCAAGCTTACCTATTATATGGCAGTCTCTGCTGTTGAACAGCTTCAAGTCATGGCTTCAAAACGTCAATATAAAGAGGCAGCTGCACAGCTGGAGGTGTCCAATCTATCTTTACAGCATTTTTGTACAACTGTTGTTTACTGAATTGGTGTGGTGTATGTGCATGTGTGTTTTTGGTAAAACGAAGATCTATTACAGTTTTAATTATTATTAGTGCATGGATTAATGTTGTTTAATGCATTGTGTGCATTCATGTGATTAACTGATGATATTTATTATTATTGTGTTATTTGTCTGGAAAAAGTTTTCCTAAACATGCTGCAAAGTGAAAACACTTTCTCAAAAGCACACTATATACTTTAGAGGTCTACTTCAGTTGTATTGGCTTCTTTGTATCTGATCATGGCTTATGAATTCCTTATGTCTCATCCATCTCATGTAGAAAGATACGTTTATTGTTTTAATTAACTAATCTATAAAACTCAACTTGTTTTTGTTTGACCTATCAATTTATTGATACTGTCATCTTGTATTTCAGGCAGTGAACCAGTTATGTAGTCACTTTGAGGCCTATAGGGATATTCCGAAGATCATAGAACTGAGGGAGAAGTTTAAAAATATCAAGCAAATACTCAAGTCACATGTGTTTTCTGATTTTTCTAGGTATATATTGATACTGATTTCCATCTTCTGCTCTGTTTGTAAATCTCTATGGGCACTAGAATGTGAATTGGATATACAATGTTCATTTAGATTGCTCATCAATATTTGTTTCTTATATAATGTTTTATGACATGTTATTAACCTGACTAGATATGGAAGCTGTTTGGTTCCAAAGAGGCTATGTGTAACTGGCTTCCTCAATTTTCTGTTTTTGTCTCAGCTTAGGTACTGGAAAGGAGACAGAAGAAACTAATTTGCTACAGCAGTTGTCTGATGCCTGCCTGGTTGTTGATGCATTAGAGCCTTCTGTAAGGGAAGAATTGGTAAATAATTTCTGCAATAGGGAGCTTACATCGTATGAGCAAATTTTTGAAGGAGCTGGTATGTTTGATTTATCTGGAACATTTTTGTGTTAGTTTATTCTTGCCAAATGTCTGCATATTTGATTTTTCCTTATTTTTTCATCTTTAGAACTTGCAAAGTTGGATAAAACTGAACGAAGATATGCATGGATTAAGCGCCGAATGAGATCAAACGAAGAAATTTGGAAAATATTTCCTTCTTCATGGCATGTTTCATATCGTCTCTGTATCCTATTTTGCAAGAAGACGAGGTATGGTGTTTATTTGTTTATACACCTTAATATATATAGCACTGGATCTTTCACATCTCCATTAAAAGAAACCATGGCCATAGTAAAACATGATTACTTATAGTTTGTAGTGAAATGACAGTTTAATTTATTGAATATGAATGATTTTATTACTGCAGTTTGAATGTTACTTGGACTTCATTTCCCCATCGGTGATTTTGAATTTCCAACATCAAATTTAATCAAATGCCAAAATTTTTGGATGTTTTTATTTTGTTTGAATATTTCGTATATTGTATGGTTTTGCAAAAAGATTTGATGGAATTAAGCATTTTACAGAATATTGTCTTTTCATATGTAGTAAACTTTGTTCAGGGTTATTATATGCAAAAGTATTGTTGTGTTTATGATATGCGTCTCTACAGGAAACAATTAGAGGACATTCTTGCTAATCTAAAGGAAAAGCCAGATGTTGGGACCTTGTTATTGGTAAGCCATTAAATAATGACATACTGACAATGCTGTTAAGATAGTTACTTCACATGTTTTGCAGCTACACTTCATCTGTTAATTTGTTGCAGGCTTTACAAAGAACTTTAGAGTTTGAGGATGAATTGGCTGAGAAATTTGGGGGAGGCACTCAAAACAGAGAGATTGGAAATGAGATTGAAGAAATAGGTAAAGGGACTAATTCTAGTAGTAGTGCCATGGATATCCGGAAGAAGTATGAAAAAAAGCTTGCTGCACATCAAGGAGGTGACAGTGAAGTATGTATATAAATAGCTGAGGTTGACAGTACTTATTCATAAGCTTTTTTTTAATATTTTCAAGATTGTAGTTATAAAATGACCATCATGTTTTATTTTTGTATATATAGGAAAAAGATGGAAGTAAAGATTTGGCAGTGCCTGGAGCTGGGGTATGATCTCATTTAACTATTTTCTAATGCATATAATTGATTTTATAGATTAAGTACATGTATGTATTTACCATTATGGTCTCTGAGGTGTTGTCATGACTCATGATGATATAAATGCTTTAGGGATTAACCTTTTTGGTTTGTCTTCCTGTGATTTTTTTTCCTGTTTTTCTTTGTTACTGTTATCTGATGTGGTTCTTTATCCTTTAATTCCAACTTCCAGGTTTAGTTTGTTTGTGACAGATGCTTAGAAATTTTGTATCCCCCCAAAAAAGATAGCACACATTATGATATTACTTTAACATTTTCAAATTTTGAGTCTAGGTTATTGCCTCCTATTTTTCCTTCTAAATTGAAATCCAGAAACAATTGTGGACTAATATTTTCTTGATTTCAATAATTTAGTTCTTTCAATCCCAAGTCTGAGCTTATGTTTATAATTATTTTCATATTTATCATAGTGCAAAAGATGGAAGTAAAAGATTCCAAATTAGAATAAGTAAGGTTGATGTAAAAAATAATCACTTATGTCTTGGTATTTTCTATATTGTTGGTTGTAGTTATTGCTTTCATAGAGGTTTCTCATTTTATTCCTATTGGACTGTTTCATTGAGATAGACCTGACAAATGCTTGGGTTGTTTGGACAGTTCAACTTCCGTGGAATTGTTTCATCTTGCTTTGAACCTCACTTAACGGTATATGTAGAATTGGAAGAGAAGACACTAATGGAAAGTCTGGAGAAACTTGTTCAGGTAATTTGTGTCACTTTTAGGTATGTGCTCTGTCATTTACTTCTGATTTTTTTTTCATATTGATTAAATGTTTCATCCACTATAGGAAGAGACATGGGATATTGAGGAGGGAAGTCAGAGTAATGTTTTATCCAGTAGCATGCAGGTGAGTACCTTGATCTATCATTTCATGTCTTATGAGCTCTTAGAAGTAATGTTTTATAGTTGTTACAGAGCAGAGTAACTTGCCTCTCTATATCATTTCATGTCTTATGAGCTCTTAGAAGTTCTTATAGGCGGTATCTGATTAACTGTTGTGAAAGAGTAATGTGGCTAGATAGCTTAATAGTATGTTTGGATGGGGGATTTTGAGAGAGGAATTAAATTTTTTAGTGAATTCGAATTCAAATTACCATGTATCAAAATGACCTGTTTTGGATATTAAATCTAAAGAATTTTTGAAATGATTGAAGTTCTATAGGGGATTTTTTTTTTCCCAAAAAAAATGAAGGAATTTCAAGTAACACCTAAAATAAAGGAATTTCAAATAACAAAAAATGAAATTTGCATATGATGGAAATTCAATTACTTCATCTAAATAAAGAATTTTAAACACAAAAAGAAAATTGAATTGCTTTATCCAAATAAAGTATTTTAAAAATGAAAGGAATTTAATTGAAGTAACTAAATTCTTATGCATTTTAAATTCCGTAAAATTTTGAAATCCCTTATCCAAACACCACCAAAATCTTTTTTTTCTCCATTTTATAAAATCAGTTTTTCTTATGCTTTGTGTTTACTTGGTTTCTTTCTGTCATGCTGCATAGTTGTTTCTTATAATCAAGAGAAGCTTGAAGAGATGCAGTGCTTTAACAAAGAACCAGACACTATACAATTTGTTGAAGGTAAATTCCTTAATTATTATTTTAATATTTCTATTCTATATAAGAAGTGATAATGCAAATATCAACAATTGAATCATGTGTCCAAATCGTGGATGGTTGCTCATAATGTCCATTGAATTTAAAATATAATTTCTTGCTATTGTCTATGTCAATTTATTTACTTGTATCACACGAACTTCTTTAATAATGGATTAAAAATCATTGCTTAAATAAAATTGAAGGGTTCCATCTAATGTTGATATGCGCTTGTGCTAATTCAAGTATGAGAATTCTTTGTACTCTGCTAAAGAAGGTGGCCTTTAACTCAATTCATGGGACACATCAAAGTAAGGACACTCTATTAAAAGAAAATTTTCACTTAGATAATAGTTATAAATTAGCTGCTGCTGCTCATTTCTCATGAAACAGGACAGTAGGCATTGTTTCAGTCAGTCTTGTAATATCATTAGTCCTGGCAATGCTATATTATTTGAATGCATCTTATTTTAATCCAGCTTTTAATGCATCTTCTTTTAATCAAGCTTTTAATGCATCTTCTTTTAATCAAGCTCAGCAAAGTAGTGGTGTTTCTGACATTTCAGTTTGATTAGAAGTTATTTTCTTTTATTGTTGTAATGTTGTTCATGTTCTGGATGTTCAGACTTCAGAGTGTTTCTTTGCAGATAAAGACCTTATATGTACTGATGAGAGTTTGATTTCTTTTTTATTTTTGCTTTTGTTTATTTGTTTAGGATAATATATTATTTTCCTCCTATATATTTTATATCTTCTTTTAATCAAGTTTCTCACCTTTAAAAATAAGAAGAGTGAGAGAACAAAAAAAAATGTTAATTCTCTGGTCTCTGGAGGATGGGTCATGGCTGATTTCAGGTTAAGCTGCATGTTTTTTATGCAGAAATGTTTGATATAATTTAGTGATGACATAAAAATAATTGTACCACAGCAAGAGTTGTAGCTTATGTAATGTATCAATTGTAGCTGAATGTGACAGAAGAGTTAATAATTAAGATATGCCATCTTTGGCAGTAGTGTTATAAGTTTTAAAGTATTAAAAAAATATTATTTAACTATGTGGCTGAAAGCAAACTCCATGCAGTTTATGACTTTATTTATTCCCTTTCAATCTTAGGTTTTCCAAAGAGTTCTTAAAGCGTATGCTACAAAGCTCTTTGCTAGACTTCCAAAGGGGGGCATTGGAATTGTTGCTGCAGCCACAGGCATGGATGGACAAATAAAGGTATCTTCAAAGGAATTGTTTTCATAGTAGTGAGAAGTTACATATTGATGCTGTCAAGTAGCTTTCTTTGTGTGTGTGTGTTTAATCTTTGGAAATGTTGAACAGACATCTGATAGGGATGAAAGAGTGATCTGTTACATCGTAAATTCAGCTGAATATTGCCACAAAACGGTTAGTTTCTGACATCCTTCATCCAGTTGATATTGAGTAAATGCCTGATTTACTAACTTAGCTTTGTACTTGATAGGCTGGTGAACTGGCTGAAAGTGTTTCTAAAATAATTGACCCTCAATATTCAGATGGGGTGGATATGTCTGAAGTGCAGGTATTAATGCCTTCTCAGTAAATGATTTTTTTCTTTTTTCTACAGCTCCCATTCTAACAGAACTATGCAATTATACAGGATGAATTCTCGGCCGTTATAACAAAATCATTAGTGACCTTAGTGCATGGCCTGGAAACTAAATTTGACATGGAAATGGCTGCAATGACACGTGTCCCTTGGGGTACTCTTGAGAGTGTTGGTGACCAATCAGAGTAAGTTGAATTCCTTAATAAAATTTAGCAAATGATTATCATTCCTGACAAAGTTCATTAGTTTAACTGTACTATTTTCTTGCAGGTATGTTAATGCCATAAATTTGATCCTGACCACTAGCATTCCTGCACTTGGAAGTCTTCTTTCACCTGTCTACTTTCAGTTCTTTCTGGATAAGGTGATTGATTGTAAAGTGGATTAAATACATGAAACTATGGTTTTTGACATCAAAACTGGCAAGGACAGTTTCTTTTCTAACATAGTAATTACAGGTTTATAATTAATATAATTGATTTTTTTTTATTTTTATTTTTTAAATAATTTTCTTTTTGAATATGTCATTCTGTTATTTCATATTTATCTTCAATCATTTCCGAAACATCTTCTGAAGTTTATTCTTGAAGATAACATATAGTTCTTTAATTTAATGATCCCTAATAATTCACATGGTGTTGCATTTTTTAAAATCTAATCTCGTATTTTAATCTTCAGCTTGCATCATCTCTTGGTCCACGCTTTTATTCTAACATTTTCAAATGCAAGCAAATATCAGAAACTGGAGCTCAACAGGTACTGACTGTTTTTTTTTCTTTTTCTTTTTTAAATTCCTTTTAGTTACACGAATGGTAAAATACTAAAATCAAAGCATTTTTTTTGTTCAACGTAATATTGATATATCATTGATTTTATTTTTTTAATAATAATCTCTGTTTTTCGAGGAATTCTTGTAACTCAATTTATGATGTTAATTAGTTAATGAAATGATTTTTGCAGATGCTATTAGATACCCAAGCTGTAAAGACAATTCTTCTTGAAGTTCCTTCCCTTGGTAGACAGGTGATATTAATATGTACTCAATAGTTTCTACTGCTTAAGTATAACTTGGTACTGCTTAAATATAGTGAGAAAAGTATTGGTTTCCTAGTATTCTAAATACTTGTAAGAAACAATAATGAACTGAACTGACTATCTTGACCAACCAGCTACTTTATGTTGCATATGAACTATATGCACTGCATTGATTAAGGATCATCTTCCATTAGTCTAGAATCCATAGGAGCTTGCCCTTGTCAAATAAATTAATTGTGAAAATGACATACTTCTGTTTGCATATCAAATTGTGGATCTGTAGTGTGCTTGGCGCTGGTTTATCTCATTACATGAACTGACTGCTTATTTTCTCTGATAGACATCAGGTGCTGCTAGTTATTCCAAGTTTGTAAGCCGTGAGATGAGCAAAGCCGAGGCCCTTTTGAAGGTTTGTTGTCCATTCATTAGTAAAACATTTATTATGTGAAAATAGTTTGACGTGTTTGGGTTAGCTTATTTTGTGTTCAGAACATCAAAACTTACTTGAACGAGTTTTCAAGAAGGAAAAGACTTCTACCTATTTTATCAATCAAACCCAAACATGTAATTATTTCCTTCTGACAAATTTGTGTGATGTACATGGTTAGGTTATACTTTCTCCAGTTGATTCTGTAGCAGATACTTACCGTGCATTGCTACCTGAGGGTACACCCATGGAATTTCAGCGAATCCTGGAGCTTAAGGTTATAATTAGCTATTTCTTGCTAGTTCTATCAAAATCTCTA
The DNA here is from genome assembly GCA_007407185.1 of Glycine tomentella. Lineage (NCBI taxonomy): Eukaryota > Viridiplantae > Streptophyta > Magnoliopsida > Fabales > Fabaceae > Glycine > Glycine tomentella. The sequence continues at coordinate 1,706,481 of PYAF01002494.1, read as the reverse complement.
GTTGGCTCATTACTAGTTGTTGCATTATTTGTTTGTTCTGGACCTCTGATTATTGAAATACAGTATACGAACTTATTGAATATAAAATAAATTTTTATGGTTAAGTTCATGATTAATAAAATTACTGAGTTCATTACCATTTAGCTCATTAATTCAAGCCGAACAGTCATAGGCAAATGGGCCACCATCTTAAGAAAGGAGTAATGTTCATATTTGCAAACATAAGGATCTTACAAAGAAGCACTATGAAGAATCAATTTGTGAAAATTAGAAATTCTTAATAAATCTGTCCCTATAGCAGTTCAAGGTTCACTTATGCAATAGCACATTACATCTTCAGTAAGTAATCTGATAGGAACCCTGGTATCTCGTTTCAGAAAGTAGTAGTAATCCCAAATTACAAAGGTAGAATCATAAAACGAAAAATAAGAAGATACAGCAGCTCTTCGAGGATTTGTTAGTCTCTCTTCCTAAATTCATATACTTCTCTCTTACTCTATCTTTGCTTATATCCTCATTCATTTCCTCCTTTTCTTTCTACTCCCTTAGCCACGTGAGCAAGTTGTTACATGCTGAACTCACCCATAATGTTTTGCTTGCTGTTTTGGGCCTCGAATCCTTTCTCCTCCCTATTCTATTCCTCCTAGGTACATTCAGTAACTACGTCATCTAAACTAAACTATTTGTGAACCTTGCCGTAGTAAGTCTTATTAGTGCATGGATTATATGCAGATACGGATACTGAAGAATTGAGATTGATGAGGAGCATGCTATGTCTAAATCCTACAGAAGATGTGTGTGTGTGTGTGTGTGTGTGTGTGTGTGTGTCTATATATATATATATATATATTCAAATAACTACAATTAATTAAATTAGTTAATATTCATTAATAGTTGATGCTTCACTTATGGATGCTATCACATGATGCTAATTGTTTTTTGATTTTTGGATGCAATTGAATGCATGATTTGTAAATTTCTCTTTAGGTTTGGAGGATTTATGTATGAGTTGTGTCTTCAGGGTCTGAAAAAGGCTGACCAACAAAGCATTCTTGATGACTTCAACAAACATGGGCCTGGAATTAAGCAAACTCAGATTGCACCTTCAATTGTGCCAGCAGCTCCTCCAGTAGCTCCTGCGGTACCTAGCCCCTCTGCTATTGGACTCATAGCGTCACGAGAGGATGTTCTTACTAGGGCTGCCGCACTTGGACGAGGAGCTGCCACCACTGGGTTCAAGAGGTTCCTAGCTCTAACTGAAGCTGCCAAAGACAGGAAAGATGGGCCTTTCAGGAAGCTCTTTAATCCATAATGAAGCGAGTGCTACAACCCCAATTTTTTGGCCAGAGTGCATGAGCTTTTAGTTTTCTGTTTCTTTTTGCTTTTCTTCTCTTTGATTCTTTATGTAAGTTTAGTATCGTGTTAATCTGATTTCACTCAATCAACTGAAAGCTGTTAATAAAGAGATCTATCTACAAATTTGCATAATTCTTTCTGTAGCGCATAAGGGATTCTTCTTGTCTGTTGCTTATTATTGCCCCGATTTCCCTTGCTTACTTGGCCACTTACTGTTCACAGGACGGTATCAAGGACATTCAGAGGTCCTTCCGATAATTATGGAAGACTGTTAAAACAGATATGTGTGTCTGCTGCATTGTGAAACTGTTGAGTTTTGTGTGATTGATCTTGAAATTTATTCTAGAGGAGGAGAATGTTGCACTAACATTGTCTCGACTTGGTGCTATGTAAGCAGGTAAGGTAAGGTGAAAGTTGGTGACACACCTGTGTCAGGAATCAAGTCTCTAGAGGGGATAAGCTCTTCAAAGTTTATCAACGTAGGCCCAAAACTAATAAGGTATTCTAGAAGGGTGGGGGTAGTTAGGTAATTACAGAGTCTGCTAGTGGTACTGGAAGTTTGTTAGTAATGATTGAGGGTGTGTGCATTCTGTAATAAGGGAACGCTGTATTGTTAGGGGGGGGCATCTTTTGGATCAAGAATAGAATTGGATTGTGGAGACTTTCTCACACTTGGGGGAAGCTCAGCTCTCAGATATTTCCCTTATCCTCTTATTCTTCTTTCCAACTTAACTTTTCTGCAGGCACCATTGATACAATACGTATCAACCTGTCAGTCAAGTACAAATGTGACTAGGCTGCTGAGGGAGGTGCTTTGCTAACTGAGGTATGTGACTGGGATAAATGGTGGGGGTGTCTAGGTCTGTAGCTCCAAAGCATAAATAATGTCTCACACAAGTTAGTACCCTAAGGCTTTGTTAATTGGCATGTTTAGCTAGAAAGATAACAAATACCTAAAAATGTTAAAAACTAAAAAGTGACAAGTTAGCTAATTGAATTGAAAAAATATTTGATAAAATTAACTGATTAACTAGTTGATACATATAAAGTGACAAAATAACTAAATATGCATGTATATATTTATTGAAAATGAAATAAAAAAATGATTTAGGAAGACTAAAATACAGTTTCTAGAAATTAACATTGATAACATTGGAAAAAATAGAAATTTTTAATTTAAGTCATACGTTATTTCTATTAACTTATCAAAACAAAGTTAGTAATAATTTAAAAAAGCTATTTAATCAAACACATTAAATAATTTACATTTGATCAGATAAACTAATCAATTAACCTATAAATTATTTAATTATCTTACTAAGTACTGTATATACTTTATGATTCAACTATAATTTCCTTGCAAATGCAGCAACGAAAATGTATGATACCAGCAAATTCCATAAACGTAATGTTTTTTTTTTTTTTAAAAAATGAATTATGAATTTGCGAGTAATAACTGAAAACTAATTTTAATTTTTTAAAATTTAAAAACTTAAAACTAAAAAGTACGACATTATATATTCGATATTTTCAGTCCAATATCACTTTAAATTCAAAGACAAGCCCATGATGTAACCAGTTGATAACCTATCATTTCATCATTAAACTTTGTACCAAATCTCATTAATCATTTTTCTTTTTGGGTTTTAAGTCCAATATACTCCAACCAATCACAAAAAATGGATAGCAACAAGTTTGCAACTGCAGTCATAAGATAACGTGACAGGAAAGGAAAATTCAAAAGTCAATCCTTCTGACATAACCTTCTAGATGTGGGGAGATGAGTCTGCGGTTTCATTTGTTTTTTTCCCATGTTGCAGAAGAAGAATGTGCCATTGTTTTTGTTGCATTTCATATTGCATTTGATTTTTGTTTTGAATTTGAAATCTATTTTTTTCCTACGTACAAATACATCACAAGTTTGCACGCGCTTTGTTGTATTAGAGATCTATGTTTCTCTCTTGAATAAATTATTAGATAATTTACATCTATCACACGTTATTTACGATTTCAATTAATAATTATATAAGACATAAATAATTAAACATATATTTATTAACTTAAAGATATATTCAATAATTATTTAATAAGAATTAATTATATTATTTTTAATTTAAATTTTTAATCAATTTAAATATTAAATTATTTATATATCACATAATTATTGATTAAAATTATGAATAATTTGACGATCTTAAAGCACCTAATACACACAAATGAGACTCATTAAGTTGTTACAGCGTGGCCAAGTTGACTGATATGCGGTTTCAAAAATTTAAGGAAAAAAATATGCTTAGCCTATGTTTTAGAAGGTGACAAAATTTTTATTTTAAATATTCAGTTTTGAGTGCAATAAAAATTACAAGGTGACAAAGTTTTTCTTTTTAAAACTTTTTTATTTTATTTTAAAATACGAACCCAACATTCAACTTAAAAACCCTAAAAAAATAATTCCTACTTTAAAAATTACTTTCCTTGTTCCTCGTTGGACTGTTTTACTTTTAGCAACTAAAATATTATAAGTGGCCGTATAATTAACGAAAAAACATTTTTTTAAAGTCTAAAAAATAAATACATGTTTTAGCAAAATATAAAAATAAAAATAAATTTATGTGCCTTTGTCTTAGCAAAAGTAAAATCTCTAAAATCAATAGGAATTTATTTATATCATTTAACAGTTGACACATAAATAATTAGTGTATGTTAAGGAATGAAACAACCACTTATTTATTAAAATTGATTAAAAAAAGTATTTATTCTTAAATTAAAATTAGTTAGTTTTATCTTGAACTAGAAATAAACAATTAAAATATACA
>PYAF01002494.1:1666891-1702209 GCA_007407185.1 Glycine tomentella | reverse complement strand
TATTACTTTATATATACATATAAATTAGAATAATTATCTTAAACAATTGAACGACAAAGTTTTTTCAACTAGAAGCTAGAGAGTTTGTAAGATATTTTTCATCTCATGTTTTTCACTCTATTATTTTAATATCATTGATTCTAATTTAAATTTCAATACATTTTTAAAATTTTCTTCTCAATAATTAAAATAATACTATATTGTAACACAAAATATTTATCATAAACTTAAAATATTTATTTATTATAAATTTTAATTATAATATAATTTATATATTAAAGAATATTTATTATGTATAATGTACATGTCAAAACAATACTAATATATTTAAATTATTTTGAGTATATATTCCTTCACGTTTTTGCTTTGGGTGGTCTTACTTTTGAACATTCCATCCACCCATCCAATCCAACTACTTTTTTACACCTTTTTTTCAAAGCCACCATACAATATTTTTCTCACCCTTCGGTTCTTCCTCAAAACTGTAATAAAACAAAATAATATAAAATAGTATAAATTTTAAAAAATATAAAAAAATGTTGAAAATAAAAAATATATAAGAAGAAGACGAAGTGCCTCGTTTGAAGTTTGAAAATGAAACATTGGTGGTGAAGTCGACGAAAATTTTTTGGTGATTTTTTTTGTTGCCTTTCAGCGCGTTGAACTTCTTCCCTTCCCCGCCGCCTCTTCCGCCGTCCACGGAGGTCGCCGCCTCACTCCGACGGCCAAGCTCCCCGGAGGTCTTTAGCTCGTAAATACCTTTTCGCTTCTCTCAGCTGATCACAACAATCTCTGATTCTTCTTCTTTTCTCTGCTGAGTTTCATAAACATTTCTATGGATATTTTATTTTATTATGCTTTATTTTATAATTCTTATCGGAAAAAAATGAAAAGATAAATAAATTTACGTTTGTTTTATTAATCGCGGCGGGCATTGAAGAAGGAGGTGCCTTGGGTTTTTAAATTTTTATAGTAATTCATTGAAGCGGCAAAAAAGTTAAGTGATGTTATGGTGAGTTAATGTTCAAAGGGAGTGGCTTTAATTAGTTCAATTAAACCCATCTCTAGTTTGGGAAAATCTTGGCTTCAACACCTTGAAGAGGCTCTCAAGTGATTAGAGAGAGGTGAGTGCCATGTGTTTGTTATTTGATTATTGAAAGTTGAAAGTTGAAAGTCTTTATAGGATTTTTTTTTTTTTTTTTTGTTTTGGGTTTTCAAATAAAAGGGGACCAGCTTGTGTGTTGAGATTTTTAGGGCTCTGAATTCTTCTTTTGGTTGGCACTTTCTTAGAATAGAAGGTCATTGAATTTGTTCTTTAGGGCTCTTGTTTGTTGTGAGAGCAAGGATCATCTGTGTACAAAAAAGGGGGTTGAAGACTTGAAGAAGAAAGAATAATAAAAAAAAAGCTTTTAGGGCTATTTGGAGTCTTTGATATTTTCCAATCACTGTCTCCTTTATTCAGATGCTTTTTACTGCAGACATGCATAAATTCTGTTTTGTAGGATATTATGTAGCTTCTGAACAGTATTCCAACATTGAGGACGTTTGGATACAAGTCAGAAGTGCTTTTGAGAGCTTCTCTACTGGAAATATAGTGTTTTTTTCAGTAGAGAAGCTCCCAAAAACACTTCTAGCCTTGTATCCAAACAGACTCTGATTTTTTTTTTTTTTTTTGGGGGGGGGGGTAAATTCTGTGGTTCCTATATGCAGTTTGCTACAGTCTAATAGTGGCAGTTTTGCCGCTACATGGCTTTATTGGATGTAAATAGCGAGGCAGCGTTGCGATCTCTATGAAATTTTTAACTCATTCAGTGTTATGCTTTAAGGAATATTTATTCTGGCCTTAGTATGAAAGGAATTTTATACATATAGTAATTCCTATAGCTTGCTTACTTTATTTTGCTACTGTTTGCCTTGTTATTATATCTACAAACTGGAGTATACCCTACTAAATCTGTGGAACTCGACACTTCCAACCTCTTTCAGAGTCATCCATGATCTTTCACCTGCATGTAGTTAGAAGTCATGTTGTATCTTCTTAAGCATCCTTGTTTTACTTTTTGGTTATTAGCTGTCTCTTCTCTTTGTCATATAATGCAAATGTTAATTGGCTGCAATTTGGCTAGAGAATTTATGGTCTTAGTCTTTAAGATAGATTAATTTTGCTTATATGCCGTATAATTGTTCTTGCTTGATTTAAGTATGTAGAATCAAACATTCAATTTGAATTTTGAATCGATCTCAGCTTCATGCTTATGTCGTGTTTCTGTTTCAGTTCATAGTCCTCTGGCATCACAATGATGACACCGGAATCATCAGAGGACTTAGAAAAACATGCAATCTCGGGTCATCATGTGAGGGGGAGTAGTGAATATGTTAGACTTGCCATATCTGATGAACCAAGGGTTGTTGAAACCGAAATGCTACAGCCTCTAGCAGAGTCAAGAATGAAATCTTTCAGGTGGTGGATAAAAGCACTTTTATGGTGCTTTGTCATTGTTGTACTTGGTCTTGTTATATTGAAATGGGGAGTGCCATTTACTTTTGAAAAGGTACTTCCTCTTACTTTACAATTATTCTGGTACCAGAGTTTATTTTCTTGATGCATGTTTACTGGGAATTTGGGCTTTGCAATTCCTATTCAGAAATTAATCAATACTGTGTTGTTTGTCTGTTGTGGATTTCTTTGATATTCATAAAGTTATGTCATTCCTGTCCAGTGTCACTTTCAGGCTCCTAATTGTTTTTAATTGAAACATTTTATATGACAATGATATTTGAAGTTTGGCTTTTTCCTTGGCATCACATCTCTATGTATTTGGTTATTATTTCCAATTAGATCAATAGAACAAGTAGTTCTGTGCTCTCTCCCACTTCATATAATATGGCATCAGCGTGCAGTTTGCTATGTTTTTATCCAATGTGATGAAAAATTATAAGGGGAGTTCAATTGATGTATGATCTCATGCTGTCAATGCTAATGTTGCATAGTTTAGATTATGAGAAAGAACAAAGACTCTTTCCCTGCTTGCTGGTAGTAATTTCTGCTTCCTCATCCCTCTGTTTTTTTTCTTCTCTTTAACCCTAGTTTGCAGACATTTTATAGTTTAGTCCTTATGAGTATCATATCACGAAATGACTTATGGTAATAAACTTGAATTGCATAAATATTGATATTTTCTGCTATTGCCTATGAACAAGCTTAGACTCAATATTTTATTTCTTGTGGAATAGCTTACACTCCACATGGTTGCTGTCAATTCATGTTTTGAGCTTGGTCTTTCTAAATTTTTTATTGTAGGTTCTTTACCCAATCATGGAGTGGGAAGCAACTGCCTTTGGCCGTCCAGTTCTTGCCCTTGTACTTGTTGCTTCTCTGGCTTTATTCCCAGTATTTTTTATTCCTTCTGGTCCTTCCATGTGGTTGGCTGGGATGATTTTTGGTTATGGCCTTGGCTTTGTTATTATAATGGTTGGAACAACCATTGGGATGATCCTCCCTTACTTAATTGGACTAATTTTCCGTGACCGCATTCATGTAAGTCATTTTGTTTCTCATATGATAAATGGTCTTGATTTGTGTTGTTTTTCTTTTTCATATAAGTTGTTTGTACTTTGAGTTTCTGTTTATGCTCTTTATGTATATATATATGGTTCAGCAATGGTTAAAGAGATGGCCCAAGAATGCCACAATGATTAGGCTTGCTGGGGAAGGAAGCTGGTTCCATCAATTTCAAGTAGTTGCTCTGTTTAGAGTTTCACCTTTTCCGTATACCATATTCAACTATGCTGTTGTAGTGACAAATATGAGGTTTTGGCCGTACTTATGTGGATCAATAGCAGGAATGGTGCCAGAAGCTTTCCTTTACATCTACAGGTTCGTTCTTTTGTATTTTGCCTTTTTGTATGTTTGGATGGGTGGCAGGGGTGAAGCACAAGATTTTTCTTAAGGGAGAAGATTCATTTTTTTTTTTTTTTTAAATATACTTACAAATATAATTATAAAATATTTTCTTAAAAAATGGTTACTTTTTTCATTGAGTAAACATTTATCCTTGTTTGAAAATTTTGAGATATTTTCATGTCTTGACATTTTGACCACCCCCCCTTCCCAAATTTCCTCCTCATACCCTCCAAGGGAAAAAAATGGTCAGAGTCAAACTTTCTGAAGTTTGATTGAATACAATCAATACATACATATATGACTATGGGTATAAAATATGATTTGTTTGATCCGGATATGACTGAATCCATAACATGTTTTCTTTATTAATCTTTGTTAATACATCTATGTTTTTCTCATTTAAGCAGTGGTCGATTAATAAGGACCTTCGCAGACGCACAGTATGGGAAGCACCAACTGACCACTGTGGAAATCATATACAACATTATTTCATTCATTGTTGCTGTTGTTACCACCATTGCCTTCACTGTTTATGCAAAAAGGACCTTAAATGAACTCAAGATTGCAGAGGCCAATGAGGAAGCTGCCTCTGTATCTGGGAGTTGTAATCTTGAGATGGAGAAAGGTTCCCATTGAAAGGCCTCTCATCAAATTTCCCACGATAGTGTATATTTATGTATCTAAAATTTGTGTTAGGACTACATGTATCATAGTGATTTTCTCCCTCCCATTTAGGCCATTTATTGATTATTGGAATGAGTATGTAGGGTAGAAAAGTCTGCAAATGCACCAATCGGGTAAACATAATAAACGGCTGTTTATAATAAATTGGAAAGAGCTTTACAAACATGTTTTATTTTTTATAAAATGAGAAATTAACGATATATTTATTCTTTAAATTTAGTAATTAAGATGTAGTATAAGGCAATGCTTAGTAAACTTAGCTGTTAGTAGTTAAAAAATCAACTTATTAAATTATCAATGTTTGGTAAAGTTAATGGTTAAAATAACTAAAAAGTGTAAGCTGATAGAAAAATAATAAAATAATTATTTATTAAAAAATAATTAAGAAATTTGATAAATACATTAAGGATAAAAAAAAGAAAATATTAAAAAATAAAATTAATGATAAAAAATATTAATTCAAATGTTAAAAGTTACTAAAATTTTTTTGTTTAATTATAGTTAAACAAACTATTCAAGCAGTAAAAAATATAAAAATTAATTAAAATATTTTGTTGAACATGAATGTCACTCTGGCTAATTTATTATAGCATTATCTTCGTATTTGTGTTATAAAAAGTACCCTTTAGACTTACTTGAGTGGATGGTACCTGTATTGCTTTTTTTTTTGTTATAATTTTTTTTTTGGTTACAAAACTAGTGTATTTAGTATTTGTATCCATATTTTGTGCGTACATAAATATTGATAGTTTTATTTTTAGGGGAAATAGAGAGAATGGAATGAAAAAGGAAGAAAATAAATAAAAAGAATGTGTTTTTGGGCCTTACAAGAAAGTGTGCCTCCCTCCTCTCAAATTGGCATGTAATGGGGAGGTAGAGAAGATTTCTCTTTTTCATTTTTCATTTTTTTATAACAATTAAAAAAATATAAATTATTTTTTAAAAAAATCTTTTATGAAAATAATTTAGTTCAAACTCAATCCTTTTCATAAAGTGGTTCGATATACTAATCTATTTTTACGAGCAATTTGATTTGGTTTGGTTCTTTTAAAATAGATTCATATATGTGTAAATGGATAATCAAACTAAACTAGAAAAAATATAACCAAATCGCTTTATAAAAATGGTTCAATTTAAACTAAATCATTTTATAAAATGATTTGGTTTGAAATGTACTTTTTGTAAGTTTGGTTGAGTTAGTTCATTTTTCGAAAGAATAATTTTTTTTCACATCCCTAACTTTAGTCCAAAAAAAAAAATGCTCCATAACTCTAACACATCTAATTCCTTCAAAGAAGATTTTTTATTTTTTTGGAAACTGATATTTATTAATAATAACAACTAGAATTCTAAAAAATAGTTTTCAAATGCACGTAGTCAAACACCATATTTAATAAGGTTTAACAAGTGTGTCTAGGTCCTTACTTCTTGGGATTAGAGAAACATTTTCTATTATTTTATTTGATAAATAGGATTACATTAGTTTATAAAGATAAAATAATACAAATTTATAATATTATCTTGTATAATACTGTGAGGGGCTTAGCCTCCTCCAAACCCCAAGATCGTAACCCAACAATAAGTGGTCAAACCCAAAGGCAAATATTGTTGCTTCTTTCCACTACGCTCCAGCATAAGTTCGCCCATAGAATACGAACTATGCATAATAATATTGTTCACACAATTCCTTCAAAGATGGATTTTGATTTTTTCCGAAAAGAAAATTGAAGAAGTCAAATAACATAAGATTTCAACGCATACATTACATCTCTATTCATAGTACAAAAATTGGAACTTTTATTGGAATTTTTGGAAAATAAAGGCGAGAATTTTATGTAGATTTAGAGGTGGGAAGGGTTATATATCCTTATTGTTGTTATACACATACATTATATATTATGATTAGATGATGGTGTATATATTTTTATATTATTAGTGTATAACATTTTTTGTCTATTATAAATTCAAATAGTTTACAAAATATATAAACTATGTATACTCCTCATGTATATGATCTTAGCAATGGAGACTTCGTTCAAGGTGTTATTGATAAACGAAAAGACAAGCTTTAGGGAGGGTCTCTCACTCAAAAGGGGAAATGGTTGAAGAGTTGAAGAAAAAGTAGTGAAATAGGATCATATACACTTTTCGTTGCTTCTTGAAATAGGATCACTCTAACAAGTAACGAGAGCGAGATAGAACAAACACACAAAAACACATAGACCCTCTGATGTTGCTTGCTTCTGTCTCGCCTCCAGCCCACCTCTGATGTTGCTATTGCCACACTCTACTAGATTTTTGAACTGAAAAAATGTGATCAATAATACAATGGAAATGCATCTAAATGTGGGGTTTATATTGGGACTAAATTGCAAAACCACTTCTAAGTATGATCTTTAATCTCATCCATTAAATATATATTAATATATCTAAGTCTTAATTGTATATTTTACCATCCAACTATCATTATTTTATGATTTTATCACCCATATTTTTACAAATTTTATCATTCAAGTTTTCAATTTTTGTGCATTTTGTTATCATGTTGGCAACAAAACATAGTTTTGCAAAAAATGTAACTTCTTTTAGTGACATGTAAGCATCGTTAAAATGCACAAAAATAAAAAAAAAATTAAGTGGTAAAACTCGTGAAATTAAAATTTAGGTGATAAAATTTACAAATAACAAAAATTAGGTGATAAAATATGCATTCACCTATGTACCACCCATAGTTGTAGTTATATATATATATATATATATATATATATATATATATATATATATATATAACTTTTGTGGTCTCTAATAAAAAATTTATTTTATTTTTGATACTTAAATTAGTTTAGATAGTAAAGTTATTTAGATAGTGATTTAGGGAAAAAAAAACAAAATAAATTTTTCATTAAGGACCAAAAATTTATTTATTTTATTAAAAAAATTTAAAAATTTAACCGAGACTAAAAATATATTTAAGCTATTTTAAAAAATAAAAGCAAAAAATAATGTACTGAGAGTCTTTGAGAGCTTGAGTGCTGAAATACGTAAGCTTAACACAGTTGCTTCATTTAATAAATAATCTGCTTTTAATTAACTAACAATTAATATATGATGTTTAAGAACGTAGCTGAACTATTGGTGTGTCCCCTTTACAATCATGATGAATTCATTGTAACAACAAATAAGAATCAAATTATTGTATTTTTTTAATAATAAAAATCATTATTAAAACCAATTAGTAATGTTGTATTGACACTTTCCAAATTTTTCCTAATATCAAGATGAATTCATGCTAGTGAATATTTGTTGAGGAATCACTATTGGATGCATAATTAGGTCTCTCCAAAGGAGCATGGACAATGTGAGGAAGCTCAATTGTAGATGTTGTATCTTCCACCATGATTATTGCTTGTTTATCAATTTGGGTTGATTCTTTGATCATGCGGTTGGACTGCCTTGTATTATTGGTGGAGCCACCTTTAGTCCTTATCAAGGGAGATGATTCTGCCTTTTCAGCCTTGATTTTGCTACCCATCTGCTCTCATTGTGAGGAAAATATAGCAAAGAACACAAGCATGTTAAAGTTTTGATCAAAGCTTATATTTTACATTCAGTTAAGTTTTTGCTTACATAACTTTTTAGTCCCTCTAATTTAACATTTTTTTATTTTCATTTTTAATTTTAATTATTGTAAAATGTGTGTTTTGTTTTTCGTTTTTTAAGCGTTTTAGATAGTGCTTTGATAAGTAAAACAATACTTTGAAATGTGAAAAAATATTATCTAAAACGCTTTAAGGACAAAAAGTAAAATAAATAATACCTTTTATAAGAACTAAAAGGAAAAAAAATTACAACAACAAAAATAAATAAAAAACGTTAAATTATCAGGATAAAAAAATAATTTAAACCTTAACTTTTATGAAGCTTATTGAACAAGCATGTCCTTAGATTTATCCAATTACCTGAGTCACAATTGTATACAAAGGGAAGGTGCTATAACTGCAAAGCACTTGAACAATTACACTGCATGACAGAAATATTACCGCCAAGCAGTTAGATGAGAACATATATAGCACATGTTTCTATGTAGCAAGAATTTCATGATTTTCTATTTTTCACTTTATTAAGAGAGTATTATACCCCATTATAAGTCTTGGGATAACGTAGGCTATTTCCTCCATAATGCATGAATCCAATCCATATGTTGTCTGCATAGGGAATGATTAAGAGAGAGAAAAATTATTTTTTAAAATGACTGAGATTCACTTCTACGTAGACTTTTCCCTAACAGTAAAAGTTACATTTGAAAATTATGTTTGATATGATTTGAAAGGGAAGTTCATAGAGCAAAGACTCACCCAAATCCAGAATAAAAATGCAATCTCAAAAGAGTTTTGAAACAAAATGAAGTGAAGTAAGTGAAGGACAAGGGATGGACGGGTAAACCAAAAGTATTCATCTGATGGCTTCACTGAACAGGCATCTTCCTTTCCCATCATTTCTATTGACTCCTGAGCCAAACGAGCGATTATGTGCTCCAACTTTGCCCCCACCAGAAGTAGAAGCTGTTTCATAAGCAAGCTTAATATAAGTCTCACCTTAACAAAATCTCATTCTTCACTAGTATTGTCAACAATAAATCATCAGTTTAGTCCCTGGAGTATATTACTCTCTCTCCTAAATAGTCCCTAAAATAATAAAAATATGTAAGTAATCTATGAAGTATTGATATCCATCGGTTTGATCTCTAAATTGATATATTTTACTAATGTTTTGAAGACCAATTGAAGGGTGATTTTCCGATACGTAATGCATGTTTGAATTAAAGTTTGTAAATATAAATTTTTGTTTGTATCAAAAGTATGTGTTATAACTTAAGTAAGATAAGAATGTGTTTATAATAACATGATTCATGTTTGGATATTTTGTGTTTAAAAGTATGTTGAATAAGTAAATGAAGTTTATTTGGATAATACTAATAAAAAGTACTTTTATTTTATGTTTCTATTGTAAATATACAAATAAAAAGTATTTTACTTTTAAAAGCAACAAATTTGTTGCTTTTGATACAAAACCGGAGTTTGTCCCAAATGTAGGTTACACAATTAATTTTCGAAAAATCCAAACATAATACCAAACTAAGCTTGGGACTCCAAAAATATGTTTAAGATATCCATAAGGGTATTCAAACATGAGGATTACTTAATTAAGAGATTACTTAATATTTCTTTAGGAACCATTTAGGAAAAAAAGTAGTATTCCTAATGTTAACAAAATATCTATTTGAAAAGAATGTACGTCACTTACAATCAATGGTAAAAAGGCTAACCAGAAATAAGTGTGCCATCCTGCATAGTAAACTCATAAGTAGGTGGATATTATAAACAGCCATTGTCCAATTCAATAGAATATTGCCAAAGAGGATCCTAATTAAGTTTTTATTTACCTTCAAGGTTCATCAGCAAAAACAGCACAACAAAGAGCCACAGGTACCAGCTACAGTAGGTAATTAAAACAATCAAGAACGGTTGACTTTTACAAGTCATTTTTCTTTCTGTAAACTAAAATAGATGAGATAAACTTTTTAAACTCATTACCTTATGCCTACAACTGTTTTGAAGTCGACTTCAAGTGTCCGCAGCATGTAATCATGAAAATTATATTCCGGGTTTTGTGGGTGGTGTTCCTGGAAAAAGGTTACAAGTAATGTAGTTTATTTTACGTGCATACCATGAATTAATTATTCTACAAAAGATTAGCAATAGTATAGTATGACCAGAACTTAACCTTGACAAATCCGTACCGCAGTGCAAGGTAATCAGATTTTGTAAGAGAGCCATGAAATTGCTTGAAGAATGATCTCTGCCAATACAAACCCAAACTGAACGGTGACTCTATATCATGAAAAGAAAAAAACTATACATCCTTATATACTAATTAATGTATTTTTCCTAGCTAGCCATATGACTTTTATCAGATCAATTTTTTTTTAATTCTTCATTGATACTATTACTTAAATTTTACATTGATTTGGATTTGAATTTTAAATTTTCACACAATTTCAAAGTTTATAGGTTATAATATGTTTGTAATCCCTAATAAATATATGAATTTTGTTTTTGTTCTCTAATAATTTTTTTTTTGTTTTTACTTTATGATAAAACAAATTTTTTGTTTTAGTCTTTGATATTTTTTTTTTTCAGAAATCAAACATAAAATTTGAATGTTTATTAAAGATAAAAAAATATATTTTATCCAATTTTATAATAACTACTAAAAGTAATATCAATGATTAATTCCCATTAATTGACAACTTAAAGCTTTTTACACTAACAATACTATTTTGTTTGATTTAGGGAAAAAGAAGAGAAATAAGAGAGAAATTTAGTGGGTTCCATCTTTTATACTCTAATTTAATTAAAAAAATTATTTTCTATTTTTATCATCTAAATTAAACATAGCCATAAACCTCTACTAAGAACATCTTTAATGTTGAATCTTAGATAGATTTAAGTTGAAGATCTAATTTTCTCTAGATCTAGCAATAAAACACTCATCAATATCTTCATGTTGGAGATTTAGTTCTTCCACAATAACTCTTAAGATATGCACAAATTTCAAAATAAATAGAGTAGTGTTACCAACACACTTTTCCACAAGAACTCTTAAGATCAAGATCCATTAAAATTTATCTAAGATCTCAAAATGAGATACACCACAAAAGTTAAAAATTGAAGAGATCTTGAAAGATCTTTAATCCTATATAACATTGTGGGATCTACTCAAAAGTGGTCTAAGATCCCAATTTAAGATTTATCACTAAATATGCTCTCAAACATTATCTATTAATTATTGTTAACTGGTAGAAATTTGCTATTCCATTAAAGTTGGAAGAAGAGGAAACAAGGTTCAGAAGACTTACCAGCCAACTAATAACGGCTGCTCTTCTCCAATATCCGTCAGCATGTACTTTGAAGAACTCACGGTAATCTTTTTCTGCATTTGAGAAAAAAGATTGAAAGTTGGAATCTGAAAAGACAAATCGTTTCATTTTCTTATAATAGATAATATAAAGTTTAGATTCAAATTACAACTTGAACTTATGATGTTGTTCCTACAATAATCCTCCCAGCTCTTCCATTCGCGGATCTACACCATGTAAATTGAACATTAATATGCTGCAAATCATGGATGGACTATTACTTTTACTAAGCATATATCAACTTCAAGGAGTATCATATTCATATCACCAACTTATCACCTTAGCACCTCCAAGAAGCATTGTGGTGACACAGAATATTGCATGTACAACGGCCAATACAAAGATGAAAATGTGAAGATGATGTACCGCTTCCAATGATAGCAATGGAACCTTCCCCTGCTTAGGAGAAAGAAAGGATTTGATTATAAATATGTAAATCAAATAATTTGTTTGTATATGCAAGCGTTATCCTGCGAGGTTTTTATTGGCTAAATAAGAGTACTATTTCAGTTTTATAGGATTCCAATATTCTTTGTCAATAACATTGGCAGCAACCTTAATAAATCAAAATAAAATCATTGACTGTATTACCTTTTGCCTACAATGATCTGAACCAGTATCAGTAGATAAAAGCCTCCGTCTGTTTATTATAGCATCATAGAATATCTGATAATGCTCTGAACCTTCTGGAGACCTATGAGGCCTCTTGCATGGGAGCATTTGGGTTGCAAGATTTGGTGAGATACAAATATCGCTTATTAGACCTTGAAATACGGTTAATAGCAGGGAAATGAACCCTAGAAGCATCAATTCTGGTGAAAACATAAGGTACACATTGATCAGGCTAAATAAGTACATTTTACAGTGGACATCTACAGTATAAGTATCATGTAATGTTGTTTGTACTCAATAAATGTGAAGCAAATGTTTCGTATTCTATAGGATTGAGAACACAGATTATGTAATCCACTTCAAAATACAACTATTACTTATGTTTACTTTCTTCATTTGGAAGACTCAATATGTAGCCTTTGGATTTGACATTACTTGTTTAAATAATTTCATTCCACCGTTGATTCAATTTTTGGGAAGGATGGGCAATATTAATTGAAACATTTACCACTTCAAAATCGTAATAATACAAAATTATATGATGTGTCAACCTATCATAATATTTAACAGCATTTTATGCTTGAGTGTGAATCAAGTTTAAACTCATAAAAGAACCTACCTTCTTCCAATTTTGTCAAGGCTTCATACAATGCAGTCTGATCTTTGCTCTTTAGGAACTGTAACATCCAACCGAACAAACAACTCATCATGAACATGAAGTAATTAAGACATACCAAAAAGAAAAAAAAAAGTACATAACAAAAAATAACACTAGTTCCCTTAAACAGAACAAAATGGTTGAGAAATCGACTAGGCCACAAGAAATGTGAAGACATGTGTTAGTTCACCTTTCCAAGTTTGTGAAGGGCACGCTCAACACAAAGAGAGATGAAAACAATGATGGAGCAAACAACCGCGACAATCCATGTTGGTGTATATTCCAGAGACTGGTTCAATTCTTCTGCCATGTTTTGCACTTTCGTTACCAAAAACAAACCTTTCTGTTCAATATATATTCTAGGCCTGAAAGTGATGGTAGTTAAGGTAACAATATTCTGCATAGTGCAGTGTTGATGTATGCCACAGCAAGCAAGGAATGTTCCCCAACTTGTCAAGGTATCAGAAAAATAAAATGAAGTTGGCAAATGCATAAAACGTGGAATCAGATTCAAAGTCGTGGTCACGAGTAGCGTGCAAGATTGACTAATAAAGTAAAAGATAGTTTGTTTCACAACCGTGGTTTCCATATACTTCACCTTACACATTCACATTGTGACACCACAAAGAATCGAAAGTACATTTTAAAGTGTAACGTTGTTTTTTATTTTTTACGGATAAAGGGCAGCACCATGGAACACAAAAGAAGTGTAGAACGTTGTTTTTTTTTTTGTCAATAATACGATTCACTTGTCTCCTTATATATACATACAAAAGCCACGGTTTTTTAAGAGAATGGTTTCTAGCAGTTACAACTTCCAATTATGCTTGTGCAAGGATAGATCCACTAGCAGAGGCTTTAGAACAGCTTAATGGCTATCTCACTAAATAGAATGAAGGAAAAATAACCTAGGATTAACGAGAAAAATGAAAGACTAAAAGAAAATAAATAGAAGGAAAGAACAATATTGAGTAAAACTGTGAAGGCATTAGATGAAACTGTCAAACAATTACAAGCTGTTCAGTTTTTCATGTTTAAAGAATACAAGATTTGATTTAGATACATATATACTATATGTGTATCACAAAAATTTAAAGAGACACACTCTCAAGTACCACTTCATCAATTCTTAATGCTAATCTTGAGTCGATCATTGGCCCCAGGCAGCTATATTCAGTAGGCCAAGCTCCATTTCTCCAAGCTTTTTTTTTCTGCAAAATTACCCTGATCTTCAAGTTGATACAAAACAACGAAGGTTAACGGTGCACTCAAATCATCTGGGGTACTTGCTAGAAAGAAATAACCAATGGCATGATGAGCTTATGGTTTCCATGGCGCTGGAGGTGGTGGCGGTGTAGGGAACATTGGGGGAACAGCAGAGAAAATGGTATTTTTGTCAATAGATGTGCCTTTGTCGCCTGACAATGCCACTAGTGCAGCAACTAAACCGGCATTTCCAGCAAGTGTTGGCTCTGTGTAATTGTAGTTTGTACGAACATCATGGAAGCCATCGTGCTTGTCAGGACCGGCAACCATGGCACCAACGAGTTTATTCGGGTTTGGCTTAGAAGTGTCCCTCCATTTCCATCCACCTTTACAGCTATACTTGATCTTGTTCTTCGGTATAGATGCTCCTCTATGGTGGACGTGTTTTGGGTAATGATTACCAAAACCTACGACATAGCTCATTTTCCTTGGGTTATTTCCAAGGATGTAATCAATCTGCAAAAACACACAAGAGAAAGAAAAAAATTAGCCCAGGCACCTCATAGTGATATCGATAACATTAGGAAGAGTTTGATGCCATAGACATCATCTCTCTTAAAGTAGCAGAATATCACACACCTGGGACTTGGCAAAGCTACGGAGCACATCGGTTGAAAAGAAATTAGGTCCACAATACCATCCAGGTGTATCAGCAGCATCAAGATAATCACTATATAGGGCAGCCAAAAAGGCGGCATTGACCACATATTGGAGAGGCTGAGGCCTACCATGGTTTAATTGAATCAAGCCACCTGGGTGCACAAAATACCAACATTTGCATCAGAACAGAAATTGGAAAGTCGTGAATTCTGATGTCTGGTGGAAAGGTTTGAAGTAAGAACTGTTACCTTTGGTTCTGTTAAAGCTTGTGAAAACTGGTAGATAGGAGCACATGATTATGCTTGTCTGATTGTGAAAGGTCCTCAAAATTTCTTCATATGGATACCCAGGACTCAAGAACAACCTCAAACGACTCAGAAGAACCTAAATACAAGATGGCAAAGATCAAATCAGTCAAATGTATTTTCACTAAAATTACCATAACCTGCAAGATCATGGAGGATATTAATAGGAACATCAAAGAGAAATCATGAGTCATGACACATGCAAAGGCAAATGCTATCCAAGATCAGAAGCAATCATACCAAATATAGCAACACTATTTCCAATTTAGGAATAATTAACCAGACCTCTAGCTAAAAATTGAAATTTTGCTGCTTAAAGACAGAGCATTGAAACCTCATACAGCATCAACCATGAACACCACAACTATCAGCCAATTATATTCATCTCAGATGGAGGTCTTATTGTAACATGAAAAAGTGAAAGAGAAAAAAACTTCAAAATTCATCTTATCTAATTCATCAAGACATTAACTTCCTGCTATTATCTGTTGATATTAATCTAATTTACAGACAACAAATCTAAACGACTCAAGCATGTTAATAACTTACTATAACAAAGAATCCCTACAAAATTACCTGAGCACCAGCAAGCTTGTTATCCCAGCTGAGTACCCCATAATCAGGGCCTCCCCAGAAGGCACCAGCATGCTTGGCCAGGCCAGGAGCAGTAGCAAGCTTAAGGTATGATGAATTTCCAGTTGCAAAGTACATCCATGCGCCTCCCCAAACATACTCATCCCAGTAACTGGTAGAATTGTAAAATATAGAAGCTTCTGAACTCCCTGCACTGTACCTGCCTCTCTGATCCCTGGAAAACTTGAACAGCGTGGTAGCACCATGAACCAGTTTTTTCGAATAGGCCTTGTTGTCCTTGAAAACAATGGAAGCAGAAGCCAAGGCAGCAGCCATCTCAGCAGCAAGATCGGAACAACTATGGCATTCAGTCACAGGGCGGTCATAGTCCATGTCCTCCGGACGCATCCAGCAATAGTGGTCATTCTGACTGTCACCACCAGAAGTATCTCCAAGCCCAACCTGTCAAACAAGCATAAAAAACCATCATTGAGACACATCCTACTCCGTACCACACCACAAAATTCTAGTCCACCAACCCAAGTAATGTTCTCAAGCCATTCAAAATAAGAAACTAAAAACAACAACAATATATATAAGATCCATCCTCCACAATATATATAAGAAACCAGAACTATAACGATCGATCCTTAGCAATCAAATCACTTAATGCGATAAATCAAGAATATGAATGAAAACAAAAAGAAAGAGGGGTGGATCATGGATGGATACCTGAGCAGCAAGGGTGGTGATGGTGTCAGCAGTACTATTGAAACTCTTGAGAAAATAATCAGTACCCCACTTAATAATCTCCTTAACATGTTCAAGCTCCCCCGCAGCCTCATACTTTGCACTATACTCAATCACACTCCAACTCAACATAGTAATGGAAAACGAAGCAGGAAAGTTAAACTTGATAGCATCCCCGGCATCATAGTAGCCACCCACCAGATCCTTAATCGCAGCAGAATGATCTGAAGACTTCCCATCTTGCATTCCCGAGTTTCCCCTCCATGAAACATTGTTATGCTTCGGCAACTTCCCCGCTGTAACAACACAACACACAAGTTAGTTTATATATACTATATTTTGGTTCGAGGAGGAGGGATTGAGTTACTCCAATAGTAATTCTAAGAGAGTTATTTCTCAATTTCTCATCTCAGCATTCATTTTCTTTAAATCTAATGGTTGTTAATCTCAACCATTAGATTTCAAGAAAAAGAAAGGTGAGAATGAGGAGTAACTTTACTACTTGATCCTTCCTATTTTGTTAGTATGTTTAGTCAATGTGAGAACTTATTTGGTTGTTAACATACATCGTTGGGCATTGAAGAACATGAGGGCCTTGTGGAGGGCGAGGGTGTAGTTGTCGGGAGGGGGGTGTTTGTGGCGGTGGCGGGGGACGGTGTTGACGATGAGGGCGATGAGGCCGGCGAGGAAGGCGGCGAGGAGGATTGTGCCGAGGGTCCACTTGAAGATCTTGCGGCTGACGATGATGCAGCCGAGATCGACGTACTTCTTCTTCTTCTGCTCGCCGGGGCCAAGGAGCCAGCTCTGCTGCGTCTCATCCAAGGGACGCGACAGCGCTGCCCTGTCCACGTCCTGCAGGTTCCGGCTCCGCTCGTCCTCCGTCGCCGAGTCCGTCGCGTTTATCTCCAACGGACCACCCCATGAATCTCTAGAGTACATCTTCTTCGCTCACTCGAACAACAACAATGCCACCGACACAACACAACTCACTGTTTTTTTCAATCCGCGAGTGGTTGTTTAGTATTAGTAGAACTGCGTTGTGCTGGTGTCTTGCTGTCGTGTTTCTTTCCTTTTATTTATTCATTTATTTATATATTCTTTTCATATTAGAAATAAACTTAAATTTATGTATAAATCTAAAAATAGCCTATTTATATATATATATATATATATATATATAAGAATAATACTGCATAATTTATTAGAGATAGACTCATCCATGCTTATCAAGATAAATTTTTATACACAGTAAAATCCAACACATTTGTTTGCTCTAGTATTTTGTAGGGAAATTTTTTAATTAATTGGTGGAAATGGAAATTTTTTAGTTTTGAATGATTAGATTCCGTGTCTGGTAGTGACGGTGCTTGGCATTCTCTTTGTAATTATTATTATTATTATTGGTTAATGCTTAAGTCATGTGGGTTGGGATTTTGCTTTCATTTTTCTTTTTTCTTTCGTTTTCTTAGCATAAATTTGTATATTAATTAGGTTGGAGACACTGACCACTCTACCGACGACGGTGACAGTCTGTCCGCAAATCGAACATACTTCTCCTTCCATAACAATAAAATCCATTGGGATCAATTTATTATAACATAAATAATAATAATAATTGCAACAAACAAGGTTAAAGATAATTGGTACATAAGCTTAATTGTTTAAGTGAAGAATGTCACTATCACTGACTTTCATGCTCCTTCAAAAATAAGCTTAATTATAAGACAAGTGTTAAAAAAAGTGTCAAAAATAATATTGATAATCATTCCTCTTGTTTAAGTATATATTACAAGGAGAATCATTCTTGATTATGTAAATAGAGAAAAAGTTGAAAGAAATAAACCTTATTTTGATGACTGTTACAACTGTAATAAATAATAATTTTTTTTTCTTTCCATTTTTCTGATATGAAAGGTTGGTCACAAATGGTTACTTGGTTCCTACTCTTTTTACATTACAGCCATCAACTGGTGACGGTTATTATGGATATTAAAATTGTCAGTGCTAGCAAGGCCAAGAGAATGTGGCATGTGCATGGATACCTAGACAATTCAATTAGTACAATATAAAAACCATGATGTTTTTCATAGCAATTACGAATTTACGATCCCAATAAAGAACAAAAGAAATAATAGTAGTATTTGTTAACATGTTGGTTAATTATGGAATAATAATTTATAAAGTAAATAAATGATGGTTGGCGAACGTGGTGTTTCTTTAATTTGAGGTGTAATATTCAACGGAGAGGTTTGCCGACACTCAAAGAAATGATCATCTACTTTTTTACCATCTCTCTCTGTCTGACGTTGTCGCTCGTATTGTAAACACTACATACATACGTACATACGGTACTTGATTTGCACTTTTATTTAATATTTTTCTTTCATGTTTGGTCTGATAATATTCTTTTGGTGTTGGTTCACGCAATTCTTTTTAGATATTTTCAATTACTATATTATAAGGAAAAAAAACATTCATTTTACTAATGAAAACTTTATTGAAGAATTTGATTAATCATAATAATATTAAATACTTTCTTTTAGTCTCATTTTTCCTTTTATTATATTCAAACCTAAAACATTATTTACTTTTTTTAATTCAAACTGATCAGGAAGGTGATATTGGTCTTTTAAAACAAAATGTCTTGAAAAAAATTGAATATTTAAATTATTTTTAAAAAATATTATTGTACAAAGACACATCAAATTGATTTTAGATATCATATTGGTTTCTCAATATATAAATCAAACATCAGTTAAGTCATTTACATTCTGTTTGGTGAGAGAGAAAGAAATATCTAAAAAACTAAGATATATAAATATAAGAAAAAGAGAAATAAGTGAACAAGAAAATAAATTTTGAGATATTTAATTTAAGAAAAATGGAGATGAAATAGAAATTGAGTAATTTGTAATCTCTTGAATAATAGGAGAATTAATGAGATTGGTGGGTAGATATGTTTTCCGAAAATGAGAGAGGTTGAATAAAACAAGAGACAAATAGATTGTAGGATCATTCAACTATACAAGTTATCACATAAAATTGACTATAAATAAAATTACTATACATCTCATCACCATTTTTGCATGAAATAAATCAGAATAAGACGACGCACCACTTTTATTTATTTACTTCTACCATATATATTTCGTATATTTCTACCAAATTTGCTAGTTTTCTCCATTTCTTTGATATCTTTTCATCACCAAACACAACGTTAGTATTTTAAACATCAACTTGCTTTCGAAACTAATATCATCTATTTTATACTATAAACACCCAATTTTATATTTCATGTATAGTTGAGTATCTTGGCACACTTAAACAAATTTATTTAAATGTAGAAATAATAAAAGCAAAGAAAAATATCATAATTAAATATAAGCAGACTACAAAAGTATTTATTTTAACTTTGACCCCAGTATCTCCGCAAGCATTATTTGTAAAATCCTTTAAAAAATCATTGCATGTAGGAAGTCTTTTTAATATTTAAGTTTTCCAAGTGTTTACAAAAATAATAAAGGTATGTTTCCGTTCATAAACGCGTTTTGTCCTTTTTATTCTTCTTCTTTTTCTTCTGTAGATTCAATTCATAAAATATAATGTTAATATTGGGGAAAAAAAGCATATGAAAGCGAGATATTTGATCAAAGTGTTGAGAACTGTCCATTTGGGTTAGTTTTTTTTAGAAGTATAAAAGAAAAAAATAATGTAAATTTTTTCATAAATTAAAATGAATTTTTATTAATTAATTAATAAAAATTTCCTTATATAACTTTTCTAAATAAAAGAATAAGACATCTATAAATTAATTAATTATTAGCTAATATTTTTTTTTTTAATTTTCTTCTGCACACGTTATATAATGAACGCCTCGAGGATCAGGTTCCAAATGTCTAGAAGCTCCACATCAAAAAAGCACCCTTTGCTTGTCTTCAAAGCAATAATGAGGCAATTGGAATACGACTATTCACCCACACACCTACAGTGGCTAAATTACTTTAGATCTATGCACCTTTTAATTATCTGGTTATAATTTGTTTTACTAAGGTTTAATTTAATTGTGTGGATTACATAATTAATGATTTTTTTTTTTTATATAAGTCATAGGTATTCTTTACTAGAGACACCTTTATTCAATTTAAGATCATTTATATAACATAGTAAGATTAACGACTTCGCGTTTCTAACGGTGATTTTTCCCAATCGTGCAAGACTTTGCTTAAGCTTAAACTTAAACTTAAAAGGAATTTAAACGTATATCAATTGAATTATTCTTGATTATTGAACAACTTTAGGGAATCTAAGAGGTAAACCTACTAAAATGATCAATCAGAATTTTGGATGGAGAATAGCTTAATAAATATCAACAAAATTGATTAATACTTTATACTTTTAATATGAAAAAAATAACTGTACAACTATGTGATTTAATATGAAGATAAGCATGTCAGCATGTGTATGCCTTTCACAATTTGGTTTGTTTATTTTGTTCGCACAACTTGCATGAATTATATTAACAAAAAGTTAACAGACTATTAGTTTTTGGATTTCTATATCAAATAAAATCATTATTTTCTCTTCTTTAATTAATATAAAGGATATATTTTTTAATTTATTTAATTAATACTTATTTTTTAATTAGAATTAAATATAATTCAAATACTTACAAATTACCCAAAAAATATTTTTTATCACTTAATATAATATTTTCTTAAACGTTTTTATTTACTTTTTACATTCTATATATTTTTTATAAAAATTCGTACGATGCATTATAGTTGTAGTACTTACTAGTTACTCTATCATAACTAACTCTAGACGAAATATGATTAGCAATCGATCATAATGATGTGTGATCTTTCATAACAATGACGTGCTATCACTTATTAAGCGTAAAACCAATGAAACTTGCGGAGATGCTTTCAGGATTTTATTCAATAAAATAATTCATTTATGGGTATTGTTTTAACATTAAGAAAACAATAATAAATCAAATGTTCATACGCCTACTCTGTTAATAGTGTATTTTATCATAGAATGATAGTTACGTGATACTAAATACAGGATCCAAATACAGTACCAAAAATGACAACCACCAATACTTGAAACTTACTTTAAATTAGTATATGCTTCGCTGTTACGGTTTATGATCTGATTCAGTCGTTACAGATCTGAGGGATGAGATACAAAGAGGGCATATAAAACCGAGGAATAACAATGTTAGCATGACATAAAAATTGGGAATAGAAAAAAAAATTAAAAAAAGATAAACAAGTATACATATATGTACAGCTTGGATATTCTTGGTCACATGATCCACTGAGTTCTAGTTTCTTTGTGTTTATGCACTTAAGACTATAGGGCTGTGTACTCCTTTGACCCTCTCTTATACATTTAGCCTCTTTGCATTACGATCTTCTGATGGACTGTGTCCCATTCGATTCTTGTTGGATCGACCTGCTGAAAGTTTATTGACTCGAATGTGGAATGACTCGACTCAAATACAATATTACTATAGAACTCATACTAAATCTAGAAGGAGGAGAAATTACACTTGAATGTTTTTGGGTTATATCTCCTTTCTTAGAGACATGCCTTGGCGACAATAACAATATACAAGAAGTTGAAAATTGCATATAAATATGTCGAGTGATAATGTATATATATTCACATAAGGAGTAAAATTATATCATCCTGCTTACAATTAGAAACCTTCTAAGGACGTACTATAGGCTATTATAGCACCAACGCTTCAAATTAAAGGGTTCTAGAATTTGATTATAACTGCTATTTACAATAGACATTATATATATATATATGCTTTTTTCTTTAGTGAATGCATGTCTTCCATCTTCCATTGGGGGAGCTAGAGATCAAAGCTGTGACTGTGGAAATGGAAGATGGAATGATGGCGTTGTCTTGTCATACTGTGTGACCTGATTTCTTCAGCAACACTTGTCTGAAGTGTTGGAGGGCCACAAACTATGACACCCACATCAACAAGGCCCCATTTCGCTGACATCGATTCATAAATTTCTGCAATATATGAATTCAGATTTGTAAATCTAGATAGTGTGAAGAAACAACATATGTATCCACAAAGTACGTGTATCTGTATGTATTAGTTTACATGTAAACTTGACTACACAACAGTTCTTTCATGTTTATATTTACAACAACAAAAAAAAGAGGTAAGTTTTAATTAATTACTTGGTCACTCACAAGGACTAAAACATAAAAAAAATCTCAGACTAAAACGTAGAGTTTTTAGGTTTAGGGACTAAAACAAAAAGTTGGCGCAAATATAGGAACCAAATGATTAATTAAACCAAAAATTAACTTCACAAAGGCATGCATACCTTTAAAGTCTGGCCTGGAACCATAACGAAGGACAGTTGACTTTGCAATACTACTGTCTTGACTTTGATCCTTGGGAGCCAAAGAGCCATTTTGATGAATCTTATCAACCTTTGTATCATTGGACTTGTCCTTCAAAGAATTTTGCTTTTCCCAAATATGCCACATTGCAACCACTGAACCACCAAAGATAACAACACTTGCAACCATGCAGATTACATATAGTAGTCCCTTGTACCACCATGTTTCTATGTGAAATGGGGTTATGTAGTAAACATACAACAAAGCCAGCAATATCACAAAGCCAACGGTAGATGAGATGACATATAGTCCAGACCAAAAATTGTCTCCTGTACCAACCAAAACAGACATGCCACAATCACTAGCCATAGGGCAGAACGAAGATTTTATTGGTTTGTAACTGTATCCCTCTTCCTGCAGATAATAACAATCAAATGTAATTAAGTGAAAAATAAATAAATAAATCATTAGAACGCACCAACAAAAGAAAGTACTAATTTGTGTAAAGAAGTGTAGACTCACCAATGGAGGATCTGATTCTCGAGTGACATAAATATGAATATCAATGTTTACTTTATTTGAAAAGGATGGACAAATTGATTCCATGTCAATGGTTGAGAGAAGTGGAAGCTCGTTTGATTTTTTCACCGCCCAAACAAGTAAAATATTTCTCGGTTGACAGGGTTTCCCCTCCCTAACACGGTGGAGAATGTCACTCAATATAGCAAGGAAGGGTGAGAGTCCAATACCGCCAGCCACTAATATAAGATTTTCATACCTAGTAAGAGAACAAAATTGCCAATAACTTCATTAGTTATGTTGGCCTAAAATCTTTCTTTGGTCTGAAAGTATATGCATATTATGGACTAAATCAAGGTTTCTATCATCTATTATGTGTGCAAAATCAAAATAAATTGGGCATGTAGCCACTTACATTAAGTGGTATGGTACTTCATGCCCATATGGCCCCTCAACTGAAGTTGTTATGACAGATGAATCTTTTTGTGCATCAACATCAGTAATCCTTTGTCTCAACTTTTCCGTCCATTTGCCAAGAACCTTTATGAGAACAGCAAGGTGATTCTTTCCATCCAAAGGACTAGAAGAAACACTGAATGGATGCCACTGCAGCCATGATAGTTCCCGGACTTGAACGAAAATGAAACTTAGTGCATTGTATCTCAAACCTACATTTTCAAAGAAATTTATTGTCACTCAACTGGTAATGGTACCAAATTATGCACACAAAATACTATGGTAACTTGTTAAGTATATATAATTACTTTGAGGTTTTGACAGAACCAATTCCACAGTGCCACATGGAAGGCATCTGGATGAGATTACATTTACTGTCCTTCGTGATTGGCAGAACCTCAGAAATCGATCAAGCACAAAGAAAAATATTCCCCCAGCAGCCATAGTGAAAACAAAGTCACCAACATGCAAGGCCAAAAAGACAACGAAGACTACATATAATTGGTGGGTGTAGAAAAACAACTCAAAGTTCCATGTCCGCACTCCGGGAAGAGAGGTCACCCACATTAACAAACCAGCTAGAAGGCTGATAACTCCTGGGAGATTGGCAATACCAATATCTTTCCATTGTATTAACTGCAAAGGAGACCAAATTAGGTACAGAAATGATTAGCTTGATTAAACCAATGTGTTTGAGCTAAAGCTTGCACTATCAGTTAAAACTTCATGCTTTAGAGCATGACCAGTTTGAGAGTTAAAAAATTAAAATTAGATTTTACTGTTTACAAACCATCATTTCATTCTAAATACTAGACACTTAAAACCACCCAAAATCATTTATTAAGCCACAACTAGATAAGGGATAGTGGTTAGGGGCTTGAACCTTGAGTAATTTGTATGAGGTCATAAGTTCAAATCTATCCCAATAAACAGATCATGCATTAATAAGCAATAAAGGATGTCACTTCACCACTAATCAACAACTACCAAACCTAAGAGGCATTCGGGATAGCATTGTAGTCATTTTGATAAGGCACAAGGCAAAATTAAAGAAAAAGACAAAAGGTGTTCCATGGATTGTATTGTGATATACTAGTAGATCTGCACCCTGACTTGTGAGAAACACTTTTTACAGTCCTTCAATTGAATAATCAAACTTGTTAACCAAACCTAAGTGCAAACAGCTATGAATGTCACTACTGTTTATTTTCCTCCATACCAATCTGGCTCATTTGATTTTGCATGAGAACTAAATACCTGTTGGTTTGGAAGGTTGACTTTTGACAAATAAGTCAAGAATGAAAAATCACAGAAGTAAATAGACAATACAAGCATTTTTTAGAAGATTGTCAATTCAGTAAAAATTCAACCATGGATAGCCTGTATTATTCTGCAAGAATGTATCACTCTTGCTCATATCATTACTGCTAAGTGTTCCTTTTTTAAATATAAAATAAAAAAATAGGCCCTGTTCAAAGCATTCAATGTTTCATTTACATCAGTTCATTAAAATAAAAGTCATCCTCTAATCAAGAAATATATCATTCTTTCTATACCAAAAATATAAATAAACAAATAATAGAAACACAATGGGGTTTCAAAAAGAACATTTGGTGTTGTCTGTACATTCACATTCAGTGTGAGTATAAACTATCTTCAAGAAAAGAAACCCATAAAAGAGGACTCACTTCTTGTACTAGGTGGCCTTCCATTGCCCATGCAATAACATAGAGGAGTCCATGGACAGTAAAAACCACCATTGTGAGATGTCCCAGCCATACATGATATCTTGCGGCATGTTCAAAAGGGATATCTATATAGCGGAGAAGAACGGATCCCCTTGAAACTGGGATAAACAGGAGAGCCAAACACATTAACCCAATTGCGCCCGTGCGAAGTCCCATAACTTTAAACATGATTATGCTGAAAAAAATTTGAAGTCGGGAAAGTCAGCTTATCATGTTCATCATTGTTAGACCTACACGAGCATTGTAAAATTTCTAAACCAAAACACTTGTTCCAATATGTAATGTTCAAGAATGGTTCTTGTCTTATATTTAACATGCAAAAAAAGATTCCATTTGAAGCATGATCAGTAGACAACATATAGATTATTGTCAAGACTTCCTAACTTAAAAGTTAAAACCGACTAGGGAAAGTTGCTAATTATATTATGCATGTTTACAGAGAAATGATTTTGTTTAACAAGCTCTACAATATGGCTAAAACAAAGAATACAAGTTCTGCTACACTTTAATGCATATCTATTGAAGAATCCCATACAAGTCTTCAAAAATAAGTAGAAGAGAAAAATTAGAACTCCAACAATAAAGGCGAAAACTAGAAGTCTTCAACAACGCATAGAATTTCATTAAGAGGAATGCTAGCAACATATTTTTTCTAGACACTATTTTTTATTAAAATTTATTGAAAACTACAAAATCATAAATGAGATTCATAAAATATGATACAAATTTTTGTGATTTCAAATAAATTTCTGTCAATAATACAAAGAAATAGTACATTAGATAGTATGCGACTGACATTTTTCTAATTTCATTAAGTAAACTAAATTTAGAAGGAGATATAAGGTGAGTTCGATGGTTAAGGGAGAAAGGAAAAAGATTGTAGGTTCGATGTCATCTACTAACAAAAACTAACATTTTCCGATTAAAAAAATAAATAAAACTAAGTGTGCAGAATTCAAATGCTGAAAATAAATTAATGACACAGGATTGTTGTACCTCTTGTCTCTAAAGGATGACACATCAAATTCAGAGATAAAATCAAGCGCCCTCACAGTGTAAGCATAGAGAGCCCAGATAACATACAACAAAACGAAGACAATCCCAATAAGCTCTGTGGCAGAAACAACCCCAAATGGTCCCTTCACAAACACAGGAAACGTCCATAGGCGGAACCTTGGAAGTTTGGTAGTCTTCTTCCTGCCATCAAAATCCAAGTAAAAAATAAAGTACTCAACATATACTATAATTCCAGGTTTCAAAAATCTGTCTGTGACCACAATTTCGGCCGCAATTTCAAGGTTTTGAAGTCATTGTGACTGCAATTGCGGCTGCTTCGGCCACATTTGTTTACAATTTCCCACAATATCAAAGATTGTATAGAAACTGTGACAGCTAGTAATTGAAAACCTTGCTATAATGATTATGAAATGTTGTGCACAGAAAGGAAAGTTTGAGGAAATCACATACCCATGAAGCTGATCCTCCCCAGTAAGAATTAGGTGTGCAATGGCAAGAAATGCAATTATGAGAAATGGAGCAGTGAAGACCAGAAAAATGCTTCCTGCAAGCAAAACACACAGTTAGCTTTGAACTCACGCCACATACAAACAAAGTGAAAAAAACTAAGCAAAGAGTAAGAAAAAATAACCTGTGACTCCAAAAGGAGTGTCACGGTTGAGATCATTCCATTTTGAGAACAACTCATTCACAGGCTTTGCAGGGAGAAAAAAAATGAAAGCTGCCCATAGAACAAAGATCACCAAGATCAAAGTCTTGAGAGTCCATTTAGTAGCTGACACAAGAGGAGATGCTGTTGTCTCGCTTCCATTTTCATCACCACGAGGAGAAAGCAAAGGACTATAATCAACAGAGTTTTTCTCCATGGACACAAATTGTAGAAGAAACTCCACTAATATCACACTATGCACTAAGGTGCTTGTTGCAACTTCTTGAAGCACGGTGCCACATAGAAATACCAGGTTGTAGTGAAAAAGAAGACAAATTTTAATTTTGTGGAACCCATGGTAAAAAGAAGATAGTGACGTACGGGTCAATTTAGAGCCACCCAAATGAATATTTTCATCTGAGGATGGATAATGGAACAGAGTTTAAATGCATGAGTGGACATCATTAAGCAGGAACATGTGGTGGAGTACAACTACTACTACAAGAAAGTTGATAAATCAAGGTGGATTCAAGAGCACCATTGGTCCCTTTGTCAGGGAGTTATGACACATAATTAAGGGAAGAACAAACTGAGACGTTAAACGTTAAATTCAGGAAGTAATCACCAACATGAACATCAACATCAACACACTTGATTTTTTGTTCTCTTGGACAAGGTATACCGTTTGAGGTTGAAGCATGCATGTTACGGAAAAGATTTGCTTTTTAGAGAATTGGTAGTAAAAAACAGTAATGGTTTCTCTTGGAATATAGTACAGCATAATGTATGGAAATGGAAGGATTAAAAATACCATTTTATTATTTGGATTTATATATTTTTATATTATTCTTATTTTAAAAACATTTATATTTTGTTTATTTTATGTTTATTATCTCATTTTATTATTTTTTTTATTTTTTAATAAAAATTATTATCTCATTTTAAATAGTTTAAATAATAAAATTTAATATTTCTTTAATTTGTTACACTAACTCGAGTTACACTCCTTTTCTATTTGGCAGTTAGAAAAAATATAAATTAGATGAAAATTTAAAAAAAAAAGAAAAGAAAAATAGATTAAAAAAATATAATGCATTTTTGGACTACTTGGTTTGAGAGAAATCAAAGAAATTTTACCAAAAAAAGAAGAGAAATCAGAGAAATATTGAAATGAAATAATATTGCGAGTAGAGATGTAAAAAATAGTTCAAACTATCTCAATCGAACTTTTAAATTTTGCACCCAAAAAAAAAAATTGAGCCAATTGGGCCTAAACTGATGGGCCAAAGGGACCAAGTTAGATCGGTGAAATGTAAGCTTAAAAACTGTGAAGTCTATTTGATTTGACATTTTCCCCCTTATAAAAGACATAAATTAATGCAATAAAGTAAAGCAAATCAATTTGGCCTGACTCAATGGGTCAGGTCAAACCAACAAATCATTGACCCATACGAAAATCAGGTTAACCAGACTTATTTTCATACGTTGGTCCATCGAGCCAGACTAGGCCAAACAATCCATTTTTATAGCTTTAGTTAAAAGTTATTTGGTTTAGATGGAAGATAAAAGAAATAAGATTAGAAATTAAAGTACCATTTTACCCTTGTATCAAAAAATTTATGACAAATTTCGAATATAACATTTAACACTTCTAAATAAGTGTCAATCTAATCAATTGTCAATGTATACAATCAATTATTAAAACATGCCACAAGAGTCATATAATCTATTATAATTTTAATATAATTGATAGGAGTAAGTTATCTAGGTTGAGTTGAGTTGGGTTGGGTTGGGTTCATTCAATTGACAATTATTGCTAGAGAGATTAATTGGCATACACAACTAATTTTACACTAATTAATCTTAATCTTGTGATAGCAATTAATTTCATAAATTTTATACTACTCAACTTAAAAGTATATATGTATATACATGAAAAGTCTCGAGGGACCTCCCCTTTGTATTTATACCTAGCTACATCTATGAAATCAGTTTTAAACATAATGACAATTGATTATGCAAAACACAACAGGGGAGATCAAACATTGTAAATCAATTGTAAAAAGAAGGTAATTAATTATGGGTTACCTTGTACAACAAATCACACAATAGATTAAATTGAAGAAAAACAATCAGCGCCAGACAAGCTCACAAAACATAGTTGAGTGCGCACAACCAAACAAGAGAACAATGAGTAAATCCGAGCTCAAAGACCACTATGGTGAGAAAGAAGCTAGCAAGCAAGCCAGGAAGAAAAGAGAGATCCTAGCGTGAGGTTATTTTTTGGAAATGCATACAATATACAACACCCTTACTCATTTGTTGCTATTTCTACTCTCTTTTGCGGAGAAAGTTTTTTTGTGTGAGGTCCATCAATTTTATGCTTTTTTTAATAATTATCCTCTACCAAACAAGCACATTTATTTTCCTTTATTCTAATTCCACATTTTATCCTAATTTATTTATACAAAACAAAGCGTTAAGGACAGGATATTTAGACCAAAGTTAGATTATTCTAATCAGGGATAAAAAATACATTATTAATAAAATAGTTAATCAAAATTAATATTTTAAAAAATGCATGCAAAATTTTTAAAAAATAATTTAAGAAATATATTTTGATCTAGTGTTAAAAAGAGTGAACAAAAATGTATTAAAATAAAGACTTAAATATGTTAGTGCTCCATGATATATAGTTGATTTTTGTTTTTGATTCTTGATAAAAAAAATTTCGTTTTTGCTTCTGAAATTTGAAAATTTTATTTTTATCCATACTGTTAGGATTCATTTGTTAAATGGTGACATTGTCGTTAACTTTTTTAAAAATAAGATTTGTGGCTATTTCAAAACCGCCAAAATCAATTAAATGAGAAAAAAAATCTGAAAACTCATCGTTGTTAAATCTGAAAACTTTTGTAGAATATGATGAAGGCGACAAAGAAGCTGATGTGGTGTGTAGACAAATTGATTTGCAAGGTTTATGGTCGTTAAAGTAGAACACACGACATAAGTGAGATGACCGACGGGGGAGGCAAAGCATAAATAGTTGAGAGATCTGAAAACTCAAATCTGGACACAAAAAACTCAAATCTGGACACAATGGTTCTCAAGTCTTCCCAACAAATGACAAAGGATGTGCCAATCAACCTTAACCACTAGATTTGGTTGTGCACCAACCTTGTCATCCTCCTCTAACATCGCGCGTTGCCTCCATCTTTAGATCTGATGCGCGCGATCCTTCCGCAATCAAATACTTATTCTCGTGCGCAGACCAAGGACCTTTGCACTCCTGCTCCATCAACGAAGCCAGAGCGACCACTATCAGCACCACCACATGCCTAACCCTGACGTTGTCAGTGCCTGCACCATGTCAACGCCACTGTTGGTGCTAACAGATCTTCTTGTAGTTCTTGATCCAAGGGGGAAGAGAAGAATAATGTGTTAGATAGACTAAGATGATACTGCTATCGGTTAATTAATTAGTGGTTTTTTAATTTTCTTTCTTTTTTTAATTGTTTAGTGTTTATATTATTAATGAGACTAGGATGATGATGATCAACCAACTTAATGGGAGAGAATGAAATATTTGGAAGGGGATTTATAATGCTTAAAAAAAGAGTCCAAATGTGTACCAACCACACCACTATCTCACCATATTTGGCCAGAAATTAATTATGGCCGTTTTAGTCATAAAAAATTATAATTTTAGATTCAAAATGAATACTAGCTATTCTTGAGTTGTCACATATCATATTATCAAATATTTAATAGATATATCATCACTTAATTTAACTGGTGGAAGGAGAAAAACAATTTTTTTTAAATATTAGAGAACAAACATGAATTTTTTATTTATCAGAAATCAAAAATAAAAGTCAAATATATATCAGAGATGACAAACATAGTTTAGCCTAAAATAAATCATAAATATAACTATAGGTTATATTGTCCATGCTCTACTTGCTGCTGAAAGTTTCATTTCCGAGAGTCTTCTAAGTCTCTCTTTGTTGTAATTCACCAAAAAAAAATCATAGATTAAAATATAATAGAGTAGGCCAAAAAAATCGTTATCATTGTGTAGTGGTAGGGGGAAACACCCTTGCCTCAGGCAGACAGGCAGGCATATAATCTGGATTTTCGACCTCATATCTCTCACCCCCGAAGTTGCAGTGTATTTAAGATTTTAAAAAATTGATGTTATTATCTTATTATATTTTGTATTTGTGTAAGGCTACAAATAAATCAGAAAAAGAGACATGTTGAGAAAGAGTTTGATAATATGTTTGGTTTATAGGAGAGAAATAAAAAAAGAGAAATAAGAAAAATAATTGAATTAAAATAAAATGTAAAAGATATTATTCTCAAAAAATAAAGTATAAAATTTTTCTCCAAACTTATTTTTTTCTATTGAAACAAAGAAAACTTAATAACAATGCAAAAGTTAGAAAATGAGTGTACTTATTTCTCTTCATTGAAACAAAACAACATAATAGCAACGCAAAAGCAAGAAAATGGCTGTACGAGTATGATGTCCACTTGTTGCTTTGTGTTCCCAATATTCCCAAGTGTTATCTTATTCCCCTCTTCTTTTTCCCCGGTCATGCAAATGCGACATTTTTTCAAAAAGGACCACTAGTCAGTCATAAAAGTATCTTCATTTCTATTATTAATTTATCCTATTTTGAAGGAAAAATTAATTTATATTATTTAATATTTTTAAAATAATATAATTATTTGGTTTGGCATTTGTTTGAGAAAACTTGAGAATTTTAGGGGGAAAAAACTCACGATATCGTATTTGATCTATTACTTCTCCCGCAATTGTTTATTTTTTGAATTTAGAAAGTCTAATAGAGAAAGAAAATAATTTAAGAAGATGAAAACATTTATTATACTTCTTTTTCTGATTTTTTATTATTCAATAAATTACAAAAACAGGTAATATGAATTTTAGTCATTATTTTTCATGGCATGATTTTCATTTAGTCTCTTAATATTTTTTTCAATGATCATAGTCTTTTATCTTTGATGGGAGAGACTATAAACAATGATAAAGGTAATTAAAGATTATATCCGAATCATATAAAAAATAAAACTCTTCTTTCAAGTATTATTATATATGCAACATTTACAATGTTGAACATTGACACATTAATAATTCTAGCCATGGTCTACATGTGACTTTTGGGATTGGGAACAAAGGATGTTAGCTATATAATGTGCTGGCACATGTTATCCACACCTCATTTTGGTATGAAGAATGGAGAAAGAAGGGGAATGAAGCAAAGAGGAGAGGAGGGTGAGGGTGAAAGTGAAAGAAGTTTGGATATTTCAAAAAGTCCCAAAACAGTTGATGAGTGTAAAGAGTAAAAAGGAGGATGTAAAATGCCCCTCTTAAATATGTTGAGTTGTATTGTTGTGGTACCATTACTGTAGTCATTAATAAGCTGGCCCAGGGTCTCAGTCATTTAATCTTGGGCTTTGCTATTCCCACTCGACTTTTTCTCTTCTCACTCCATTGTATGTTTGTTAATTTTAATTTTCAAAAAATAACCCTCATGAAAATGCATTCCTGTTGAACAATATACACAACGCAAATGTGTCCCGACTGTATTAGAGGGGTGCACACTGAATACACAACCAAAACACGTTACCTTTGTAAACCTAAAAACCTTGTCTAGTTTTTGTCATATTCCTAGTGCATTCTCCACCAAATCTGAAAGAGCTTTGTTCCTGCAAGCCCCTTTTGATAACAAAAGCCAAATTTGTGAAGTAGGGTAAATGCTAATTGATGTTTATAAGCAATCATTTCTTTTAGATGTGAAGTCCTAACGGGTAAAGAGAAATTTCAGGGCTATTTCAAAAACACTATAATTAATAGGCAAGAGAATAAAACAAAAAAATTTACAAACGTGGAACTATAAATTACTTCTACAATAGATCCCCAATGCCTTGTTCAAGTAGATATACATACAAGCTCAACAAAGAGTAAAGACGAAGAGTGGATTTCTGGAGTAGGACTTTAGCATTGGCATTTCCGTGATGGTCTCTTCCTCTTGTTTGTAGTTTTTATAGTGGTTCTCATATTACAAGCAGTTATAACTTTATAGTAAGAAGAATGCATTTCATTCAACTTCCCAAACCTTGTTTCGTAGAAGTCCCATATCTCAGACCTGGTCAAAAGAAGAACTTGAGTAAGGAAATTTACACACCAACAACAATAATGAAGTTGAAGATTAGGCTATATTGATTTTAGCAGAATGCTAGGAACTGATAGGGCTCATACTTTCCATAAATCTCTTCAAGCTCTCTCTCAATTGCTTTATAGGTTGTATCTCTGGAATGAACCTGCATTAACACCTCATACACATCAAGGGCATTTATAATATAGGCAAAATGAAAGAGGAAGCCCGAGACAGCATCACTTATTGCTTTAAGTATCCAATAGTTTTGGAATCAGCATAGACATAATGAAACATGAAAAGCAAGTAGACATAACCTGTTTTAAGTGTCTAACAGTTTCAGAATCCGTTGGAAGGACATGGTAATATCCCAAGCACATAAGAACATTGGCATGAGTAAATGGGCCATATCCCCTAATTTGCTTCAGCTGATCATCAAGCTGTCTATAGTTGGATAAGCTTGCATCTTCCGAGAGCTCTTCAAGCTATCCTAATTGAATTTTGCCTTCAACAATGGCTCGCGCTAGCTCTATTATATAACCTGCTCTATACCCAAGTCCGCATCGCTTTGCCAGAATACTCTCATCAAGGTTTGCTAGCTCACTTGGGGATGGAAAATTTCCAGTACGACTAAAATACTCATTCCCATTAGAGAATTCACGACATGAATCATGTGATCATAGCTTTCCCGAATCACCATTATCTGTTGGAAGAACTTGAAGCAACCACGTGGTCAATTTGCAAATTTCCGTTCAATTCTAATTTCTTCTTACAAAACATGCCCTTTGTTGAAACCTTGTTTCTCCTGGTCTCTTTAGAAGCTGGTGTTTTGGGGATGAATCTCTCACTCTCACCTTTTGAATTCCTCCGACACAGCAATGGTACAAGGCGACCCATTTTGCAGTTCCAACTGAAGCTCACAAAGCGCCTGAGCCATGCTCAACGTCCTTCAACCCATTTTGCACTTAAAAAAGGAAAACAAAGAACAAAAACACCCCACCAAACAAAGGTTGAGAAAAAGGGTGTTTTTCCCCCTACAATGTGGCATTATGACAAACACGTAGTGGACAGTACTCACTGGCAATTACAAAGGAGTATGCACTTGACCATGTCCTCGAACAACGTGGGAGAGCGAAACACCCTTCCAGAGAAGCTTCTATTTGGATGATCCACCACGTGCAGGCTTCTGAAGTCCCTCACTGCCTTCTCTTCCGCTTCGGAGAACCGCAGCATTCGCGAAACATGAGCCTAAAAACGGCAACAGAAGAAGCGAAAGAATGAAAACGCGCGAAACAAAAGAAGCGTTAGCGGTTACATAGAGAATTGGGTACCGTGATGTGGTTTGGTTGTTGGGGAGAGAGGGCGTGGGCGTGGGAGTGCTGGGAAAGTGAAAGGAGGAAGGAGGAGGGAGAAGAACAGAGTGGGCGAATTAGGGTTTTGGAGAGTGGGTCCCAGTGGTTGGGCGCGGGAAGCTCCAAGTCGAAGTCGAAGCATTTGTTTCTTTCGAGATGCTCGCTGCAATGAGGGTTGCAACTATGCTTTTGTGACGTTGGCGTTGTTGGAGGTGTGGGACAGAGTGACACTTGGAAGTTGGAACGTGGAAACACGTCTTGTTGATCGCGAAATTCGGCGTTGAGCAACGTGAGAATACAATTCCACAACTTTAAGTGCTTCGCATGCGGGCCGAAACAAAAACTCATAATCACCCCCAAACAGACCCTTAGTCGATCCAATAACATACCTTATTATGCATGAAGGTTTTTGGTGAATCCTTTCTCCAAAAGGTTACTGTCTATAGTCATGAAACAATAGAAGATACATGTAGTCTCATGTTTATATTATTGGTGTAATTCAGTTAGTTAGTTAGCTTTGTTGGTTAGCATTGAGCTGTGTATAAATACACTATGCTATGTCATTTTGACTAAGAGAGAATAATATGACAGCAGAGAAAATAAATTGAATTTTTACTGCAGTACTCTGTTTTTTCAGATTGTGCATTTGTGTGATGTGTGAGCGTGTGTGAAACACAAGATCA
>PYAF01002494.1:1627886-1666791 GCA_007407185.1 Glycine tomentella | reverse complement strand
TATGCTATGTCATTTTGACTAAGAGAGAATAATATGACAGCAGAGAAAATAAATTGAATTTTTACTGCAGTACTCTGTTTTTTCAGATTGTGCATTTGTGTGATGTGTGAGCGTGTGTGAAACACAAGATCAAGTGTGTGAGTATCATTCTTTCTGATACTGCAAGAGTGAGTGAAAGTGCATTCTTGCACCATCATATATAAACTTCTCTCCCCAAACACTCTTTATGAAAAAGAAATAAAAGAGATAAAATGAATTGAGTTTTTCTATATAAAAAAGT
Source organism: Glycine tomentella (assembly GCA_007407185.1). Classification (NCBI taxonomy): domain Eukaryota; kingdom Viridiplantae; phylum Streptophyta; class Magnoliopsida; order Fabales; family Fabaceae; genus Glycine; species Glycine tomentella. The sequence goes on along the minus strand of PYAF01002494.1, from coordinate 1,666,511 downwards.
TAAAATTAACTTATGCACATAAGTGAAATTCTCTTGTTTTCAGTTCATTTTATTTCTTATTATCTTTTCCTAATTTATTCATATATCAAAGTGTATTGGTAGAAGAAGACTGTTGCTCTCATATCAATCTTATGGAAAGTTAATGGAAATAATTGAGTTCTGCCACTACTTACAGGACTAACTAATGCAACTATTTTTATTATAAATAATCATAATTTATAATATTTCTTTATGGTTTGTTGCAATCACGTCACCTATCAATCAATACAAAGAACAAATCAAATGTCTTTCCCCAATTTTTTATTTAGGTTTCTCATGGTTTCTTTTTAAATTTAGTTTAGTTGCCTTATCTTCACGTTTATAAAAGTTTAAGTCAATGTTGTCATTTAGTTAAGTATCCTTTTCGTTGTGTTATAGTTTTCTGATGAGAGAAAGGGCAAGTCAACTATGTGGCAAGTAGATATCTTCGTTCCATGTTGTGGCCAGATAATGACATATAACATTGTCTGCAAGATTAAGACAGTGAGAGAGTTAGGTTGGCGCAGAAACATTCAAAATCTTGTAGAGTCAAATTTACATTAGTGGACATACTTAACTATTTTATTATGCCTTATTGCCATAACCTTTTTGCTTCATGGAAGAGATTTCGTGAACATGGCATTATAATCTTACTTTATAATACATAATCAGTCAGTTTCTTTCTTGTTAAATTTGCATGATTCTTATATGCTGTGTTGTTGACTTTGTATCTTGTTAATAATGTTGGTCATTTACTCAAATGATGCAGGAATGTGCCACCATTGTCTGTTAGTGGTTGTTTAAAATTGTATTAAACCATGTACCAGTTCTACTCAAGATGTTTATCCATGTAATTTTATACTAAATGAGATCAACACTAGGTAAAAGGAACAAGTATAAGGTTGTTGACTTTTTCTCCATTGATGTAATAAATTGGTGGGTTGATTCACTAGATTGGCACTGAATGCTTTCAACAAAGGATCCTTTTATTCAGCATAAGGAAGCTGTATGAGTAGTGAAGTTTAGTGTCCTCCTTTAAGTTGATCATGGGAGAAAGAGTTCTAGTATTGATACTACTCTTTTTCACTCATTTGTTGATTGTATTCACAAAGACATCACCTCAGGATTGTAAGTTCAGTGTTAATCAATTTTTTTTCTCATCATCCAAATGGCATTTTTGGTGTACATATATATATATATATATATATATCCAAATCAGAAATATTCAACTTGTTTTTCCAGTGGGGAAAAAAATTTGAATACCTTCACTCTTACCTTCTGTAACAATTTTTGTATGAAGATTCATTATGTATTTGATTGGCTTTTTAATTTCTGATGCAGCCGCTGCTCTGCTGGCTCTAGTGAATGAATGGCAGAACACACCACCTAATTGGGATGGTGCAGATCCTTGTGGTGCTGGTTGGGATGGAATTGGGTGTACCAATTCACGGATTACCTCGATGTACTTTAAAGTTTTAATTTCTTGCAAAATTGCTACCTTCTCCTGAATTAGCTTCTTTGAGATTAACTTGGTCGCTAGTATTTCAGATCATTAGCAAGCATGAATTTGTCAGGCCAGGTTACTTCAGATATTGGATCACTATCTGAACTGCTGATTTTGTAAGTTTTCTACTTGGTGCTTGTCAATGATCAAATATCTTAATTTGTCTGCTGAACTTGTGGAATATATATCAAAATAGTGTTGAGGACTAAGCACCTTGAAAACTAATTATGTTTGGCCACTATCTATAGTATTGCATGAAGTCTTCATTTCATTATCATTTACAACATCCCTTATTTGAGTATACAAAACCGTTTTTCATAAAGTGGTGACTTTGTAATTTGTTATTGATATTTTCCTTTGCAGGGATCTGTCTTACAATAAGAAATTAACTGGACCACTTCCTAATGACATTGGAAACTTGAGAAAGCTGAGAAACTTGTAAGGCAGTATTGAATGTTGTTAAGAACTTTTAAGATCATAACGCAATTGTGATTAAGTTTGAGTTTTTGAACAAACAACTCTAACAGTGCATCTTATTATTTTATTTTCCAGACTTCTTATTAATTGTGGTTTCACTGGTCCTATCCCAGTTACAATTGGAAATCTAGAACGGCTTGTCTTCCTGTAAGGGTTGTCTGCCTTATTTTAGAAGATAAATATATATACAAGGCCTCTTCATATTGCTTAATCAAATTCCTTTTGTACTTCCCATTTGGACTACGTTTTGAGTATCATCTATTCATATGTTTTTGCAGTTCCTATATTCTTAATCCTACTGATATGTTGAAAGATAACAAATTAAGTTGATTTCAATTGCAGATCTTTAAATTCTAATGGTTTCACTGGGACAATTCCAGCTGCCATTGGTAACCTTTCAAATGTTTATTGGCTAGACTTAGCCGAAAATCAGCTTGAAGGGCCCATCCCCATATCTAATGGAACTACTCCTGGTCTTGATATGATGCACCATACAAAGCACTTGTATGTGAAATACCTTTTCCAAAAGATGACGTTATTTATTTATTTTTTCTCTTCACAGTAATTTTCTTAATATCTACAAAATCCATCTGATATGTTCCATTTTTAACAGCCATTTTGGGAAGAATAAGCTTTCAGGAAACATTCCTTCTCAACTTTTTAGCCCGGAAATGTCTCTCATACATGTGTAAGATCCATCCCAATATTTTCTGGAATTTGTTTACATGGGTGTAAAGCTCTTGTAAAAACAAAAGGCACATGTCATACCATTACCATAGATAGAGTACTAGCGGTTTGGGGGAAGTGTGGTTTTGCAAAAAGAGTTTAATTTATATACACACTGCCATTGTAAAATTTACAAAGATATTAAATAGGATATTACCTTGTCACTACATCATATTAAGGCCTGATCGGTTTCAAGTTAGAAACTCCATTAGACCACCTTCAATTGGAAATCAAGCTTTTAACTGGTCTCATGCATCGGAAATTGTGCAAACTTGGTTTTGGAATTTTAAATAAACAGACACTTAGTTTTGCTATAAACTTTTGAAATAAAACTTACCGAATATAAATTAGTTGACTTCAAATCTACTTCCAAAATCAACATCATTAAAAATTAAGTTTGCAAATGCTCATCCAAGTGCATAATTAAGGCCCTCTATTGGTCTGTTACATGAATTCTTTCTTTGGTTTTAAAAGGCTAACTAATATATTTCTCACTGGTTTCAATTAAGTTGGCAAACTGTAGTTGCCTTTATTTGAACAATGAAGGGAAAAAGAAACAGTGGCAGGATTTAAGTAAAAACAAGAAGGCTAGGGAGGGCAGGGTCAAGATCATGAAAATGATGACTTTAAATTCACAATATCTTTTTGGCAGGCTTTTTGAATCCAACCGATTTACTGGCAGCATTCCATCTACACTTGGCCTTGTCAAGACTCTGGAGGTGGTGTGAGTATCCATATCTCAAACTTTAAACCAGTAAATAGAATTGATGTTTTTTTTTGTCTTGAAATATTGTGTGGCTGCAGGCGCTTTGATGATAACTTTTTAAGTGGACCTGTGCCTCTGAACATCAACAATCTTACAAGTGTTAGGGAATTGTAAGTAGAGAACTAATGTACCAAACAAATTTTCACTAAATTTTTAGGTATGTTTTTAATATCTATATTGATCAATTTTAACTACATTGATGAAGATTTTAACATGTCTGTCAGGTTCCTGTCCAAAAACCGGCTGACTGGTTCCCCCCCAAATCTTACTGGAATGAATTCCCTCAGTTACCTGTAAATCATTTATCTAAGATACTTTTATTTTCTATATAACATTTTGTAAATTTTAATTCAAACTTAATAACAATTTTTGTAACAATGACTAACTTTCTTAATTAAATTAGAGATATGAGCAATAATAATTTTGATCAATCAGACTTTCCACTGTGGTTGCCAACTCTTCCCGCTCTGACGACAATGTATGTCTTTCATTATCTACTCTTTCATCTATCAGCTTTCACTTTCTCACACAGGTTTCTAATTTCAACACCTTAATTCTCATACTTCTCTTTTGTAAGGCAGAATGATGGAGAATACAAAACTTCAAGGACGTATTCCTGTTTCTTTGTTCAGCCTGCAACAGTTGCAGACAGTGTGAGTGCCAATCTGTATTCTTTTGACATGTTGTGATAAATGATAAGAGTTAATGCTCAATGTTTGAATATAGTACTAGAAAATAATTAATCCTGTCAGCTTTTTTCATAATGATATACAAGGTAAATTTTTAATGTGATGCATAGGGTGCTGAAAAACAACCAGCTAAATGGCACTTTAGATATTGGCACCTCCATCAGCAACAACCTGGATCTCCTTGATTTGCAGATTAATTTCATTGAAGATTTTGATCCACAAATTGATGTCTCTAAAGTGGAGATAATGTAAGCCATAACTATAATGATTATTGTAATAGATTCTTTCATTACTTCTACAGGAAGAAAGAAATTTTCTTTTTATAAGTTTCAATATTTCCTTCTTGTCTTCGTTTACAAGGTTGATTTTGAAATACATGTTTATGTGCAGACTTGTGAATAATCCAATTTGCCAAGAGACAGGAGTTCCACAAACTTATTGCTCCATTACAAAATCCAATGACTCGTATTCAACGCCACCAGATAACTGTGTGCCTGTTCCCTGCAGCTTAGATCAGACATTAAGCCCCGAGTGCAAATGTGCATACCCATATGCAGGAACTTTATTTCTCAGAGCTCCTTCTTTCTCAGACTTGGAAAACAAGACAATCTTTGTAACTCTGGAGTCTTCTCTGATGGAGTCTTTTCAACTGCATAGGAAACCTGTGGATTCAATTTCTTTAAGCAATCCAAGGAAGAACATAAATCAGTACCTTGAATTGACTTTAAAAATATTTCCATTAGGCCAAGATCGTTTCAATCGAACAGGGATTTCTGGTATAGGCTTTCTTCTCAGCAACCAAACATACAAGCCTCCTCCAATGTTTGGACCTTATTATTTTATTGCTGATGAGTATGAAAACTATGTGGATAATTCAGGTAAATTTGTTTCTACATAGTAATGAAATTAAGTATAGTATGTGCTCCATTTTAAGACTACTTTTCTTTCTTGTCATTTAGTATTAGAAGGTCCTGTGACATCCAATAGAAAATCTTCAAATACTGGCATCATAGCTGGAGCTGGTGGTGGTGCTGCTGCCCTGTTGGTGTTAGTACTTCTTGCATGTGCGTATGCTATCAGCAGGAAGAAAAAGACCAAAAAATCAACGGGGAATAGCAATCCTTTTGGTACGATAACTGTATGCTTAGCTCTTTCTTTATAGCAATCCTTGTGGATTTGAGTTTATTTAAATGTTTGATTTCACAAAATGCAGAACAATGGGATCCGCATGACAGCAATAGTAGCATCCCACAGTTGAAAGGAGCTAGGCGCTTCAGTTTTGAAGAGATACAGAACTGCACCAAAAACTTTTCACAAGTCAATAATATAGGATCTGGCGGTTATGGGAAGGTATTGAATGCCTCTTGTTTACTTCATTTCTCTATAGTAGTTAAGCAATAGTCAAATATATTGCCTGCAATCACATCTATTCACACCTCCACAGTTTGCAGCATCTGATTGTAGTTTAGTTGGTCGTATCAGAACTTATGCATGAAAACACTTATGTATTTAGACTATTCCTTAATAATATGCCTGATGTAAAAAGATTATATAATCAATTATGCCTTAGGTGTTCTCTATTCTTTTTACTTTTTAATTTACCGACTCTCTTTTAGAATGAAAACTTTTCCTTCAAAATATTTTGTGGATAATGTATTGAAACTTGGAAGCTTCATGTTAATTAATGGATATGCTAAATTTTACGAAAGAACTATAACACTATAACAAATATGGGGAGTGAATCTTCTCATGGAAAAATTTCACAAGACCTTGTCATGTAAATTTTTTGTATTTTTCTCTTTCTTTGTAAATATTTAAATAGGCGAGGCCTTATAAAAAATTGTAAATATTAATAAAGAGAGAGATAGTGATAAAATTTTCAGAAGATCCTGAAATTTTAACATAAATGGATCCATTCCCAACCAAGATGACACATTCAATCAGTGTTATAAATAGTGAAGCAAACCTTATTTTTCCTGCATCATGTACTTATCATCAATACCATATAGTTATGTTACTCTTTCAGGAAGAGAAAATGAGACATTTTGTCTGCATGTTTATAGCTATAAGCCTATAACACTACTTAAGCATTTAATATACATTTAGGAGGTGTCTTAAAGAATTTGTTGGCAGGTTTATCGGGGAACTCTTCCCAACGGACAACAAATTGCAGTAAAGCGAGCTCAAAAGGAATCTATGCAAGGAGGGCTGGAGTTCAAAACTGAGATTGAACTTCTATCAAGGGTCCACCATAAAAATCTTGTCAGCCTTGTTGGTTTCTGCTTTGACCAAGGAGAACAAATGCTGATATATGAGTATGTTGCAAATGGTACTTTGAAGGATACTCTTTCAGGTACAAGTTTATTCACAATTTAACTTCATTAATGTGTGTTTACATTAATTTCTTTTAGATAAATAATCATTTTTCTTTGAATAATGTTTTGAAAGAGCTTAAAAAAAGTAATTGTTTACAAAAAAGAATATACTGAACAAACATGCTTCTAACATTCCATGAATAGTCGACACATTCAGAAATATGGAGATAGAATTTTGGAGAATCGTCTCTGATTCTATCTCTCCTTTCGTTTGAAAGGGAACTTGTTGTAAATCATTTAGAAAAGTGCAATCATAATTTTTTACTAATACACACATTATTACAGGTTTTTGTTTTAAAAAAAAAATTCATACACTATTATAATTTATAATTTGAATTGGCTTTTTTAAAAAGAATAGACTAATAACATACTGTATTATAAAAAGTATATTATTAACATTTTTGTTTTAAAAATATTTAAGGTATTATTAACCTCCCTTTTTTCCTTGAAGTGTCAAATAACACACATGATTATTATGGTCTGTGTAGGGAAGTCTGGAATTAGATTGGACTGGATTAGAAGGCTAAAAATAGCCCTTGGTGCTGCGAGGGGGCTGGATTATCTGCATGAACTAGCAAATCCTCCAATCATACACAGGGACATCAAATCTACTAACATTTTACTGGATGAGCGCTTGAATGCTAAAGTATCTGATTTTGGTCTCTCCAAGCCTTTGGGTGAAGGTGCAAAAGGTTATATTACCACACAAGTCAAAGGAACAATGGTTCGTATATTCTCATCTAAACTTTTTAAAGGGGAACACAATTAAGATATGGTTTCCATATTAACATTTAACATGCCACGTGTGTCTGCAGTAGTATCTTATATTCAATAATTATTTTGATCTTATCAAAATCAAGTGATGACAATGGATTTTTGTTTTTGATGTAGGGTTACTTGGACCCAGAGTATTATATGACTCAACAATTGACTGAGAAAAGTGATGTTTATAGCTTTGGAGTGCTATTGTTGGAGCTGATAACTGCAAGAAGGCCAATAGAGCGAGGGAAATATATTGTGAAAGTGGTAAAGGGTGCTATCGACAAGACAAAAGGCTTCTATGGTCTTGAGGAAATTCTTGATCCAACCATTGATCTGGGGACAGCACTGAGCGGTTTTGAGAAGTTTGTGGACCTAACAATGCAGTGTGTTGAAGAGTCAAGTTCTGACAGGCCTACAATGAATTATGTGGTTAAAGAAATTGAAAACATGTTGCAGTTGGCTGGTTCAAGTCCCATTTTTTCAGCATCAGCATCAGCATCCACTTCGTCTAGTTATAATAATGCAACCAAAAGTTCCCTGCATCCCTACGACAATGAATACTTTGATTCAAGTATGGTACTTCCACGTGCATAAATTGAGTCTGTGTAGGAGAAATTATTACATGGTTCAGTATAGTGTGGTTTTGACCAATCTCTATATATGTATAGTGTAATCTATGTAGAAGAGATTATATAGTTAGGATCACATGATCACAAACCATGTAACGCATCATTTATTCACTTACAATAGATTTTAACTATGTATCGAGTCCCTTTCAATAAAAATAATATGTATGGAGTGTGTTAATGAATATTTTATTAACATTTCTCATATCATAAAGAATTAAAGACACGTTATAATTAACAGAATAAGTGGTAACTAGGCCCAACCTAACATATTTTTAGGCCTAAAATTAATTTTGAAGTGAGTTTTTTAAAATTAATAAAAGTATAAAAAAAATTAGGAGTCTTACTTAAAATAAAAGTGATTTTTCCTTTTATAGGGTTCAACTACTATTTATCAAAGAGAGAAAAAATAAATTTTAGTTGTTTACTAAACTACTAATGATAAAAGTTATATAAATACTTAAACTAAGTAACTATTTTTTTTAGAAACCTAAAAGAAGGACTTGAACTGCTTTATGCTTGGGCCACTTGAGTGGTGCTATATAATGCAGAACAAATTATGGGTGACACTATGCATTCTCATCGTATCATCGAGCTAGTTATTTCTACTTTTCAAAGAGTCCAAGAATTGATTGATTGATTCATATACGGGCAACCTAGCTCACAGTTTAAGACTTAGTCAAGTTCTTTTAATTCTTATCTACTCTCCTTGATTACAAACAACGACAAAACATTGCTATAGATCCAGAAGACATTAGTCATATAAAGTAACCCTCAGATTAGGCTACTGTGGATGTCTACACTTCCAAAAGTTCTATTAATCGGACTCAGTCAATGTGCAAATCAATCGATTATGCAGCAGAAGTTATTTCTTGCAAATGGAGTCATCAAGTACTATATAAACTAATAATTTAGAATGGTGCGGAAACATTCAACCTCACCTCATTCCATGGATCAAAGAATAATTCACTTTAATAAAATTATGATTTCTTTTATATGTGCATAATATTAATAATTAGTTTTATTGATAAATATATTTTCTCCTAATACAATGAGAACTTTGTTTCAAATAATCAATTATAAGTTAAAGAAGGTTCACGAAATTCACAAGAGATGAACTATATCAATTAAAAATAAACAAATTTAATTCCATGTAGATCCAGTATTTTAAGCACTTCTAGAATTAATCATTGTTAACTAAAATTAGATTTTTATATCTGTAATTCATAATAAAAATTGAGATTAATTACTGGATGAAGCTCTGCTAGAAATACTATATACGAATTTTGTTCTTAAAAAATATTAGATACATAAATAATGCATTTTTGGTTCTTCAATTCGTTGATAGATTCATGTAAGTATTGCATTATTAGAGTTTTTTTTAGCTATAACATCAGTATTAGAATGCGTAAGAAACAATCTCTAATTCCCCAATTTCATTGTAGGGATTAAAAAGGTCAAAGCACGAGGATTTAGCCTTTGTCCTTTGTTTCTCCAATTGGCCATCTGTTTGATTTATTATAGTTCACATTTTCTACGGTTGAGGAAGACTTGGATTTGAGGGTCTTCTAATACTGACAAGACAAGTCTTTCTGTCTCCACTCGTATAAACTTGTGAATAAATAAGATTTTCTCATTCATTTCTAAACAGTGAAATGCTTTAAGAAAATCTAAACAGCAAAATAAACAAAAAAAATTAGTAAAATAAAATTTATGATTGCGATTAGAAATTTTGTTTTCTGGTTAGACACATCAACTCAATGGGTTAAACATGTTTTTACCAATATTTCTACCGATAGAAAACAAGTTTTCCTACATAAATATATTCAAGTATAATAAGAGCAATTTTTAAATGTAATCTTAAAAATAATGTAACAAGTAGACACTTCTGATTTGACTTGTTTATAATAGAATTACTTTAAACATTTTTAAATTTAGAAGTGGCCTTATAAAATTCAAAACCTAGCACAATAGCTAGGAAGGAAAATTCACAACTATATAAGTAATTTGAACTTTCATTTTGAAAAAACAAATTACAAAAGCCTTCCTCCTTTTTTTTATAAGACAGAAGCCTCCCTAGCCTCCTACACTACAGATATAATATCAATTTCATTGTTGAATTTATATGATATATTCTATCACACCCGTGACTTGATTTTCTGATACTAACCTAGCTTATGGTTTTAATCAATCAAGAATATGTCAGTGTCGGGAAATGATTCTCTCAATTCATGTGAAACAAGTCAACAACGCTGTTTTCATAGATGGTTCAATTGTAAGCTTTTTTTTAAAATAAAAAATAAAAAATCTTATTTCATTTGAATGAGATTATTTTTATTAATTAGTTATGATTGTACCAGCCAATTTAACTGTCTCATCCTATTAAGCATTCAATACTTTTAAAGTAAGAAATTTTATAGTTTTATATTACCTTTTTTTTATTATAAATTTTAGAATTAAATATATTTGACATTTCTTATATATACTCGATTTTTATTTTTTGAGTATTTAATAATTTTATTATTATTTTGAGTCGTTCTGATAAATATATATTGCTCGTTGAGATGATGTCATGGCATCACTTAATTGAGGACAGAAACTCAAAACAAAACTTTTAATATATAAAACTCGACAAAAATTGGGTATATATCGGAAACTTACAAGTTATTTAAACCTAAATTTTATAACAAATCAACAACAATGATAATTAAATTATACTACTGAATGTCATTTAAAAGTATATATTATGTCATGGTTCTAATTAAAATTTCAAAGTGTTTACTGCATGTCATTTAGTGAATAATAATATCAAATATCTCTCCCTCTCTTTTCAACAATAACGATACTTGTGTAGTATTTCCAATCATATACGTTGACTCGTGTTGGAGTAAAAGTGTGAGGTGAAATCTCAGATCGTGTAGGAATGAGAAGGTTAAACATCATATAAGTGAAGGTAAGATCCATAAACCTGAACCTTAAGGTTTTGGGTTAAAGTGTGATGTCAAGTTTCACTTATGTGATTGTTCATGGCTTATTGGTATAAATCTCTCCGATGTTTACCTCCACAATTGCACAACAACTCGGTATGACAAAACAGGAAGAAGGAAAATGAAAACTTCAAATCAATATTGCGTTTGTCATCAACTTTCCTATAAGTGGATAAGAAGGTGAGTGGATGATAATAAAGAATAGAGTTTTATTAATTCAACACTAAAGAGTTATTATGAGAGTTGTGGGAAGACTTTTGAGTTCTACTTTAAGTTGATCATGGGTGAAAGAATAATACTGATACTACTAGTGCTTTCCTTCAACTTTTTGTTGCTTGCAGTAGCACAAGATGCCAACAGTGATTGTGAGTTCTGTTTTGACTATGTGTTCTGTGATCATACACTTATCTTCATAAATCATGTCTTCACATTAAGAAACAAGCAAAAGAAGCATGATTCTTCATGCAATAGAGAGAACTGAGAAGTCTTCATTATATGAGCAAGTCTTAACCTTCTGCATGCATGTCCAAGTTTAATAATCAAATGTTTGAATACTTGTTTGTGTTAAGATTGAAGCCTTCAATGACTGAAATATATAATTTGATACTTTTCAACGTAAAATTCTTATATATGCAGTTGTAATCCTAAAGTCTCTAAGAGGTTCTTGGCAAAGCCCAACTCCCAATTGGGAGGGTTCAGATCCTTGCAAGGACTGGGAAGGCATTAAGTGCAAAAACTCACGTGTTATTTCCATGTAAGTTTCTTCTGATTATCTCCGTCTTGTTTACTCTTCCTTTTTTGCTGAATTAATCTGTACTTTTGAGAGACTATAACCTGTTGTCTAGTGCTTCAGATCATTACCAGATATTGGTTTGACTGGCCAGCTTTCAGGAGATATTGGATCATTTTCTGAGTTGGAGATTCTGTAAGCCTTTGAATTTAAAGATTGAAAGGATCTATTGCAAGTTATTGGAAATATTGGAGATTCTTAGGTTACTAAGGCACAAAAAAAAAGTTTGTAAAAGCCACAAGATTATGTTAGGCTAAGTGATTAGAAAAGTATCCAAATGAATCATAATTTCCTTGGTTTGTGTGTTAAACTGGAGACCAATTTTTATGAATAGGTTACTGTTTCTTTCCTAATTGTTTTATCCTTCTACAGGGATCTCTCACACAATAGGGGCCTCAAAGGATCACTTCCACAAGAAATTGGAAACTTGAAGAAGCTATCTAAATTGTAAGTAATATTATTGATTATTGTCAAGTTTAACTCGATACCAACAACATTAAAAAAAGTAAAACAAAAGATTATGGCCGTATCATGAACTTGATAATGAAACAATTCTAACAAAAAGCAGTACTTTTTCATTTATCTTGCAGAGTTCTAGTTGGTTGTGGTTTTACTGGTCGTATTCCAGATGAAATAGGATTTCTACAACAGCTTGTTTTCTTGTAAGCATATCTTTTACTGTTTCATTTTTTTTTAATCAATTCAAATAACACCCTTTTGGTGTGTGTTTAATTCTTGGTTAATACTCTAAATCAACGACTTCCTATTGCAGATCTTTAAACTCCAACAATTTTGTTGGACCAATTCCACCTTCTATTGGCAATCTGTCAAATCTTACTTGGCTAGATTTAGCTGACAATCAGCTTGATGGATCCATCCCAGTATCTAGTGGCACTACCTCTGGTCTTGATATGTTGCACAAAACACTGCACTTGTACGTCAATTTTCTTCAGCTGCCAGTTTTTCTGTATCAGTGAATTTTCTTAACGTGATAAAAAATCTATCCAACATATTTCTAATATTGTCTGCAGTCATATTGGGAAGAATAGGCTTTCAGGAGAAATTCCTCCCAAACTTTTTAGCTCGAAAATGACTCTGATACATGTGTAAGAGTTGTTCTTAATATTTGTCGTTTGTAGTCTTTGAATATGATTGAGCCAGTATGCAGAATTTTCCACTTTCATATAATTAATTGTACAGGTCACAGTTATGGAATTATGGTTGAAACTTGCCAATAAAAGCACTTGTCACTTGTCAGAAACTAATGTGACTGTAGTGAAAATTTAGACTAACTGTGATATTGTAAAAATGAACAGACATGCAGAGCATAAAATGGGAGTAGTAGAAATAAATTTTTTATAGAACAACTGTAAGACCGGCAATGTTATATAGAACTGAATATTGACTAGCACATGGACAATATGAGCATAAAATAGGAGTAGTAGAAATGAGAATGTTAAGGTGGATGTGTGGTTATATGAAGATGGATAAGATAAAAAATGAAGATATTCGATGAAAGGTAGCAGTAGTACCGGTGAGTGAAAAGATGAGGGAGCATAGATTGAGGTGGTTTGGGCACGTAATGAGATGACCACTGAATGCTTCCGTAAGAACAAGAATTTGTTACCAAGAGCTCGTCACAAAGGGAGGTAGAGGTAGATCGAAACTTACTTGAGGAAAGGTAATTAAACAAGATTTAATGGAGTGAGATATAGATTGGTGGAAGATGTATCTTAGGATGGAACGGAAAAGCTATAAACTTGATGGAGGGTTAGACCCATTATGATCTCTATATTCCAAACGGTCCTTTTTTAGTTATTTTCCTCTTCATTTTTTTTCCTCCTTCTTTCACCCTTCTTTTCTTTTGTATTATTTCTCCTTTTTCCTCCCCTCCCTTTTTTTTGTATCTATCATTGGATTCATTTATCACCGATCCCAATTAACTTGGAGTAAAGGTGCTATTGATGTTGATGTTGAACAGACATGCAGACACTTACATGTTTAGACAACACATTTTCTAACGTACTCTGGAATATCTTTACTGGCAGGATTTTTGACAGCAATAAACTAGTTGGAAGCATTCCAGAAACGCTTGGACTAGTTACGAGTCTGACGGTGGTGTGAGTGACTAATTGACCATATTACATCCTCAAACAAATTCATTGGTAGAATTTGCTTGATGTTTTTTGGCTTAAATATATTTTTGTTGCTAGCAGACGTTTTGAAAATAATTCATTGAATGGATATGTGCCCCAGACCCTCAGCAACCTTACCAATGTCACAGACCTGTAAGCACATAAATTACAATGTACCAACTCGAGTTTTATTCTTCTTTTTATGGCAAGATTTTTCCTTTTATACTTTTCACTTTTTCAGGTTGTTGTCCAACAATAAGCTGCAAGGTGCCCTGCCAAACCTTACTGGGATGAACTCCCTAAAATACTTGTAAGTAACAAAGCATTTGTCTTTGACAGTTGCAATATTATTACACAACCTCTCTCATTTGTAGTGAATGTTTCTTGTGTGACAATGAATCAATTCTTCAAAATCTGTGTTGAAGGGATTTGAGCAACAATAGCTTTGATAAGTCAGATTTTCCACTGTGGCTTTCAAATCTGAAGAATTTAACAACATTGTATGTCTTTCTTTTGCACTGTTTCACCCTTGAGTTCTCTATTTATCTGGTTTCAACAATTCAATATTGTTTGGTCTTTTGTTGTTTGGCAGACAAATGGAGAGTGTGGACCTTAACGGAAACATTCCAGTTAATTTATTTAGCCTTGCCTATTTACAAAATGTGTGAGTTACCTGTCTCAATGATTAATCTTACAGTCTCCACTTTAAGAAATAAAAAATAAAGTGGTTACAAATTCATTATTGTTTTAGTAATATACTGCATCATAAATGCTCTAACATTTAACAAATTCATAGTGTGCTAAACAACAACAACCTTGGTGGAACCTTGGATATTGGCACCAACTACAGAAAACAACTGAAACTTATTAATTTGAAGTCAAATTCAATTCAGGACTTTGAGCAACAAAATGATCTCCCGGAGAATATCACGATAATGTAAGCCATACATGTTCATGATTCTGGCCTTTTTTTCTGTATTTCTTGCATACATAGGTTATTTTGTCACTTCAAACAAGTTTAGTTTCTTTTCAAGCATAAGATTCATTATTTACAAGGCTTTGTTTTTTAGCCCCTCTACATGGCTCAAGTACTGATTGCAATTTTGTCTGCAGACTTGAGTCCAACCCCATTTGTACAGAAACAGGAGCTATGGAAAGGAGTTACTGCAAAAAACACAACATCTTAGATACAGAACCACAAAATAAATGTCCACCTGATAGTTGCAGTCTAGATCAGATTCTCAGTCCCAAGTGCAAATGTGGATATCCAATTACAGGAACTTTGACTGTCAGAGCACCCTCATATTTTGAATGGAGAAACACAACATCCCTGGAGAAAAATCTTTTGCAAGAATTTCAATCTCACGATCTACCCGTGGATTCAGTTTCTTTAATCATTTCAGATCCATTTCATAGTTTTGAGTATACCATACGAATTTTCCCACGAGGCCAAGATCGTTTTGACCGACAAGACAAATCTACAATAAGCTCTATTCTTGGCAACCTAAGTGCTACTAGTCCATATAATTTTATTACAGGAAACCAAGGTGATGGTAACTACACCACTAACTTTTTCACCCCATTTCCTAGAAACAGAAATAATAATACTAATTTATCTATCTTCTTTCTCATAATAAAGGACCTAAGGAGTCAACTAATTCATCAAGCACAGTCTTAATTATTCGAGCAGCAGTTGGTGGTTCTTCTGTTATGCTTGTGTTATTAGTCCTTGCAGGTGTTTATGCTTTCTGCCAGAAGAGAAGGGCAGAAAGAGCCATTTCTCGAAGCAATCCTTTTGGTAAATGATTATAAACTCAGTTCCTAGAGTTATATGGAATTCTGTTGATTAATATTAATTTACACAAAATGCAGGAAACTGGGATCCAAATAAAAGCAACTGCGGCACTCCTCAGTTAAAAGCAGCAAGGCGGTTTTCATTTAAAGAAATTAAGAAATACACAAACAACTTCTCACAAGACAATGATATTGGATCAGGGGGTTATGGAAAGGTCTTGAATGTTTCTTGTTAACTCTAATGCACTGTTGTGATTTATACATATGTACAAACATAAAGGACTGATGAGAACTATCCATATAAGAATATCAAAGTTTAATCATACAACCATACATGACTGGTCATGATTTCTTGTTCTCATGAGAATAGTTCTTACCTGATATTTGTTCTCAACGGTTCACTAAGTATTTCATGTCAGTTGAATTGTTTTTTTTGGACCAAAAAATTAAAATAGAAAGGGAAAAAAAAAAATATATATATATATATATATATATTAATTGACTGTTCCATTTTTATTGTAATGTGCCTTGAAGGCTTCTCACCCTATACTTTTTTTTCATAATAGTGTATAAGTATGATTTTGAAACACCTGGCAGAAACACAGATGTGCTAGTCATTCATTAGCAACAAATTTTATATGAACATTTTAATAAATGTAACATTTGTTGACAGAAATTTAACTATATACTTCTAACAATAGACTTATAAGTAAATGTCCACAGGTTTATCGGGGAAGTCTTCCCAGTGGGCAAGTGGTAGCCATAAAACGAGCTCAAAGAGAATCAAAGCAGGGAGGGCTAGAATTCAAAGCTGAAATTGAACTCCTTTCAAGGGTCCACCACAAGAATCTGGTTAGCCTTGTGGGATTCTGCTTTGAACGAGAAGAACAAATGCTGGTTTATGAGTTTGTTCCAAATGGAACTTTGAAGGATGCTCTCACAGGTATTTATATATATCTACAGCAGATATTACTATCTGTTTGGAATTTTTAACTAATTTAATTGGATTATTTACATTTACATCCACCTTTTGGCCAGTACTCACCAGTCACCATTCAGTTTCCTAAGTGTGACCACTTACCACATTGGCAAAGCACTACACAATATCTGTTTCTGAAAGATAAACATACTAAAATTCTAGTTCCAATGTTTCTTATAATTATGAGTTTCAAATCTGGAAATGGTTGCTTGATGAGATATGTCAAATTCATAAGATTTATTGTACCTAATAATTAATAACATGCGTATAATCTATGCAGGGAAATCTGGAATTGTGTTGAGCTGGAGTAGAAGGCTGAAAGTAGCCCTTGGTGCTGCCAGGGGTTTGGCTTATCTTCATGAACATGCTGATCCCCCTATTATACACAGGGACATCAAATCAAACAACATTTTGATGAATGAAAACTATACTGCAAAAGTTGCTGATTTTGGTCTCTCCAAGTCTATCTTAGATGATGAAAAAGATTACGTCAGCACTCAAGTTAAAGGAACAATGGTTTGTATATATCTTCTATGCATTTTTCTTTAAAATGGAAAGATTACTAATGAGAAGGTGACATCTTATTTTTCAAATTAGTGGAGGTAGAAAATGATTGATTCCATGCTTTTGCAGAGTTTTAAAATAGTTTTCATTCTAAATTTTTTTCTGTATTGAGAATTTTCATGATTTTATGTAAGCATCTAAGCTGTTTCACATGCAACACATACCAAGACAAGGAACACATCATCTGTATGGAGCAAAATCTAGTTTTCAAAATTTTAGTGATGACTGATGAGAATGGATTCATTTTGTTAATGTAGGGCTACTTGGATCCAGATTATTATACTAGTCAGAAGTTGACTGAAAAGAGTGATGTCTATAGTTTTGGAGTGCTAATACTAGAGCTGATTACTGCAAGAAAGCCAATAGAACGAGGGAAATACATTGTGAAAGTGGTCAGGAGTACAATAGATAAGACAAAAGACTTGTATGGTCTTCACGAAATTATTGACCCCGCCATCTGTTCAGGTACACTGGAGGGTTTTGAGAAGTTTGTGGACCTTGCAATGGAGTGTGTTGAAGATTCAGGAGTTCACAGGCCCGCAATGAGTGATGTGGTCAAAGAAATTGAAGACATGTTGCAGTCTGTTGGTATGCACCTAACATCTGAATCAGTAGCATCCACAACATCTAGTCATAGATATCAGGAATTAAGTATAGTGAGTTCCCATCAGGACCAATCTTACAGCAATGAGTCCATTGGTTCAAGTGCAGAACATATTCAAAAAATGAACCTAGATAGTTAAGTTAGTCTTTTTTTCTCAAGATTGAAGTCAAGAGAGGCTTGTTTATTAGCATTCCTTGGCCAAAACACAGAAAAGTAGAAATTGTCGAATTTAGAGTTTGTGGCTGTGAGCTTGAGAGTATAAGTATGGTAGCATTGTTCACATTTCCTTGACTATCATTTCTTTTCCTTCTTTCTCTCCCTCTAAAGATGTGAAATGTATAATGAATATAGGTTTTGATATGGAACATGTAGAATATAAAGTATAAACGGTTTTGATATGGGCATGATTTCTCACTTTTTGAATGAGTTCAAACCTTTTAAATTATCAATAAACAACAAAAGTATAATAAATAAGTTTTCACTTCTAGTAAAGAATATTTAACTAATTTGTAAATAGGTGGCATCACATGTTTTCCTGATTATGTAAGTCAGTTAATTAAAAATAAAACCTGCAAGCACTTAACCACCAAGTTGAAATTTGTTACTGTCTTTACACGTTACCAAGTAAAAGCAATGGTGATGATCAAGTTGCTAAACAACGCCAGTTAATTATCTCCCCTAGCAAATGTATACTTAAAGATGAGATAAAGCCACACGAGAGGAATCTTTAGTTGTCCTAGACTCCTAGTAGAATACCAATCATGATTCAGGACAACTTTTCTTATTGTTTGAGAGTTGCGGCTAACTGTCTAACTCTCACTCAAAAGATGAATTTTAATGTCTCACATGTATACTGAGAAGGCAACACTTGTGCAGATAGGCTTGCCTTCCATGGTCTTAGTGTACAGAATGTTGTTTGGTGGGATTCTCTTCCTCATTTCATTAGGGAAAACTTTTTTAGGAATAGGCTGGACCTTCCCAACTACAGATTCTCTTAGTGTTGAGTTTTCTCTCATGGGTTTTGGTTGATGTCCCCCATGCTTGTTAATCTTTTCCCTTTTTTATATATATATTTATGTGGTGTGGCAGAGTTGAGGTAGGGGCAGGGGTGCCAACGTCGTTGGGATGTCTCCCCTGCCTTGTTACCTTTGTGCACCCTTTTGCTTTAAAAAAAAACATATATATGGGACAAAAAAAAACTTTTGTAACCAAGATGAAGAAAAAAAATAAGTTTAGGTATCATTATCAAAACAGATAATAAAAACCATCATATTAACGTTGTTATCGGTCGTAGATGAGAGATTTGTTAGTTACTTTAACAGAATTGTGATTTAGGACAACTATGCTTGAGAGTTCAGAAACTGCCATTTTCACCTTTCCATATGTAGGTGTTATCATTTATTTACTCATAAGTTTTCTAGCTCAACTTTTTTATTTTGGTTATAGTGATAACAAATGCTTTAACCGAATGATGTCACATAAAATATCCAAGTATCAAAACCTTTATCACAATTAATCAGTTCTGTTGTCTTTGCTGCTCATAATTTGGTTGGAAAATTATGAAACCCACAACCATCACCACCAATGCAAGAAATTAGGAGGAATAGAGTACTATCAATATTAAGAGTACAGTCTAAGTTTACAAGAAAGAGAATAACTACTAAATTGGTCAAGATCTTTCACTTTTCTCACATGACAATTCAAAAAAAAAAAAAAAATCTTGATTAAGTTATCCTATGCATTCATTCATACACTTAACCTTAAGCCATTGGTTTCTCCATTAAGGCTGAAATGTAAAACACATTCTTGTGAACCCCACGATTAAGTTTGGTTTCAACATGCCACCTCAATCTATTGAATCCAATTCGATCCAACAATGGCACGTAAGTTTTGTTGAGTTGTGACCCAAAGCAAAAGAAATGGTCAAGCCAGAACAGACCACCTGGCCTCAACACCCTGTATACATCATATAGTACAAACTCAAGCATGGTGTCTGGTATCCAATTACTCAACACATCCATGGAGTGCACAATATCCAGTGTGTTGTCAAAGAATGGAAACCTTTGAGAGATACTAATATGCATTGGCACTAAACCCCTTGATGCAATGATGTTGTTGAAAGGGCCATCCAAATTCAGTGTGCTTGTGATGATGATCACATTCCTTTCCCTCATCCTTGCAGCAAATGTTCCAGTTCCACCACCAATGTCAAGTCCAACACGAATCGTCCCCGCCGCTTTTGTTGCAAGAACTTGGTCTATTGCAAAATCAAGTCCACCATCATCGAAGATCCACTTACTCTTCTCTTCAACTTGCAAATCAAAGCAATTCTTGCAGTCATAAGATCCTGGCTTATTATTTCTGTCAATGAGACACTGGTAACTTTTGCAAGCATAAGCATCCCAAACAATGCTGGTGTCTGGTGGGGTAGTCCAAAGGCTCTCAGGCAAAGGTGTCGGCTCCACATAATTTGTGGGAGACTTGGGGTGGCATCTCCTTCGAGGGAGAGGTTCACAACCTTTGAGCATGAGCCTTTGTGCAAGAACATCATCCATAGGGCACTCCCCTCCAATCTCATATGCCATATATTGGTTTAACTCCTCATGGAGCCTCATGCATGATGCACCAACAGGTGTGTGAATCTCATCTGATCCTATCCTTGGTGAGTACCCAAAAGGGAGCTTGTGAGGGCCAAGTGCGAAACTGAGCTCATCACTCCCTACCTTCAAACTCACTTGATTCTGATCAGCAGCATTGGATTGCTTTTCTTGTTGGCGCGTGAGATCAATGAGCAGTGCCTGGACAAGTAAGTTAGAGGAGTTAAGTCTATGGTGCAATTCAGACAAGAGTGAGTGAGTGGCAGCAAGCTGAGCTTTGGTGGAGTTGAGTTCCTTCAAGATAGAGTTCAAGTCGCGAGGACTCGGAGAAGAGTGGTACAGAAAACTTATTGGACCAGTGAAGATGTAAATGGTGACAAGGTTGGTGAGTATGACTAGCATAATTGACTTTAGCAGCTTGTGCTTTTGGCTGTCCCCATATGCTTGTAATTTTTTTGAGTATTGTTGGTCATGAGCCTCATTTCCCATGATGGATTAGAAGAGAAAGGAACAAGAGGTACAAGTGAACAGAGGAGGGGAAATGTTTGTGTAATTTAAGGTTACCAATAGGGAAATTTAATGATATACAGATCCAAGGAGGGATAATACTCCCACGTTCTGTACATGTTTCTAATTGAACATGAACATTGGTCATTGTGAAGCGCCGTTGTGGACGTTCAAAGAATGTAATATAATATGCCTTGTGATCTGCACTTTAATAGTAGGGAAATTGTAGCACCTTCAAGTTGAGAATGCCGTTTATTCATAGCTTGCTTGTTACTTGAGCACTATCTGCGGATCTCGTTCACAAGCTCACACATATTAAATATATTATCTTGGAAATCCATATCATTTTTTTGAGCAATAATTTGGTTGCTCGAGAGATTTGATCGGTAATGACAGTTTTCTATTATATATTATGTCTCCTTTAAAGAGTTATTGCTTTGAGTTCACTATCAAAGCTCAAAGACCAAAGATATATGAAGAATTAATTGTAATTTGATGTTAGGATGCTCATAAAACGTTTAAATAAGAGAAGATTAATTCATGCCATACCAATTTGAAGAATTAAGCAAAAATCCTTTGTGACAAACTATTTATCGCTTATGTATCTATAGCAACTTGATTTAATGGAATAATGGTTGAAGAATCCACCCTTGTTATTGTCAAAATACAAGTGAACGCTACAAAATCCCTCAAGTTTAATGGTTGGTTGTCAATGTTATTATCTCTGCTAAAAAAATATTTATCAATAAATGTTAGTCTTTTAATTTTGTTAAAAATATCAATTGAGAAAATTTAAATTCACAACCTCTTTTTCCTTCATTTTCTAACCAGTAGGTCATCCTTATATCTCCATTATCTATACTAAAATAACTTGAAGATTCTTGATAAAGAGGAGTTGACCGTGAAGTATTTTATATAATATGAATTTATTTGGATACAAGACTAAAAGTATTTTTGAGAGCTTCTTTATTGAAAAAAACATTATATCTCTAATAAAAAAGCTCTCAATGAATATTGTATTCAAGAGACTTCCATTGTCAACATGCTAACACCCAAAAAAGGGAAGGTTGCAACATATATTATTGTAAACCGCATGCTGATCTGGCAAAAACACTTGCGAACATTTCAATTACAAGCTACATCTTACTTGAATTGAATGCAAACGCACATAACAACTCCATGAGTTCCAACTTGAGTATGATTTTTCCACAGGGGATTGTCTAGACTATACGTAGTCATTCTGAAGGCCCTACAAGTTACAACCATCTTAACAAAAATATAGGATATGTCTTTATTGCAAATTTCTTGGAAACTTGGAAGAGAAAAAGAACTCCCAGATTCTTTGTGATCAGTTAAATATTTCACTTTAAATGCAAATTTGACATCATGTGATGTTTTTCTATAACATTTTGCCTATTTCTTTGTATTCTAGAGCAAAAAAACTACTACTTTAATTGATTAAAACAAAGTCTGAGTATATAATATTCTCTCTTTATATTATATGCATAGAGCCAGGTTCCTGTTGAATTTCATATGGTTTTGGAGCTGTAAAAAACAATTGAGAACAGTTTTCCTTGGATTCGGATCCTCTCAAGTTGAAGTATATCAAGTGAAGTAGGAGTATATCTATCTTTAATTTTGAAATTGGTTACGAGATACTTTAATTCAAATCAAAGATACCTACACCCCCATTTTTCACTTAACACACTTTTTTACCTGAAAGAATTCAAGTCTCATCCATAAGTCTTGATCATAAAATGAACATAGTCACAAGTCACGACAATACCACGTCAGGACAACTTGGTAAGTGATACAGCAAAAGTGATCATGAATGTTACTTTCCAAAGGAAGGCGATAAATATGACAAAAATAAGAGATTAATTACTCTACTTCTACCTTAATAAACTTGGCATAATTACATTCATTATTACTTCTACCTTGTACCAAAGAAGAAGAAAAAATAAAACAGTTGTTATTTTTGCCCAAGAGAAAAACTAAATGAAATCTAAATACTAACTCTGTGAGGGTGTGCGCTGCAGGAAGCCTTTAGCTAAAAGGCTCTCCACTGCTTCTCTCACGCCATCTTGAATTGGTGTAAAGACAAGCCCCAAATCTATTAGCTAGTCTCTTTGCTGCATCTTTACATGGTGTCAGGCCAGGTTGTGTTTCTTCTGGGAACCTGCATCTAGTTCGTTCTTACTCAAGAGACTTTGGCAGCCTTTAATTTACACAAACAGAATTTAAATATGAATTCTAATTTGCTTAGTGCGTATTTGGATGAGCATTGACAAAATTAATTTTGAATAAATTTGATTTAGTTAAAATTGATTTTGAAATAACGTGATTTATGTTTAGATGTTTTCATTATAGAATCAAGTTAGGAGTAAAACTCACTATAAATTTTCTGGTCAAACACAAAAGTTACTCGAAGTTGCTTTAACTCAAAATCAATTATGGATCCAGAATCAATTTTGAAATCTTTTGCAACATGAAACCAAACATGTAAATTCAATCAAAAATCAATTTTAAATCCAGAATCAATTCTCTAATGTCAAACCAAACATAGCCATTAATGATGAATCTAGATACCAAATGAGGTTATTTAGCCCAGTAGAAAAGGATGAAATAGTGAGAGACATGTAGTATACATAGCAACTGGTACTTGTTTCCTCAATGGTTACAATAACCACATAGCTCACATAGATTATAAAGTAAAGCATTTAAAATAATGTGTTATCTTGTTGGGCTCCTCATTACTTCTCCAATATGCAAAACTTAAACTATAGCAAGCTGATACGCAAGCAAATTCCATTACTTTTGTTACCAAAATTCATTTCTTTTCTTGTGATGAACTGTATTTCTTTTACCTGAGTTCTACTTAATATGAGGAATAGAAATAAAGGGTTGGCATAAAATGCAATAAGTGAAAAAGTATACTTCACAAATGACAGGCAGTCCATCACAAAGATGGGCGGAAGGGGAAAAGGGACACTAACAAAACACAGGTGTGCATTTTTCAAACCCACCACCACAATGAAATACATCTTAACTTGTTATTATTTTTCTTGAAGACGTGTCAGTGTTTCTTGAAAACGATGCAACGTAGATTTAAGGAAGCACAAAAGTATGGTTTGAATGGTCACATCCCATCCAATCCTAACTTATATTAATATATTCAGCAAACTACTGGCTACTCCATGTAGAGTTGAATATAAAGTCTCTCAGAAAACGAGAAGTTCATATCATCAATGAAAAAGTCAAAGATCACATTCATGTGTCATCCTCCTATCATGTCCCTATTCCCTGAGGCAAAACTATTTTCATTAAAGCCACCCATCGATATTTCTCCACCAACGACGCCAGGAGAGCCATATAGTTAACACTTAACAGAACACAGCAGCACCAGTAAAGCACCACTACAAAGTATCAAGTATACAATACACAAGGCACACAAACCAAATAGAATTGCAAAGGATTTAACTCCTAGGTGTAAAAGTGTATAAAGTAAGAAAACAAGAAATTTCTATACTATCCACCAATTAGAAATACCCTGCATATGACTGTTAAACCAATAAACCAATTATTATAAAAGTCAGTCATCTTATCTTACCATACATATTAGAGAAACAAAAAACTTAATTATGTCAACGCATTCTAGTTAAATTCAAATAAGAGTCACAACTCACAACCTTAAAAACATAATGCACCCCAGTGCCACGAGATTTCTCGTTATGCATAAATATGAAGAAGGGTCATTATATAAATCTTATTCTTATATGTACAAAGCTCTTAGGTAATTGGATTAATTTGTTATTTTTTACTAGATTATTTTGTTATATTTGAATTTTTTTTAACTAAATTTTTAAGAAAATTCAATGATTAAATTTTCATTTGGATAAATACTTGTTTATATCCTTGAATTAAATTTTCAAAAAAATTCAAGGATTCAATTTTCATTTGGATAAATATTTGTTTATATCCTTGAATTAATTTTTTTTCCGTTAATCCAAAGACTTATTGCACTTGTTATCCTCAACTTTTTAATTTTTAATGAATTTTATCCTCAACTTTTTAATTTGGCACATTTATCTCCAACTTTTTTAAAAATCTTGCTAATTTTACCCTTTGTCGTTTTACTATTTATTATGATTGCACTTTTAACTTCTTTTTTTTTTTTTTTACAAAATTTACCTCTAGTTTTTTAATTTTTTATGTATTTTTAACTTTTTATTTTTTTGACGAATTTTATCCTTAACTTTTTTTATTTTTGACAAATTTTATACTCAGCTTTTATCTTAATTAATGGATAAATGACAGAGTCTAATGTTCACGAGTTTCTTAAGAATTAAGAGTAAAATGCAATTAAAAAATTGGGAGTAAAAAAAAAATATAATTAAGCCTAACTCAAATAACTATACGTATATTACATTTCTAGTGATATCTAATAACTGTCACATATTATCTGTGTTAAAAATTTATTTTTTATTTAATCTTTAAACTTAACAACTTATTTATTTTATGTCTTATTTTTAATTATTTACTAATATTTTAGTACTTAGATTTGATACATACTCTCATTTTAGAAATAACATTTGTTTAGAATGATAACAATTATTACACTCTCCTCAGTGAGGTCCTCTGTCTTCCTAAAATCAAACAAAACAAAACCCTTTCCGCACGAATAATGAGTTGATGAAAACAAGGGGAACCTTAGGCAGAGATACGAACAGTAACCGCAGTCTGTTTGTTTTCAAGTTGAACAAAAGGCGCAGAATCCTTAAATAAATAGGGTGAGTCTTATTTTTCCACGGTGGTTACGAAAACCCTTGCTTTGTGTGCTTGGATCGGAATCGGTGATGGACAAGGTTGTGGAGGAGGTTGAAAAGGTGAAGAAGGAATGGGATGAAACATACAAGAAAACGCAAGAGCACATTCAGGCAATCGCAGAGTACGGGAAATCAGGAAGAGCAAAAGAGGAGAATAATTCGCTCGCCAGATTGAATGGGATCGCTCAGGATGGCTTGGCTCTCCTTTCTTCCTTCCTCTTCACCCTCGATCTTCTCGCTCCTCAGTTGCCCTCTGAGCCAGAGCTCCAATCCGCTTGTGCCTTGCTTCAATCTTGGAAAACCCTAACTCAAAAGTACACCCACTCTCTCCACTTTTCCTCTTAAATGGAATTTTATATCTTATTTCTTTCTTACTTACTTTTGGATTCAACAATACCACATTGATTTAAAATACTGGTCAATTATGAGTTATATTATGTATGCAATTTCTTTTGATAGTGCTTTCTTTTTTAAAAAAAAAAAAAAAAAACAGTTTGCGGTTAAATCTGCGGAATGCCAATCTGCAAGCGAAGGCTAACTTGAGGAAAGCTGCTCAGGAGGAGGCAATATACTTACTTTCTTATTTAACTTTTTCTGATGTTATTTGGACTGTATTGACAGCAAACCTGTTGTACTGTGAATGTGATCATGAACTTGTGTGATTTGTGTTTCTTTACATTGTGCTATGTGACTTATTCTGTTTCTATATGATGCAGAGAGAACTACTTCTAGGTGGCGGAGAAGAGTCCACAGTTCGCAGACGCAATTTACAGTATGTCCTTGATGTCTCATTTGGCTGGGTTCAAATCATGCTTTGCATTTTTTTTATCATTTAGTGCTATTTCATTGGAAAAATCAGTTGGCATGATGCCAAGATGAAGTATTTTTGTCCTTTAATTTGTGATCTTCCAGGACAAAAGCTGGAATGACATCCGCCGCAGAGAGCATCACAGAAAGCCTTCGTCGTACTCGTCAATTGATGGTTCAGGTTCGTAGTTACATCTCTTTCTTTTCTACACTCAATATTTCTTTGTGCTCTCTGTCTTTGATGTGTTGATTATCATACTCATTGTATCTCTGCTTTGATTAGGAGGTTGAAAGAAACACAGGCACACTTATGACTCTTGGTAGGTACTTTTTCCTCCCTCTCTCCCTGTCTACATTGATGATGGATCTTTTATCTTTCTATTTGTACTTCAATTTCAAATGGTATTACATCATGTTTCTTTTTGGTGTATGTGAAATTTATCTGAAGACTAATAAAAATGTATAGAATAATTTTAAGCTGGCCAAATAAGTCAGTTAGATTGGAAGAAAGAAGGTTGTAGGTAATGAGTTTCAAATTAACATAATAAGAACAGAGCACTATGGTAAAACTGATACTGACCAGAAAAATATTGATATAAAAGGAGATTATATTAACCTCACATTGTGAAAATCAAAGTATATTAGTAGAAAATGAAATCAAGCAGAATATCAAAGAAAAAAAGAATGGGAAGATCACAAGCAGCAGCAGATGGATGCCTACTTCCTGCCCAAGCCTAAGGCTGGTTCCGTATAACTCCTCTCCTTTTCCCAAAGTCACATACCTGCCCTCATTGTAACCACTTCCCATCATAGATTACCTTTGGGCCACTCTCAATTTTCATTTAGCATAACTGTCTCTCCCCCTAAGTCTCCATGTGTCCCTCATCCCCTTTTTTCTGGAATTTACCTTCTATATGTTGGGGGTCATGACTTAACTGTTGCACTATTGGGCCATTAACATCAGTCACTGTGGGCTCCTGAATCTTATCAGAAACTTTTCTCACCCTTCTTCCTGTTTGGGCTTGACCTTTGAATGGTGGTTGGCCAATGTTTTTTTTTTAATCTCTAGGGTGGCCTTACTCCAATGATGCTAATTTGTATGTGTGTAATGTTCTTTCCTTTAGCATTTATATTTTCCTTTCATTGGATTCTCTTTTTTTGTCCCCCTTTCCCCACCTTGCCCCTCCAAAAGATTAAGAAGAATAAATGAACCAAAATAAGATCTAAGAATAGAATCCTGCCAGCCACGACCCAAGTTCAGTAACCATGAAAACAACTCTTGAATCTGACTATTGAAGAAAATAAAACTAAAAACTATGTACCTCATTGCCCAGAGGCTTCTCGCTATGCGAAAGTAAAAGAGAGAGATATTGTATGCTGTCTTACCCTTGCATATGCAAAGAGACTGTTTCCGGATTCGAACCCATGACCAACAAGTCACCAAGACAGAACTTTATCGTTGTGTCAGGGCTCGCCCTCTGAATATTGAAGAAAATAAAGTTGAAAAATCGTGCAGCCTGTTAAATTTCTTTGACATCAGTTAGTTTGAACTTTTTATAATGGACAGATTTGAATCATTTTATATGTAGAAAGTGTACGCAATCAGCCTAAAATTTAGAGCCATAATGCATAATATACTTTGATGTTGTTAATTATAGAGTGAACCGAAGCTTAAAAATATTATAGGGAATTTGAGGGATTCTTATTGATCCTTATATAAATTACACAAAAATTTTAAAAACATTTACTTTCTTTCACCTTCCTTTGCATCATCCCACTCCAACCACAAATAGGCCTGAGCTTTTGTTTGGTTTGGCATTGAGTTTGTTTGCGGATATTTTATACGTTTACAACAACATTAGTAACTTTACATATTTTCCTATTAACCTGTAAAGGGTTCCTCTGGGCCATTAAGAACATGGTAGAGAACAAGAGGATGTTAGGCTAACCTATGATCCGGTTCAAATTTTTTAAATTTGGAACCAAATATTTTAATCAGTTTTGACCACTAATAACTATGTCATGATTTTTTGTCTACTGAATAACAATGATATAGTTATAGTGTTATACAGGTTTGAAATTTGAATTACCTATAGCTCCTTATGTGTAGTAGATTATAGACTGAATTATAGCTTTATCTTCTAGGAATCTGACTTTGTGCAATTTCAGCTTGTGCTATCACTTTTACCTTCTCTTTGATGCATGCGCAAGCACAATGTAAAGAAGTTTCTCTGTTCACTGTTTGTGCTAGAGTTCTTGTTAAAACTTTAGTTCAATGGTATTGGTTTTGACTTTGTCTTGATGAACTGAGATGCTGAAATTGTTTTCATTAATATGATTATGAGGAATGTGAAATAATAACTTTGTTCTGGATATTTGTTTTGCAAAATTGCTTTGATATATAGATGAGTCAACTGGTGTGTTAAAAAAGGCTGAAAGTGAATATAAAGGGCACCGCTCGTTGTTGATGAGAACACGAAATCTCCTCTCCACAATGCAACGTCAAGATGTCATAGACAGGTATAGAAAGGAAAAATAAATAAATAAATGGATTTTATGCTCCACCCAGTTTGCCCTTCCTGAATGCTAACAAAACTCAACATGTTTTTGAATAGGGTAATAATCGGGGTTGGTTTTTTATTGTTCTCCCTTGCTGTTCTTTATGTTGTTTCCAAGCGAATCGGACTACTTACGTTGTAAAGAAAGGTTACTGAGGCCATAAAAGCTGGTATGGTGGGACAGGCAGAGCTAAGACCTCAAGCTGTTGCAGATGACCTGAATCGTCATCAAGTCAGAGGCAATCGTGTTCATAATAATGCAGAGGCTCCTTTAGAACAAAGAATCCATGATGAACTATGATGCATTTCTAAGCAATACTATCGTGTGATGTGTGTTTATAACACAACTTTAGCATCCTTCTAATCGCTTTAAAAGTGACGAAAGTAAAAAGTATTTTGCTATCTTGAGAATTCGAAAAGCATTTAATACTACCTTTTTGAGAAGTAATTAGGAGGATTATTGGCTGATATGTTATAATGAATTAAAAATTCTTTCTGTAGTTGTTTTTGTCTACGCTACAGGCCTTTCAACATGAGTAAGCTAATAATTGTTGACCAGCTGTCTCTGGCTGTTTTTTCATTGTACCAATGCTTGTGGCCTACACATCAACTGTATTTAAGATCTGAAGCTGACATGAGATTTTACAAAGCTTTATATAATTACATTGGCGCCACAATAATTTCGAGAGATTTATCAAAATAAATAAAGTTGAAAATGCAAATGGAGCTCACATGCAATGAATCCCTTGTCATAAACTCCAAAATCATGATTACAACATAAACAAATGTTATTAGAAAAATTAAAATCTGTGACTTACGCCCTCATGCACATGATTTGCGTGATGATTAACAGTTGTTCCAGCTCCCTCTTTCTGAGTCGTGGTAATTTGAGGTAACTTTTTATTTTCTAGTGAAGCAACTGCTACAGGCATGGGTGTTGGAGAAATTTACCATTGAGTTATGCGATAGTTACGTGGATTATCCTTACTTTTTTATAATATAAAAATATTCCTTTTAATTAACTCGTTTAGATTCTGTTTATTCAAATTTGGTAGATTAAACAACTAATCACGTGACATAAATATGTCTATGAATGCTTAAATTAGAATAAAAATAATTTAGTTGAAATTGTTTTTTATATTGTTGATTTTGAATAGAATAATATGGTAAAATGGTCAATTCTTATTGGATATTTATGCAAGAATATTTTACATTGACATTGTCTAAAATATTTTTACTCATATGATATGATCGCCATATAATTGTGTCCTTCGAGTGTATGATAAAAGATTCATTTCTTAGACTCGTGTATAGTAAAAAAGGAGAGATTAGTCCTTAAATAAATCTTGATATCTTTAGGAATAAATATTTTACTTTTGACTGAAGAATGTATTGGATAAATTTCTATTTATTAATATGATATGACGTGGTTGTAAAGTAAATTTGTGTAAGAATGTGTATATAGTTGATTAATTTAATCCATATAATATGGACAAAATATAGTATCTGGGACCCTGTGATTATAATGTTTGGTAGAATTTGGGAGGTGGAAAGATTGGATGTTAGGTGGAACGAGGTAAGGAGACGACAGATTTGGTCGGGGAAGGGAGGGAGACCGTGAAATTTAAGGTACGGGACAACACAATTGGGCCCTCAAGCCCCAATTCGGCCCAATGGGCCATCGAAAAGAAAGAAAAGGCATGCGCTGCGGATATTAATAATTTTGTGACGCTCCACCATAATTCCCCATTCCCAAATTTCTCATTCTCCCATTTCCTCTCAGAACCCACGCGCTCCTATATCCTCTCCTTCACCCTCGCTCTCTCCAACGATCACCACAACATCGTCATCCCATGGTCCGTTTTTTTTGGAATTTCTCTCTTTCTTTTTTCGTTATCCGATTTGTTCTCACGCATCAATAACTAAATCCGCGAATTTCGAGTGTTTTTTTTTGTTGAATTTAGTCGCATCGAAATTTCTGAGCTGGTTTCGTATTTGATCTGATCGTTTAACTTGAACGGTGTTTTTTTTTATTTAAAATAAATAAATAAATCGTGGCGATTTCAGATCTGATTTCGGTGTGTCGATTGAGTTTTTCCCAAATTGATAGCTTATTATGATAATTTTATTGCGGATTTCAGTTTACAACAGCTTGTGATGTGTGATGTGTTTGATCTGCGGAGAAATCGGTTCTGTGATCTGACATGTGGATTAATTCCATTTTATGTATTTTATTCTAATTTTAATTTTTATCAGCATGTTGATTTAACTTCTTTTATGTGATAATTATGCGTGGAATTTTCAATTAAAGCATATATTCTTGTTCTTTTTTTGTTTTTGGTTGCATATATTCTTATTCTTTCATTATATTTATTTTGGTGGTTTTTCTTTATTAGATTTATTAAGGAATAAATTTGATTTTATTTTTGGATTGAAGACACGACAAACGTAACACGGCTTTTAATTTTTATTGATGTTTACTTATTTTGGCACTAATCACTGTCTGTTTCTATCCCCTTGATTTGGACGATACTGTGTTTGTGGAAGTATTATTTACTTATTTAGTTGGTCACATATTCCTATAACATGTCATTGTTATCAATCTACGATTTTTTTTTTGTAAGCATTTAATTTACTTTATGGCATATTTCAACCCAATTATGCTAACAGGTTAACTACCCTTTGTTTTTTTCTTTCCTGGAGTAACAATTTAAATGGAAAAAAAAAAAACAAGATTAACAACATATTTGTGCACAATTACTTGGTATTGATGACCATTGGTGGTGTGTGTCTACCACTGCAATTCTATATAGGCAAACGCAGCATCTGGTATGGCAGTCCATGATGACTGTAAGTTAAGGTTTTTGGAGCTGAAGGCAAAGAGGACATACCGTTTCATAGTTTTTAAGATTGAGGAGCAGCAGAAGCAGGTCATTGTGGAGAAGCTTGGTGAGCCAGCCCAAGGCTATGAAGATTTCACTGCCAGCCTCCCTGCTGACGAGTGCCGTTATGCTGTTTATGATTTTGAGTATCTGACTGAAGGGAATGTCCCTAAAAGCAGAATTTTTTTCATTGCGTGGTAACATTTATTTTGGTTCTGCTGACGGCTTTCCATGCTGCTGTGTTTTTATCTGCATTAATGATTTTGTTGTTGGTTCTGTTGGTAGGTCCCCTGACACATCAAGGGTGAGGAGCAAGATGATTTATGCAAGCTCCAAAGACAGATTCAAGAGGGAGCTGGATGGAATTCAAGTAGAGTTGCAAGCAACTGATCCTACTGAGATGGGTCTTGATGTGTTCAAAAGCCGTGCCAACTAAAATGATTATAGAAAATAGTATGCTTTCTGGTGGGAGCAGCACTCCTTAAGCCTTAGTTACTCATATGGAAAATATCCTAGTTTGTGGGGTGGTCAACTTGGGTAGTTATGGTCCCAAACTCTCAATTTTCCAAGTTGTGGCATAAATTCTATTGCACCTTTTAACAAGCTTTGCTTGTTCCAGTGTGTTTTATTATGATTTGTGATTTATACAACCTTGCGTTTGAGTGCCATTTTAGTCGTCTTATCCCTTACTAGTTGAATTTGTAACTGTTATGTGTTATCAGACAAAAAATGGGGGTTCTTCACTTATTGACACTCGTCATCCACTAATGTTTTGTGACTTCTGGCCGATATATGCTTTCTTTTGTATAGGCATACAAAGGCCTCTTGTTCATGCTATATTCCTTTTTTGTTCTATGGTTTGGTGGAATGAGATTTTATTCAACTGGTTGGTTGTTCTTAAAACCAGAGTGTACTTCATTCGTAGCAAATAGCATCTAAGCGGTTAATGGTCATGCTTTATGATACTACTAATAGCACTTGTGCGGTTTATTGCTCTTTTGGCCAATATGCACTTGTGGAAAAATGCTTTTTCAGATATTGATTCATACTTCTTAACATTTCGTTTTGGAGTGTAGGTAGTTGGAAAGATGGGAAAAAGGAGAGAAAATGACAGATATGGTAAATAAAGGATTTAAATACATTTTTGGTCTATATAATTTAGTATTTTTTAAATTGTTTTTGGAAAAAAAAATAGTTCTTGTAAAATAGGATTGTTTTATTTTTTGTTTTTAAATTGTTTTAGATAAGATTTGTTTTCCTGTCTGAAATATTTTTTATTGTTTAAACTTTAAAGAGTTATATAAAATACTTAAAGGATAAAAAAAAATCAATACATTTTATATGAATTAAAAAAAAATACAGGGCAAAATAAATAAATAAATTATAAGGATCAAAATTATATTTAGACCTAAATAAAGTGATAGGAAATGAATAAAGAAATATAAAGAAGACATACATTGCCTTGGCTGTCATGGTTGTGAAGGATATTTCAACTTATTTTTCCGTGTTAAATACATATGGAGTTTGTGAAGAAAAACTTTTTATATAACCGTGGATTTTTTATACAAAAGTTCATCAATATTTTTTTTTCTTTATATTATGTTTGGTTGGTGAAAAGAGAATAAAATAAGAGTTTAATGTCTATGTTTTCATAAATTATCATTTAATTATCTTAAAGTTAATAATTCTTTTCTCATAAAATAAAATCAATGATGATGTATTTTTTTTATTTGTTTGAAGAGAAAGAGAATGTTGGATTTATAAAGTACAAAAAGAATCATGGGATTCAAATATTTATCAGGGGATTATAAATTGAATTTTGAAAAAATAAAATTGGGACTAAAAACTTAGGTCCCATATGGAGAGACTTTTAGCTGTAATTTTTTTTAAAATAATAATTAGTTATAAATATTAGTTTTAATTTTAATTATTTAAATTTAGTTTTAGTTTTTCTTTTGATTTTTTTAATTTGAAGATAAAACTTGTTTTATTAGTTTTCAATTAGTTTAAGGATATGTGTTATGTGGTTATGATAATCATAGTGTAGTTACAAATGGTGATGATAATGATATTTATGGTGGTAATATCAATGTCGATTCTGGTGTTAATAGTGATAGTGATTGGGATAATGCAGGAGTGATATAGTAGTAGTGGCGGAGACAATAATAACAATAGTGAAAATGATAATAGTGTTTCAATAATAATGATATTAGTGATGGTGGTGGTAAAGTGTATGTATGTGCTCTGTATATGTCAACCTATAATAAGATTATTGAAGATAAATTTATTTTTATTTAGATATCTTATCACAATTTTTATTTAATTAAATTAGACTTTAAAAATAATTTTATATCTATAAATAAGTTAGACATAACTAAGTTTAGCTTACATAATTTGATCTTTATCTTCTGTTTTTTTAAATTTATTTTTCATATTTCTAGTTTGTTTATATAGAATTTTTGTTCCCCCACTAATCAATTAGACTATCTAGATATAGCTGAGGTTTATATGAAAGTTTTTCTTTTTAAGAAAAATTTAGGAAAAGGTGATGTTGAATCTAGATGTGAGATTATGTCTTATAGCTTGCTAATAGTTAGATTTAAAGAGAGACAAATATTAAAAGTATCAATATTTAATATCTGATTCTCTGATAGTATTTATATAGAAAATAAATAAATTTGTCTATCAGTATAAAATTGATTATTATAAATAATCTTTACTAGTGTATATTATTTTATTTGTTAAAAAAAAGAAAGAATTAAACAAAAACATTTCTGCAAAGCGTAGCGTGAAACTGTAGAACAAAAGTTTATTGGAATCGGTATTCTTCTAACAAGAAGCATGTTGTGCTTTTACTTGTGCCTTTCGGTCTGAGAAGACCCAAAATCACG
Organism: Glycine tomentella; assembly: GCA_007407185.1. Classification (NCBI taxonomy): domain Eukaryota; kingdom Viridiplantae; phylum Streptophyta; class Magnoliopsida; order Fabales; family Fabaceae; genus Glycine; species Glycine tomentella. Next base: position 1,631,647 of record PYAF01002494.1, on the reverse strand, counting down.
GTTGGTAACTCTATTCATCAATATTATTTACTCAATTCTCTTCTATTGCGTATCTATGTCTTCAATTTAAGGTTCTCTTTTCTATTCTATTCTGTGTATTTCATATTTCACCATTGCTTATTTCAAGGCTTTCACATATTGAAAATCCAAAGGTTAATAATAGAGCAAGATGTTAGGTTTTGAATTTACAGCCATACATTGTTATCAAGATTAAGTTAAAATGAAAAACCCTATCATTTATTGAAGTTAATTTATGTTTTTCTTGGTAGATCAGGAGGTGAAATTAATTGGGTGGGGAAAGGGGATAGGAGTCCTATGTTAGATGGAAGAATCCTCTCTCTGCTGCGAACAATTGCCAGATGGGGAATGCATTGAGGTGGTTCAGAAAGACGAAGAAGACGATGCACTGATTGAATTGGACTGTCAAAATGGTTTTCCTGAAGGAAGAAAGGAGTTTGTTGCACCTGCTGTTGGAATGGAGTTTGAGTCGTACGACGACGCTTACAATTATTACATCTGCTATGCCAAGGAGGTGGGGTTTCGCGTGAGGGTGAAGAATTCGTGGTTCAAGCGGAACAGCCGGGAAAAATATGGTGCGGTGCTTTGCTGTAGCAGCCAGGGTTTCAAGAGAATAAAGGACATTAATCATTTGAGGAAAGAGACGAGAACTGGTTGTCCCGCAATGATAAGGATGAGGTTGGTGGAGTCTCAGAGATGGAGGGTGCTTGAGGTTACGCTTGAACATAACCACATTTTAGGTGCTAAGATACTCAGGTCGGTTAAGAAGATGGGAAATGAAACAAAGAGGAAGCTGTTGCCTTGCTCTGAAGCTGAGGGGCAGACGATTAAGTTATATCGTGCCCTTGTGATAGATGCTGGAGGTAATGGAAATTCAAACTGTGGTGCAAAAGAGGACAGAACTTTCTCTGAGTCTTCTAATAAGTTGAACCTTAGAAAAGGTGACACACAGGCCATTTATAATTTCCTCTGCCGGATGCAGTTGACTATTCCAAACTTCTTTTACTTGATGGATTTCAATGATGATGGCCATTTGAGGAATGCATTCTGGGTTGATGCTAGGTCCAGGGCTTCTTGTGGTTACTTTGGCGATGTTATTTATTTTGACAACACTTATTTGTCAAACAAATTTGAAATCCCTCTCGTGACCTTTGTTGGAATAAATCACCATGGTCAATCAGTGTTATTAGGGTGTGGCCTGCTAGCAAGTGAAACAACAGAGTCTTATCTTTGGTTGTTAAGGACATGGATTAAATGTATGTCAGGATGTTCTCCCCAAACTATTATTACTGATAGGTGCAAGGCTTTGCAGAGTGCAATTGTAGAGGTTTTTCCTAGATCTCATCATTGTTTTGGCTTGTCATTAATTATGAAAAAAGTACCTGAAAAATTGGGAGGGTTGCACAACTATGATGCAATAAGGAAAGCACTGATTAAAGCAGTTTTTGAGACATTGAAAGTGATCGAGTTTGAAGCAGCATGGAGATTTATGATTCAACATTTTGGAGTTAGTGATCATGAGTGGCTTCGTTCTCTATATGAAGATCGAGTTCGTTGGGCTCCAGTATATTTGAAGGACACATTTTTCGCTGGAATGTCTGCAGCTCGCCCTGGTGAGAGCATTAACCCTTTTTTTGATAGATATGTGCACAAACAGACTCCGCTGAAGGAGTTTCTTGATAAATATGAATTAGCTCTTCACAAGAAGCACAAGGAAGAATCTTTTTCAGATATTGAATCAAGGAGCTCAAGCCCCTTGCTGAAAACCAGATGTTCCTTTGAATTGCAGCTCTCCAGAATGTACACAAGAGAAATGTTTATGAAATTCCAGTTAGAAGTGGAAGAGGTGTATTCTTGTTTTGGTACAACACAATTGCATGTGGATGGCCCCATCATAATTTTCTTGGTCAAGGAGCGTGTTTTGATTGAGGGAAACCGACGGGAGATTAGGGATTTTGAAGTTTTGTACAGTAGGACAGCAGGTGAAGTTCGTTGCATCTGTAGTTGCTTTAATTTTTATGGATATCTATGTAGGCATGCATTGTGTGTGCTCAATTTTAATGGGGTTGAAGAGATACCTCACAAATACATTCTTTCACGATGGAAGAAAGATTACAAGCGTCCTAATCACAGCTCTGGTGGTGCTAATGATACTGACCGCATTCAATGGTCTAATCAGTTATTTAGAAGTGCCTTACAAGTTGTGGAGGAGGGAATACTTTCTCTAGACCATTACAATGTAGCGTTACAATCTTTAGAAGAATCACTGAGTAAGGTTCATGATGTAGAACAGAGACAGGAGTAACCTTCAATGTACTCTAAAAATTACTTGTATATTTCTACCTGCTGCTTAGCGCTGTTTAACTTTGTTCTTTTTACATTGTCCATAACTTGTATAGCTAAAGATATTTTTGAGTTAAACCATAAGTAGCTCCTCCCATATCATTTCTTTACATGGTAGTGATATTGCTTCCAAAGTTGAACAATTGACATACCGTCTCCTAAGTCATTTTTTCTTCCCCTACTTATGTTGTTGCTGAAATGTCTTGAATACATTAATTAGAACTTGAGGAAATCAGGAAGTTATATTATAGTTAGCTACAAAGTAGATGTAGAATTAGTAAGGTGGTTATAATTGGAAGGACAGGGGCTTAAATAGTGGAAGAGATTGAAGCAAAATGCATTCAAATTTGCTAGCAATTGTGAGTTGAACATTTGCTCTCTTGTAGAAAGGGAAAACCTTGATAGGATCTCCTTTTCTTTGTTGTCATTCAATATTTCATTAATTGAACCTTTCTTTTTTCCTTCTTTCTTCTCGGTTTTGGCATCTCTTTAAATTCTGTTTCTAGGTCTATCAAAATATGTAGTTGTCAAGGGAAGATCAAAATTTTCTAAGGATATCAGTTGAATTTTATCATGTTTTTAGGTAGCAATTCCCAACATATATTTGTCAAATCACACCCCTTTAGTTCCTGTTTTATACATTCCATTATACGTGGAAGGTTGGCAATTCTTTTGTCATGAGTTTGACGACAGTCACCATTCGCTCACGTCGTTTTTATATTCAAGCTCAAGGTTTCTGACTTTTAAGTTTAAACACAACATAACTTTGAAGATATAAATTGTCTGAATTAGTAAGATTGTGTTAGATTAGAGGATGAAAATAGGAGAAATTTTTTAATTAAAATAAAGCATAAAAGGTGTGAGTCTCAAAACAAAATACAAAATTTTTCTCAAATATTATTTCTCCCATTCATTCAAAACACACCCAATTAACTTTTTCAAAGTCAGATATTATTTTTTTAATGAGAAATGAAACTGGTAGAAAATAAATGAGGAAAAAAAAGAAATAAAAAAATACAGTAGAAAAAAAGCTTATTTCGATGAATTGGAATAAGGAAGAAATACAATACGTAGTTTATGTAATGAAAAAATATTATTTTGTTTGTTTGTTCTTAACATAACATAATTTATTGTTTTTCTTATGTTATAAAGAATCATTAATTTTTTTTAGAAAAACTAAAACAATAAAAGGTCTTCCCTCAAACTTTCCCCTGGTAAGGGGGGGCTTTTTCTTCTCAATCTTTAAAATATAATATTTTCTTCATTTTATTTCCACATATTCAAACAAGAAGTTTTTTTTTTAAAGGAATAAAAACAGGAAGTTAGAATCATATTAAATTAGTATTTTCTAAAAGGCTTAAATACTTTTTTTAATCCCTACTATCAACCTCTTACAAAAA
>PYAF01002494.1:1573319-1627786 GCA_007407185.1 Glycine tomentella | reverse complement strand
ACATAACTTCAAGAGAGTCTTTCAACAAAAAAAAAAAAAAAAAAACTTGAAGAGAGACTCTCATTTTTCTTATTCTTTCAATTAGTTCGCCATCTATATTTCCTTTCTCTCTCTTGAGTGACACTTTTACTCAATCATTGAAAATAATTAAAAAAAAAGTTTTATTTTGCTGTCTTTATTTCTACATGGCCTATTTTTATCTTAATTTAAATTATACAAAAATTTAATTACAAAAATTATAATAAAAAAGTACTAATAATTTAAAAACTTTCTAATTAATAAAAAAATTAATTTACCCTTGTTTAATGTTATCCATGCCATTTTTTATTTATTTGAAATATATTGAAGTAATTAAAAAAATATTTTTAATTGGTTAAAAATGAAAACACCAGACTTGCCAGTAACCCAAAAATTAGTGTATAGGTGGTGAGTTGCAATAAATATTTAATAAAAATGCAACACGGTCCTTTCCTTTTGTAATAAATAAATTTGTAATATTTGCAAAAATATCCATATTAATAATAAAAAGGAGAAAAAGAAAAAAAATGGATAACAGAACTACAGAAGAAGGAAGAGAAGAGCATCACATTCACTACCACTCGTCTCATCGCTTCATCTTCTCTGTTAGTTTCTATCACTTCATCGCAACCTTAATTTTACGCTTTTTCTTTCTTTCTATGCACTTTTCACCATTTTCTTTGCATCTTTCTTTATATATTATTTATCTGATTTCCAAAGCTATTCCTTTTTTTCCATCAGAATTTCGTTGACTCATATGCTAAAACCAGTTTAACACAAACCCAATTGGAACCATATTGGTTCAACTACTGATTATGCCTAAAAATCCCAATTCTATAAAACTCTAAATTGTACATATATCTATTGTTAATAATAAACTTTTTTTTTTTTTGTAGCATTGGTGGAATGAATATATAGACAACCAATTTGTGTGAGGTATTCAAAATTTATTATATATGATGGTCTACTGTTCGTTCAAACATATTTCTGAATATGTTTGACTAACTCAGCAAAATTTTCATCTCTTGTTTAACTGCATAATCTGAGACTCATAATATTGCATTGTGTGAATATATTTGGATTAAAATGTAATTACTTGAAATGTGAGTTTATGGACATGGCAAGACTAGCTAACATCTCATAAATTTGACAGAACTCATGTGAACCCTCTGGTTGGTCATGACTGACGATACCACGTGTTCTCCAAACGACAAGGACTTGTCGCTGAGTCGTAATCTTGATATCACGGTAATTTTTCATCCATGTGTCTTGTGTTATGCATTTCTGTGAAATATAAAAATTTGAAGGCATTAGTGTGCTGCCATTCAGTTCAGCTGAATTGGTAACTGGCTTTTGACCCTTCTTTCTCTGAAACTCTTGTGATTGTTTTGTTCGTTACATGTTTTCAATTTGGTTCTCCCAGTTTTGAGAAAATGGTGCAATGTCTTGGATTGGCAAGTTTTTTTGGCTGCCACACTGCTATGATTTTGAATTTCTTGTGAGGTACATGAGGGAAGAAGCATTTCGATTGTCTTGCGGTCACCCATGAAGCTGAGATACTCCTAAATTCGTGAAGTATTGATGTTCTATGCATATTTAATACCGATATGTCATATGCATACTATATGCCTAGATACTTGCCTAGGGAGTATCCTCTGTTTTTGTGTTTAGTTTTATGGCCAATATTGGGCATCTATGTAAATAAGAATTCATGAATATCTCATAACAAATGTCGTGCAACTATTTAAAATGTACTTATTTATAAACTCCTATTAATGTATCTTGGCTGTATCACATCTTCAATTTTTAGAATTCCTCATAGCCCTGTACCTGTTTTGCATAAATTATGTGTGGTCCTGTTATGAGAATGATTGATGGATTTTCATTATCTTGTTAGTGGTTAAAGCTATAAGACAGATATCTCATGCATTTCTCAATATTGCTCAAGATCTTGGCTATCAACTTGTGTGGCAAAGTAGCTTTGTTATTGCTTCAAATATATAATTACAATATTTAGTGAGAGAGAGGGTTGGATAAAGGATTATGACTGTGTATGGAACAAACAAAAAAAAGAAACTTAATACCAGTTAGCAGTATAAAAATTTGAAGTTGGGCAACTAACAAGGTCATTTTAAGCTTGGTGGTAAAGATATTTCAATTTTGTTGTCAATTTCAATGCATGCTCAAATTTCTTACATCTTGTTTTGTATTTGAAGGATTTTTTCACCTTTTCCAGATGGATGATGGTTCTCCAAACAGTGAGCAACTACTTGAGGTTGAGGGTGAGGGCAATGAGCTTGAGAAAAATGTGGGCAATTGTTTGAGATTGATGGAAGTGAACCTGAAAATAGGAGGGATGAAACAACAGTAGTTGATAGTCATAGTGGAGAATCTCAAGGGAAAGACTGTCCTCTACCAGTTGTAGAATGGAGTTTGATACCTATGATGATGCCTACAACTATTACAATACCTATGCCAAGGAAATTTGATTTGCTATTCGGGTTAAATCTTCGTGGATGAAACGTAACATCAAAGAAAAGCGTGGTGCTGTGCTGTGCTGCAATTGTGAGGGTTTCAAAACAACCAAAGAAGCAAATATTCATAGGAAAGAAACAAGAACAGGCTGTCTAGCAATGCTTAGATTGAGATTAGTGGACTCTAACAGGTGGAAAGTTGATGGAGTCAAGCTTGAGCACAACCATTCATTTGATCCTGAAAGAGCACTGTCGCAACATGGCTGGTCACGATGGGACGACGATAAAAAAGATAAAGGAGTTTTCCAAAAAAGGAAAACTTAGGGTAGTCGCCGCCAAATTATTTAAGGAAAACGTCGGAAAAAATCAAAAGATAAGGAATGGTCTACGATTTGAGAGAAAAAGATTCGGGAGTCGTTTACGCATGGGGAAGGTGTTAGTACCCCACACGTCCGTCATGAAGACGACAACCTTTAATCGAGTGTGCTAAAAAATAAAGTGACCTATTAATTGTTTATTTTCCCTTAGGAACATGAATTATGTTTGTTATATTTTGTTTATTTAAAAGAAGAAAGCAACTGTTTATTTTTTAGAAAAGAGAAAATTATATATATATATATATATATATATTAGTTTTTTAGGTTGACTCGGACAGAATTAGGGTATGACAATTACAAACTCTAAATCACATAAGAGGATGGACAGTAGGGCCAAGAGAAAAGTTGAGCCAACTTTAGATGTTGAAGTAAGAACAATCAAGTTATATTGAATGCCTGTTGTAGATGCATCTGGTTACAGAAGTTCAAATTCTACTGAAGGAGGAACTAGCAACAACATTAGTTGTTCCAGGCATTTGAAACTTAGAAAAGGTGATCCAGAACTTATTTCAAATTACTTCTGCCACATTCAGTTGATGAATCCTAACTTTTTCTATGTGATGGATCTGAATGACGATGGACAACTGAGGAATGTATTTTGGATTGACTCTAGATCTAGGGCTGCTTATATTTATTTTGGTGATGTGGTTGCATTTGACTCAACATATTTGTCAAACAATTATGAGATTCCACTTGTTGCATTTGTTGGTGCCATGGGAAATCTGTTTTGCTAGGATGTGGTCTGCTTGCAGATGAGACATTTGAAACATATATTTGGTTATTTAGTACATGGCTTACATGTATGACTGGACGCCCTCCACAAACTATTATCACAAACCAGTGTAAGGCCATGCAAAATGCAATTGCAGAGGTTTTCCTGAGAGCTCACCATCGAATTTGTCTATCGCCAATCATGCAGAGCATTCTTGGGTGTTTTGTGCTGTTTCAGGAGTATGAGGCATTTCAGATGGCACTGACTAAAGTGATATATGACTCCAAAACAGTAGATGAATTTGATAGGGCTTGGGATGATCTAACCCAGCATTTTGGAATAAGAAATCACGAAAAGCTCCAAACCTTACACAAGGAACGAGAGCATTGGGCTCCAGTGTACTCCAAAGACACATTTTTTGCTGGAATATCTGATTATGAAAAGGGTGAGTCTGTGATTCCCTTTTTTAAGGGTCATGTGCATCAACAAACTTCTTTGAAAGAATTTTTTGACATTTATGAATTAGTTCAGCAAAAAAAACATAAAACTGAAGTTCTTGATGATTTTTAGTCACGCGATTTGATCTCATTACTTAAGACAAGATGCTACTATGAGTTGCAACTCTCTAAACTGTACCCAAATGCCGTATCAGGAAGTTCCATAGTGAATGAAACAAGTGGGGGTCCATAGTGACATACATGGTAAAAGAACGTGAAGGGGAAGAACCTGCAAGAGATGCTAGGCATTTTGAAGTCATATATGATAAAAACGGAGCAGAAGTACGCTGCATTTGTAGTTGCTTTAACTTCAAAGGTTACCTGTGCAGACATGCCTTGTATATCCTTAATTACAATTGTGTGGAGGAAATTCCATGTCAATACATTTTGTCAAGATGGAGGAAGGATTTTAAGCGTTTGTATGTACCTCATCTCAGTGCTGACAATGTTGATATTAGCAACCCAGTTCAGTGTTTTGATCATTTGTACAAACGTGCCATGCAAGTTGTTGAAGGATGGATGACATCCCAAGAACATTATATCGTTTCGAGAAATTCTTAGGTGCACTTGAAGCAAGACATTTTTCTTGCTTTGATCCATTCATTGTTCGCCATGTCAGCAATCTACCTAGAAAAATAAAAATTGTCATTAATCTACCTAGAAAAATTAAAAATTATCATTAACGTAGGAAACAACAATGACCCACAATGTTGACATGGCGAACAATGAATGAATCAGAGCAAGAAAAATGTCTTGCTCCAAGTGCACCTAAGAATTTTTCTATGGTTTCTTGGCAAACATTTAAAGAGTCTTTGAATAAGATTCGCCTTGTAGCAGACAAGATTGAATAAATAAATAAAATGATAATGCTAATAATATGTTATGCATAATTTGTTATTCATTTCTTCCTTTGCCTAGCATTGACTCACAGACATGGAATGTGCTTGCAGAATTCTTTGAAAGCATAGATTTTGTTTTTCACTTTTTCTTTTTTATTGCTAAGCAGATCGATTTGAACCCTGTTTGTTTCAGAAAGCTAGACAAACAACGCAGGCTTAAATAGCGATATCAGAAAAGTTCTTGTATTTTCAAAAATTGTAATTGAATTTCTAAAAACAAAATTTACAAAAATCTAACCAGGTCCCTGTAATAGAAAATTTTGACGGTGCTCTTATAATAGGTCGGATTTAGAGACATAAATAAAATATTTAAAAAATATAGATTCAATTTTTAGCTATGGTAATTTAAATATTTATAATTAAGTTGCTGATTTTATTTAATCTAAAGTGGAATTATAAAAAAAAAAAAAAAAAAACTCCTTAAGTTCGGTCTACGGGTCTAGGGTAGGGTCTAGTGTTAAGAGATTTAAATAATTTGTATAAGGTCGTACGTTTCAACTATGTTGTCTCGTGGTATACAAAAGTAAAATTGAATAAAAAATTCGTAAACTGCATAAGTATTTTTTTATGGATAAAAACATGACCGACGGTAAGAGAGTAAAACATCTCTCATACTGTGCGAAAGAAACATGAATTGTTGGATTGTGTTTTCTTTTTTTTTTTTTTTTCTTCCATTTACCAATTTGCCTTTTATTATCCATCTCAAGCTCCGGCAACAAACCTACCGTGAATCTTCATCTCCGTCCTTCTCTTTCACGTCCCTTGTCTCCATCTCCGTCGGAAGAAGCTTGTTGACGAGCTTCCCGAACACATCAGCAACAACAACAAGTTCTTTCAATCGGAACCCAAGAAAAAACGTGGCAGAAGCGAAATCGCAATCAGAGAAATCGTGGAAGAGCATAACGGCGAGGTGAAGGCATACCAGTGATGATGGAAAAACAATATGATAACGGAGATCGTGAAAGATCGAATAGGACAGGTGAAAGACCAGAAGGTGAAGGCTTTGGTTTGGAAGGTTCTGGAAGTTGAAAGATCAGAAGGTGAAAACTCGCAAAAATTTGTTCTCCTATGCCTTCACTTCAACCATTAGCATCATTAGTGATGACTATTGTTTCTTTTGATCTCCCACTCTTCATTGTTTGGATTTTTATTTCAGAAATTTCTGAGTTTTCTAGTCGATTTTAGTTCTTAGGTTCAAGTGCGATAAACATTTGGGGGTTTTGAGGGAAGGGAAACTTGCACAGTTGCGAAGTGGGTCAGCGTGTTCCCGACGATGAAGGGGCTATTGATGTGATTGCAGCGGCAACCGTCGTGAACTTGGCGCTCACCGGTTCGGCGCTTCGCAACGATCTCATTACGCAGCTCATTGCGTGCTATGTCTCCACCAATCGGTGTGACTACGTCAATGGGGTTAGGATCAATGTGAACCGTGTCGATCTCAGCTGCATCCTGAAGCTGCTGGTGAAGAAGACTGGTGGCGCTGCCACTGTGGATTCGATAGACTCGATGAAGAAGAGAGAATGGAGGTGCAGTGCCAGAATGCGGAGAGAGAAGAGAGAAGGATAAAAAGGGAAAATAATATAAAAAAAAGAAAAAAATTAAAAATTAAAAATTAAAAAAATATTAACAATCCGATAAGAAAAACAACTATTCCAATGGCCACACTTTCTTTCTAAAGTTACGCAACATGTTAACATGGGAAATCTCAATATATTTGGCACATGAATTTGACTGTGTGGTGAGGTGAAGGAGGTCATGATTGAGTGTGACTCCTCTGAATGGAAGAGGCCATGATTGGCAGCTAGTAACAGCGAACTGTGAGGGAGATTGTGTAATAACCATATAAAAATCCAAAATTTATTAGGAAACTAAATTAGTGCAAAACATTTATCAGTTTAGTTTTGTTGAAAACTTGCTTATTTAACCACCTTTAATATTTAATCAGATTTTTTCTTCCACGATAATTGTGCACAAGACCTTTAGTTCACCCACTTCCCAATTAATTTACTGTGTTCAATTGCACACAGTTCCCAATTAATTTACCTAATTTTCGTTCAAACCCCAATATTGGAAGAACAAATTGTGGGTCTGTCCACAAAAAAGAGTGTGTTATGAATGCTTTGCAAAATGTGTAATTAAGTCAAACTTAGTGGCTAAGTTTGCCCTGTACTGAGTACACACAGATTTCTTGTCTTTTCTTTTTGTTTATTCCTTTGGCTAATTGATTTTTGTTTCCTTTTCATGGTGGCAGTGGCAGTGGCAGACATCCTCCATTCTTTTTGTTGCCTTTACCTTTCAACTTGGTTGGAAGCGCACACACATACACACAAGCAGATAATGAACCAACTCACTCCACGCCTTCATCCTCCACTGGTCAGTTCATTTCATTTTTACACACATAATTAAACCTAACCTAATCTAATCCATTTTTCTGTGCTAAAATGAAATGAAAAAGGTTTCCATTTGCAATCTTTGATCTTCCTCGTTAATCGTTGTTATGAAACACCTACTCCTGTTACTAATTAATGGAATCTTTCATTGTTAAATTTCTTCTTATTCTGGAAGTAACCTAACCTATGTGTTTTGTCTTATTCTGTATTCTGAAATGTCACTGCTCAATGGGTTCCTTCTCTTCTGTTCACTTATAATTTGGTCTATACTCAAGCTCTTAAGCAGGGCTCACTCATAAATTGTGTTTGATGCTTTTTTAAGGAAGATTCTAGTACATGTATCACAAGCACCTTTAAAATTTTTTCTTTTATTCATAATGATACAAGTTATTGTTGATCTGATGATTTCATGATCCTCATGTTTTCTTAATCTCACTGTCCCACCATCAGCATTTACAAAAACTTTCATGCCTAAATTCATATATAATGCTAAACATTGAATACAAAATTCATGGTTGATTTGATGATTTCATGGTCGGCATGTTTTCTTAATCTCACTGTCCCACCACCAGCATTTAAAAAAACTTTCATGCCTACATTCATGTTTAATGCTAACATTGAATACAAAATTCATGGTTGATCTGGTGATTGAATATAGAATTCATATATAATGCTAACTTGTACAGGATTATTGTTAGCATACTAACCTAGCAGGTGTTACAGGTTGCTGGGGCAAGGAATTTGTACCAGGATCAAAGCTACGTATCCCACCTGACATAAATCCAAATGAGAATGAGAGTAAACACACCTAGAGAAATGACAAGAGTTCAGCCTCCTCTTCTACCTGGTCTTCCTGATGATCTTGCTATTGCTTGTTTGATTCGAGTACCCAGGATTGAGCACAGGAAACTACATTTAGTTTGCAAGAGATGGCACCGCCTTCTGTCTGAAGACTTCTTTTATTCACTCAGGAAAAGTCTTGGAATGGCAGAAGAGTGGTTATATGTCATCAAAGCGGACCGTGCTGGAAGAATTTCAGTCCAAGCTTTTGATCCCATCTACCAACTATGGCAATCCCTTCCCCCTCTTCCTGGAGATTTTCCTGAAGCAATGTGGGTTGGTAGTGCAGTTCTTAGTGGTTGCCATCTGTACATATTTGGCGGAGTAGATCTGGAAGGATCTAGATCTATTAGACGTGTTATTTTCTACAATGCCCGTACAAATAAATGGCATAGGGCACCAGATATGCTGCAGAAACGTAATCTGTTTCGTTCGTGTGTGATAAATAATTGTCTTTATGTGGCTGGTGGGGAACTTGAAGGAATTGGAATGACTCGATCTGCTGAAGTTTATGACCCCAGCCAGAACAGGTGGAGTTTTATCTCAGAGATGAGAACATCCATGGTGCCTTTGTTTGGTTTTGTTCACAATGGAACATGGTTTTTCAAGGGAAATGAAATTGGGAGTGGTAATTCCATGTGTGAAGCCTATTCACCTGAAACTGATACTTGGACCCCAGTTACTAATGGAATGGTCAATGGAAGGGGTAATGATTGTATCTCACTGAATGGACAACTCTATGCATTAGGTTGCCCGGATGGATGCAAGCTCACTGTATATGATAGAGCAACAGATTCATGGAAAAAGCTTATTGATAGCAAGCTTCATTTGGATAAATTTCCAACTCTAGTAGCTGTTGCACCTGTTTCCCTTAATGGAAAGCTCTGCATTATCCGCCACAATATGAACATCAGTTTGGTTGATGTTTCAAGTCCTAACAAACAACTGGAAAGCAATCCTCAGGACCTTTGGGAAAATATTGCTGGAAAAGGTCAGCGCATTCGCAGGTCTTTAGTTAGAAAGTTATGGTCAATTATATCAAGGCGTGATTTTTCAAAGAGTTGCATTGTTTGCTGTCAGGTGCTACAAGCCTGAGATGAAAATCTCCCCTGATAATATTAGTTATGCAGCTAAGGAGATTGGTCTCTTTGGAAATTAATTGAAATATGTTAATCCACTTTCTTGCAATGGACATGTAGGAGAAATTATGCTTCTTCCTTTAGGTTAATTGTAGATTTTTGGCAATAGAACGAAGTCTTTCCTATACAATCTTGAATAGGTGGCAGACGTTGTATATGCTATTTCGCTCTAAGGCCGTGCCTTTTCCTTTGTTACTAGATATTAAGTTTTTTAGGCTATTAGAGATATTGTAAGTTTGTTAGCATATATAAAGACTTTGAACTCACTCATTCTACCTTCAGTTCTATATTTTGTTCTCCAATTATCTCTTCTCTGTTAGGGCTGAACCATGAATTCTAACAGCGGCTGTACATTTATAAGATAACCTAAAGCTTCTCTTTCGAGTCTTAGAGCATGTTTGATTTACAGCTATAAAATAAATTAAAATTTTGTTCCAGACAAAAATAATTTTGCTAATGAATCAACCTTATTACTTTTACTTAAAATTAAGATTACCTTTAGCACTAACGCACCTCAGAAACATTTTCTTATACGTTTATGTGTTACAATATTTTTTTCTTTTACTGTGATAATAAGTTACACAAACATACTAAAAATATAGTTCATACTATTTTTTTTAAGACTGTTATTAATTTTCGATTCATAAAGACAACTTAAAATTTGTAATATATTATTCATCTTAAAAATTATACTTCATCTTCTAATTTTCTGAATTTTAAAATATAAATTAGTAATATATATATATATATAAACATTCTCTTTAAAATAATTTTTCAAAATTTATACGAATTAGTTTCATATAAATTTATTGCAGTTTTAAACTTTTTATTAATTTACACTTTAAGTTTTAATTTAAAAATTTTCAAAATACTTGCTTTTCATATATTATAAGTCACTTAACTCTCGCCTTCGAGTCAAAAAATAAAAAATGAAGAAACAATAATAATAATAATAATTATTAATATTATTATTATTATTAAATAAATAAATTAATAAAAATAAAACGGAAGTCTCAACTCTCAAGTCTGGAATAGTTGAGTTGAAAAATTTGGTTGAATCTCGGCGACCATGTCTCATGTAAGTCTCGCTCTCTCTCTTTTGGACTTCAGATCTGTTTTCCCCATTTCTTTTATTTTCTGTGTATTATTCCGATCAGATTCATGTATTATACCTAATCCATGATTTTATCTGCATTACATTGCAATCATAATTGAATTTTATCATCCAATTCGCAAAACTATTTATCTGTGTCGAATTTTTGTCATTTGAATTTGGTTACAAAATTGAAAACACTCTTAATTAGCCTATTTGCTGGATCACATCACTCTGGTCCCATCTAACACTAGGTTGCAATCGAAATGTGTTCATTTATTGTGTGTTATTATTTGAATGTAGTTAGTTTTATGGAATTGGAATAATTTGAAGCTAGTTGACTTGCTGAGATTTTGAAACGTTTTTATGAGGTGCCTTTAATTAAGGAATATTCTGATCATGTACACTGTGCCCTGTGTTTTTCTTAGGAGACATGCCCTTCTGTAAAGAACGTCCTTCTTTTGGATTCCGATGGGAAACGTGTCGCAGTCAAATACTTCTCTGAAGACTGGCCGACGAATAGTGCCAAGGAAATTTTTGAGAAAGTTGTATTCAACAAGACTCAGAAGACCAATGCCCGCTCGGAAGGTGTGTAAAACTTATGTGATATGGTCAATGATCAATTGACCATGCCATAATTCATGATAAAGAATTGTCTGTGTGTTTGATCAAATTCTCTATGTGATTGGGATAGATTGCTGATCACTGATTCGTATATGACCTCATTTGAGTATTGACTTCATTTCTTTGCCTTCATGGGTTTTTTCATTTGACAGCGGAAATAGCAATGTTTGAGAATAACATTGTTGTTTACAAGTTTGTCCAAGATCTTCACTTCTTTGTTACCGGTGGTGATTATGAAAATGAGCTTATCTTAGCCACAGTTCTGCAGGCATTTTTTGATTCTGTGGGCCTTCTGCTCAGGTTGTGATGTTATATAAACAATTTATATATGTTCCATGTTCGAGGGTGTTTTTAATCCATCACTATTAACACAGTAGTCCTTGATGATTTTACTGCCTTTTCCCCTCCAGAGGCAATGTGGACAAGAAGGAAGCACTAGAGAACTTGGATCTCATTCTATTGTGCGTTGATGAAATTGTTGATGGCGGGTACGATATATGCTATTCATATGAAATTTCTATTCTTCAGTTCTGTTTGTTAGCTTCTCAAAACTTCTCTTGCTCTTCCCACTTGTTCCAACCTACAGAATAGGAGCTATTTGATATATTGGAGATCAATTCTTTTCTGCAGTTAAATGATTGAATTTGTAGATTTTTGTCATAAAAACAAAAATCTTCTTTGAACTGTTATTCTGATGGGATGGAACTTGAATACCAGAGTTTGGAGCTTCCTAACTTCATCATGGTACTCTTGAAACCTGTAAATGCTCGAGTAACAAATTAACTTACATCAATTGTTGATAGCTCTGGCATAATTCTCTCACATTACCCTTATCTAATGTGATCAATGAAATGTAACAAATGTCACTTTCACAAGTCTTATAGTGTAGCTTACGGCCAGAGTAGAATTTGGGTACATATGATGTTTCTGCTGAGTTTTTGGTATGACAACATCTATTTTTTCAGTTATTTTCATTGTTAAGCCAACCACATACCCCTGATTGGTGTGAACCCATGATCCCGTTATTTGCCCCTGTTCTTAAATGAAAAGATGCCATATTGAAATGAATCATTAGGCTAAATACATGTTTCTTTGGAAGTTTGGATAAAGGTGCACTAAGCCATGCTTTTTCAGAGATCATGTTTTAACCTTAAAACGCATGACTTAAATCTTGGATACAGTTATTGTGTTGCTACTCCTTAAATGGTTTTCCTCCATGTTTCCTGTGGGATAAAATGCACAGTACACCCATAACTCTAGTACCTTGCTGTTGCAGCTGC
Organism: Glycine tomentella; assembly: GCA_007407185.1. Lineage (NCBI taxonomy): Eukaryota > Viridiplantae > Streptophyta > Magnoliopsida > Fabales > Fabaceae > Glycine > Glycine tomentella. Next base: position 1,615,443 of record PYAF01002494.1, on the reverse strand, counting down.
TTTGTGATGCCAATAGTAATAGGTCCCATAGTACTGAAATGTCATTGGAATTATACCATACATCATATTTATATAGAAAAAGGATACCCCTCTGAGCTTCCCCCTTTTGTGTGCCTTCTCTCTTATTTTCACCTCCTCACTTCTCTTGTATCTTCTCTACCTATGTCCTGGCTTCACGCAAGTCTCCCTTAAAAGTCATGTCTTCGTATTTTGTGCAGTATCATTCTTGAAACTGATCCAAATGTTATAGCGGGGAAAGTTGCTAGTAATAGTATAGATTCTGGAGCTTCTTTGTCTGAACAGGTATTATATTATATCCCTCACTTTAATACCAAAACAGAAAATTGAGATTAAATTCACTTATTTGAGGAATAACTGTTTCTTTCTGTTGCAGACACTAAGTCAAGCATTGGCCACAGCCAGGGAACATCTTGCAAGGTCCCTTCTTAAATGATTCAAATGGCATTTGACAAAGGAGGAAACTTGTCTTTTAGCTTTTCGTATAGACGTTTATAAGAATCAAATTGCATTCTCGAACAGTCGAACCTGGATGGTGGTGTTACTTGCGCTGTGAAAGTTAACTTTGACATGCTTATACAGGCTAATTTGGCACTACCTTATGACGATTTGTTCATTTAATTACCCTTTAAATTTCAATATAGTGGCATATTGCGTATGTTCTATAAGTTTATAGTAATCAACTTTTTAGTGCATACTAAACTCTAAATTTTTATATTATCTCCCCTTTAGTTTCAAAAGCAAACAACTCTCCAGACCGTGACGTTAGTTTATTTTAAATTGACATTACGAAGGTCATTTGCTATGATAAGCAATTTTCTGGAAAATGAAAAATCTGTCTCTGGTACAGTCCTGACTCCTAATGCTTACACAAGATTTTAGTTTAAAGAAAGGTCACGAAAGTTTAAATTAATGAACGGAACTATTTTTAGATCACGAGTCATTGAATAAACTTCTCTAGGTATTTATAATAGAAGATAAATGCAATGGATTATTATAAATCAAACTGTTTGTATAAGTTAAAATCAATTTATAAATCTGATTTTTCTTAGAAACTTTTTGTTATCTAACTTCTCAATAATTTATAATTATGTATCAAAAAAGTAATTTTAAACTCTTTAAGGATTTTGTTTTACTGAATTACAAATCAAATCATTGTTTCAAATTAAAAGGTTTCATAAGTTAGATAGCAATTCAAACTGAGCTATATCTCAAAAAAGTACCATTTCGTGTCTTATTATACATCCACATATACTAGGCGAGTCTGTACAGAGCCTGATTTTGAGTTGAACTAGCAAATGCCACTTCAATGTAAAAACTAGCAAATGCCAATTTTACTAAAGAATATAGGAAGCAAAAAGTTACAAATCCTAGTTAATCGTAGTAGAACTAGAAAGTTTAAAGTCTCACTAGTATCACATCTTTCACTTTGGTGTTTATGAAAAACTATTCTATATACACTAAGTTGTCATGACGTTTGCAAATTCTGCTAAATGAAAAAATGACATGAGGCATACAAATATTCATTTCATATAAAACTTCGAATTATTCAATAAAGAACGTGTATGTATTAGAGCAAGTCTTTAAGAATTTCGGCTTTGTTTGAGACTGAGGCCTACGAATGTCCAAAAGTAGCTATGAGCTTATCATCACTGATCTCCAATCCATCCAACCACGGTTGTGAATACGCTTTTCCATTTCATGCTACAACTTCAGACTTGGAACAACTATTAACACCAAAAGTAATTGATGTTAAAGCATCCTTGGACAATTATAGTACTAGTAACTCTATTGTATGACAAGATAATCTGCTTCACTGCGGAAACCATCACCAGCAGTAGGAGGTAAGTTTTTGGGAGAAATATTTTCCGGACTTGAGCATGAGTCTCTGCTTCATGCTGAAACATCTTCACCAATTCTTGCAACTCAAGCTTCCTAACTTCAACCTGTTCCTCAGCAACAGGGTTTTTCAGCCCAAGGTAAACCATGCCAACTGCAATCAGCACTACTCCCAGAAAGACAAGGATGGCCGTGAAAACGCAGAATGCATACGATGTATGTTCTGCCCCAGGTATCCCATCAACGTTGATCCCAAATAACCCGGTAATGATGGTGAGGACAACGTCAACGCCACCAAATACAGCTAAATTATGGGTTACTCAAAGGCTTCTGTCCTGGATAGACATTCAGCGGATGCAATACAATTATCAAGTTAATCTAGGGTGAGCAATATAAAGTTGTTCTAGCTACTATCAGAAAGTAAAAAAAAAAAAAAAAAAGCATTCTAAATGAAAGTTCTGAAGTATTGATACCTGCAACCAAGCTCGAACAGTGCTTTGCATAACATCTTGAATGGTAAACAGGCGGCCGCGAACAGCTTCTTGCTCCTCAATCATTTCTCTTGTGTTCTTTTTTATTCCCTCTAACAGGTTTCTTGCTCCATTTCCTTTTAAATGTTGAAGAAGCTCAAAGACAATCTCATTTAACTCTGATAACCTGCAATGAAACACGAGTTGTAAAGAGCTTCTGTGTAATGGATTTGGCCAGTATTAATTTCATTAAAAAAAAAAAAAAAAATCAACCCAAGGCAGAGAATTTGGCTCACTTTGGTATTGCTTGGGCTTTTCAAAGCTATTTTCAAATGTGAAAGATTAAAATAGACAAATAAATAGGTTATGGAATGTTATTATTAAAATGTATCTTTAAATGTTTGAAGGACAAAAGGAACAATTAAACTTCATTGACATTGTTGATAACTAAAAGTCCTAAAAGCTCAAGCTGTCAAGTATCAGCCCTTAACTCAATGACTCTTAAATCCAGCTTTTGGAAAGGAAAAGCAATAAAAAGTTATGTATGAGAAATTGTAGTCATGTCAAGTCTGGCAAACTTCTGGATTCTAGTTCCAAATTTACATCTGTAAGGAGGAGGAAGATTGTGACATGAGATATGTAAGTATTCTAGAAATGCTATATTTGTATTATGTTAGTTGTTTTACATAAAGCTCAGTGAAAATAATCACATAAAGATGCATTTCATCCAAATCAACAAATCATGAAGTTCTCTAAAGATATATCTTCTGCTTAGCAAGAATGAACATACCTGTGTTGATAACTTTCTGATTTCTTGATTTAAGATTAAGATGAAAAGATTCAAATCTTCATGGTTTCTCCTAATAAAAGGGAAAATTGTCAACTTAGTACAAGACAATTTATAAAACTGGAATGACTTGAATTTACACACATTGCACATTTAAGAACCTGTTCATAAACTTCAATTCAATGTCATCTGCTGCCCCAAATATAGATTTACGGAATAACCTGACAAATTAAATAAAAATGTCAAGCCAAAGTAACATGACTTGAAGTTTACATAAAATGCAGTCGGAGAAAAGAATGCACTATGACCAATGCAAGGATGAGATACATTGTCCATCTTTGCAAGCTACTTATCTACAGGACACTCCTAGGGAAACAACATGCTCACCCCTAGTTCAAGGTGGTAAAAGTCAATAAATCTAAAGTTAAAATTTAACAGCAAAACTCAACAAAACCTAACCTGGCAATCCACATTTTTCCTATAGAAGTGATAGACAACACAATATATTCCTTTCATTTTCCAGAAACAAAGTCAATCATATTTTTCATATGCTTGATAGCTTTTCTTTCAGAACATGTAATATCTTAATGTTTTAGAAACTTAACTCACCCTCAGACATCTGAATTATATAACTAGAAGCAGGGCCTAACCTACTTTTGACTGATTTTTCTTATTTTCCAAAATTAATTATTGCTGACATCAAATAAGAAGGAAAATGTTGTCATTACCTATCATTCCACCATGAGAGACGGCAAGCAAGTAGTGCTATAACTTCATGCACTGTTCTCGGCACATTATACCCTCCAGCAGAAAGAAGCTCCTAACAATAGTGGGGCACTGAATGAGTTAGATCTTTCTAAAAGAATATTAATGTGTGACTAGAGGCAAGAGAGCAAGAACAACCTGAACTTCTGTTATACCCAGAACATTTATCCTTGACACTGATCCTTTTATATGCATTACAGTTACAAGGAAGTTTTGTGCTTGCCAAGACCTAAGAACAATTGGAATGTCATCTTCTTCAACAAGAGGATCACCTGCTGATTGTCCCAAGAGCTCAAATAACAGCCCTCCCGCAACTCTGACTGGGACCACAAGTAAGAAGTCTAATCAATATTGAGTTAGACTGGTTTCTGAGGAAAAGCCATTGTGGGGTAAGTCGTTGAAGATTTTCTTTGGGGGGGCGGTACAAGTCATTGGATGTCTACTTAAATTAGCTATATTGCTTTCTTTCAGACAAACTGCTATCTACTGGCTGTGTGACACTAACACAAACAAGCCCAAGGTATAATGCCCAAGGAATCCTAGGTTTATTTTTGTACTCTTCTCATTTACTTTTTTGTTTTCTTGATTTACAAGCCTTAACTGTTCTTATTTTTTCTTTCTTGTGCTGCCACACGGACTTTGTTCTAGTTTGTACTAAAACCCATCAACTAGAAATCAAAATTTACCTGTTTTCCTTCCACACTTAATTGATCCTAGAAAACCCTAATCCTAGACCACATGACTAAGAAACCACAACCCTACAAGCATTTAAGCCATCAACAAAAACATAATACAATTGAAAATTTTAATTTAAAATCTTATAGTATATACACACTCTCATATGTATGCTTGATGCGGTGCATGTAAATGTGTTTTAGCAAACATAGATCCAAATATAGATTGCCAAATGATAATATTAGTTAAGACTAGCAATTACAAAAGTTTAAAACGCAATGTACCTCATAGAGAAGGTGTTTCATCCGCTCACTTATAGGTCTACTTTCATCTCTCAAAGCTAAACTAACAGCAGGATGCAGCCATTGAGCATTGCTGAGCCAAGTGGGGTGACCTGCAGAAGCATGGCACCACCATATAGGCCCAGCGGGATGCTCCCAATAAGGAGCTGCCAAATCTGCTACAGTAAAATCATCTTCAGAATCCTCAAATTCAAATTGATGAGAAGACCAGTCAGCATCAACCTGAACTGGTTGGACAAGTTCTGAAATTCTTGCCCATCCAATTGGTACCCAATGACCTCCCTCATACTTTCTAGATTGGCCAGCCTTACGGGTCTGCCTCTCCTTGTTGTCGTCAGAGCCACCAAACAAACTCTCCCTTGAGACATTTACAGATGAAGGATCTGAGAGCTTCCTTTTATCATCTGAAGGGACATGATGCATCTTTGAATGTTGGCCATGCATTCTGTCTGTGATCTTTGATGAGGAACTCGATTTAGCCAATCTGTTTTGTCCTCGAATGTATTCAAAAGCACAAATAAGTCCATCGTTCCAAAGGTCATTTCCATGATTGGGATCTCTATCATGATAAGTTTTATGGCTATCTAGTTTCTTGGTTATTCCCGAGGAATGTGATTGACCTTCTGTATCACTCATTTTTCTGCTCTTAATGAAGCCAACATCATAGAGTTTTCAAGTTAACACCTCGCCCAAAAAGGCACTCTTATATGAGGAAAGTTACACTTCTGATTCCAAGCCAGGATTTGAACATCAACATCAACCTTCCTCGACTTATCACAAATCGATGCTACAATTTGAAGGGAAAAGGCATTACTTTTAGAATGGGATAGTACATATATTCTTACTAAAGTGAGAAGAGAAAAAAACAGAAAACAATTTAAACATAATAACTGTCAATCTATTTTGCCGTGGTAGTTAATCAAAGTAGGAGACTATGAAAGAAAAGCATTCAATAATGGTCTAAATCTAACCAATCAAACATCAAATCGCATTAAAAGCAATAAACCTGTCATGCAATCTATTTTCTCGTTTAAAAGAGAAAACAAGTTTGGGTGATTAATAATATCAACGAACCTTCAAATGAGGTTGGTTCACTGGTTTTTTTTTTTTTCAGTGTTCCTAATGGCTCTAAGAACACAACACAACAATAAGCATAATTGTAACGATGCATGTCAGGGATCACTCAGATACTTTCCAAGTTAGTATTCAACTCAGAAGCATATATAAAAGCGCATAGCATGTTTATTAATCATAAAAAGCACAACTAAATTGTATTAAGTCATATTTCAGAAGACTCGGGCATTGATATCATTACCCTTACAAAAATAATAATTGGAAGATTTGAGGAATAAAAGGAAATTACCAGGGGCAGTGGAGAGTGGTGTCTTTCAATCCCAAACCCAATCCTCAAACGAATATTAATAAATTAATCAAAGAAAAATCACGTTATTTTCACACACATATCTTAACAATATAAAAATTATTCGAAGCACTTTGTTCCTTTATTTGACTCTAATTTAACTTGTTACGCGCTCAAGCATCTATTCTTCTTCTTTTTGTTTTTTCCTTTTTTGAGCTTTGCTGTCCAAAGTCACTTTCAACTCTATGATTAATGTAAACTGTGGATTGGATGCATTATGCTGAGAGGGATTTCAACTCTTCAAGTCAGAAACTATCACTGTATCTATTCTACTTTTTGTTTATACATTTTTTTTTTTTTTTTACATTTTACTATTACATGATGTTTCAGAAGAAAAAAAATATTACAAAATAAATGTTGTTTAACTAATGTTGCATTAAATATTACTATTTTTCAAGATTAATCAATACTCACTAAAAATAACATATATAGAAAAAGTAAATGAATCATTAATTAAATAGATAAATGATACTATCTTTATTTTAAAATAAGTGTCATATTTTAAAAAAAATCAAAATTAATGTTACATTTAACTTTTCAGCATTAATACTCTTAATATATTTTAGTTTTTCAATCTAATATTAATATCATTTTTTTCATTTATTTAATAAAGTTAATTTTGTAAGCCTATTATTCTTTTTCATTTATTTATTATTTTTTTGTCTATGTAAAGAAACCTAGGACAACACTTATTTTGGAACAGAGGGAGTATATTAGAAAGTTAACTAATACTCCCTTTGCTCCATTATAATTGTCATCCTAGATTATTTCACACAGAGAAAAATTAATAAATGAATGAAAAAGAATGTCAATTTTACCAAATTAACATTATTATCATTAATTTATTTTAATTTTTAGTACTCGTATCATTAATATTATAAGGAATATAAGTGAAAAAGAGTAATTAATGTTATAGTAAAAAACTAAAATGACAATTATTTCAGGATAAATTCTTTAAAATCAACAAATTAATTGTATTCCTCAAATACATGCATCAAAACCTTAAATTTTATATAATCTTAAATGAATGAATAGTATATCCACATTAAATAAATTTTACTCTTTTTTTTGTCTTAACCCTTCAATTCATTAGGGATGGAATCCTGACTAAATCCTGAGTTCAACTGAAAAATAAGTAAAATCTAAACAAAAATTATTTTCATCAAAGATCGAACTCGGATAATACCTCAACAATTCAATCTTAACTTCAACACATTAACCACGTGTGTCCAATCAGTTGATTGTTTCTTTTATTAATTTAAAACATTTAATAACAATTTATAACATGTAATATCCATTTATTTGCATAAGTATATTCTATACAATAAAATAAATTATTGCAAGCATATTTTTTAATGATTAATTTTAATTAACAAATACCAATTCATATTTTATTTTATGCTTTAAACATAAAGCACATTTTTTTCAACTTAAAAAATACACGGGCAAAAAACAATGAACATTCCATTAAAACTACAGAAAATTGCTACTGTAGTTTTCGAACGGGATGCCAATACCCTCTGAAAATTATAACTAATGAGTTCTCAAGTGTTTTTTTTTTTAGTTGAAACCACCGACATGGACTTCAAAAATTATTACTTTGATTTGTTAAATCTGATTTTTTTTTTTTAGCAGAATCCAACCGATTCTCATCCCTTCATTCAGGTATTATAATGCATGATTGTTCGGGATAACTTTCTAATGTGTATATAACATAAAGCACAGTAGAGCGTAACATGTTATAACAGGTGAGAATGTTAATCCAAAAGAGATTTTCCACTATGATCAGATGAAAATATTAGGAAAAAAACCAAAAGAGATTTTCCACTATGATCAGATGAAAATATTAGGAGAAAAAAAAACAAAAAAGTATCGAGTAAACCAAATTAGCAGCACACTTAGTACCTACGTTAAACATGACGAACACAATTATGTAGAATACAACCTCGTGGCAATGGGCTCATGTTCTCTAGAGACCAAACAATGACAAGTTACTAGACCGTGAATAGACCGTGAGTGCCTCTGATTAGCCACTTCCAAACTAACATAAATACCCTGAAAAACCGGGAGGTGATTAAGATTAGTAGCTGTTTTGCCATATTTGTGGGGACTGCTTGGATGGTTGGCTTTGCGGACCACCCAAGGACGCTTCCCGAGGATTTTGTGGCTGATGTTCCAGAGAAATGCCAGTCTGAGATTGGTAGAAATTAGGGTACCCAAGGGGTCCAAAATGCTGTGAAGGAGGCGGCGGCTGCTGCTGCTGCTGCTGTTGATGCTGCTGCCTTTGCCGAAATACACCTGGTTGTTGTTGATTCTGTCCCTGCAAGCTATAATAGTTGCTGGGAGGAACTGCAGACATTGTTCGAGAGCCAGGGCACTGAACCCACATGGGAGAATTCTCGTTCTAGAAGAAAACACCAGATAAACCCATTTCAGCTTTACATATAAGCAGCATTAGGAAAAAAAAAAAAAAAAAAAAGGTTCCATGTTATATTCTTTCCTCACCCCCCACCTTCCCAAAACTGATAATTCAGAGTAAATCGCAACAAAGTGAACTTGAACCATTTTTACCTAGCCTTTTAGAGAATCATAGTTTTTAACAAGCATAACAGATCATATTTCAACTTGAATCATCATGATAGTTCCAAATTGACAACTTTTCAAGAGAAGAATCGTAACAGGAAAATAAAAGCAGTTAAATGTAAATAGTTTAAAATCAAGATCTTTGTACCTGCTGTAGTGACATCATATTATTATTGTCCTTAAACTGGGAGTTTATAACATCCTCATATCCAATGGTTGTCCCAGTAGGAGCAGCAGGCGGATTCAAAGAAAAATTTCCTCCAGTTATGCTTGTTGAACTGCCAAAGCCATATCCAGGAGGAATAGCAGCAGACTGAGGCAAACTGCTGGCAGAAACATTATTTTTATACTGTGGAAGCACTGCTGCCAGAGATTGGGGATACGTGTTATTTCCAGCAAAAGTCTGCTGAAAAGCTGATGGCATATAGGTATAGCTCTGAGGCAAGAATGGATAGCTAATCATGTTAGCAAAATGTCCCAGATGACTAGGTTGGGAGTAGGGATGCATAGCAAGGTGCTGAGGAAGTGTGGGTCCAGTGGCAACACCAGCACCAGACAGGGTTTGTGCATTAGGTTGAGGTGCAGAAATGCCGCTAGCTCTTAGAGCCTGCAAATTGACAAGAGAAACTATCAAACAACTGAATTCCCAATTTGTTATCTTCCTATCCTATAACAACAAATTCAGCATATGGATGCAGCGATTAAACCTGCAACTAACAAATAATTTAAATCCAGAATACACCCAGGACCAGCTCTACGAATATTTCTGTCAATATGAAAGCAGTCAATTTGTTTTTTTATCAACAAAAATAAATTATATATATGTGATAAATAGAGTACAAGCAGTACTGATATATATATACATATATACAACCTAACGACAGAAGTTTCAGAACTATGGCAACCTAATACATGAATACCTACATGAATTAGGATACCAAAGATCTGGCTGAAGACTAGGCTCACACCCATACCAACAAGGAAAAACTATATGCTAATCCCTCCCCTGAATACAAAAGCCTTCCCTAATATTACTAGACCAATAGTGAAAAGGGATGTCAAATCCTATCTCCAAATTTTTTAGCCAAGTCCAGCAAAAGAATAGCGCATCCTCCATCAATTTTTGACCATTGAAACTGTCATTGTAGAAGACAACCCTATTTCTATGATGCCATCTCTGAATTCTGAGTCCATTGATACAACAGTAGGAATGTTGACAGAAATGTTCTTTTGGAGTTACAGATACCCCCACTATGTTTATCCATGACATAGTCATCTGATTTGAGTTGATGCACGGGATGTAAGTCAGCTTTAACTAATGTACAAAGTAGTCAAGTTTACAGCTGGTGTTTAATAGCCAGGGTTACATTTGTGATACAGCTTAATGAATATTACATTAAAAATAATTTATTAGAATACCACCACAGCACTAAATAGTATTAAAAAATCAAGATCTTTGTACCTGCTGTAGTGACATCATATGACTGTTGTCCTTAAACTGGAGTTTATAACATCCTCATATCCAATGGATCCAATGTATAATACGGTGTTTAATATATATATATATATATATATATATAATTACACCATATTAATAACCAGGGTGAAATTTGTCATACAGCTTAATGAATATTACATTAAAAATAATTTATTGGAATACCACCACAGCACCTCAATATACTATAAACCAGAATTCTTAATTCCACAATGCACTTTTTAGGCTAAGAATGATCTAAAATTCAAAAAACTATGTCATCCATTACATTTCATTTAAACAACTTAACATCTCTTAAAAGCCATTATATAGAGAAACTTAAATAAGCTTCTTAGAGCAGAAGTGCACCTCTGACATGGTTATGGTGGAACCACCAATTGAAGAAGCAATGTTACTATATTTTGTAGGCATCGATTGTGTTGCAGGGAAGGGTAAGTATGGGATATCTTCTCTTGCTGTTTGAACTGGTGAAGACAACAGAGCACTGGGCAAAGAATTTGTATGTGCCTGCTAAAATATTGACAGAATGACAGTAAAATTTAGATCTAGATAGCAGGATTGCTAGATAGAATTGTAAGATATAAGACAAACTAAAGCAATATCAAATGTTATTATATTAAAACGACAGCAGATGGTACGCATAATGCAGTTTTAGGGGGGAGGGGGCAATTTAACTATAGTATTGTGTTCATTCAAACAAAAAAAAAAAAAAAAAACAAGTGTTCAGAAACATCTAATTAGGCTTTGTTTGTTTTAGTGGTGCACATTCTTACAATCAGCTGTTTTGCTGAAGGAACAAATTGCTTCTGTACATGAGATTTTCAAAATTTCAGCCTTGATATCTAATAAAAACAGGCAGTATATCATTCTAAACTAATTCACAGAAGATCTAAAATATGATCAAGCCATAAAACATGCATTACCATTACACCAGAGAAGGGAGCAAGATTCTGATTCTGTGAGCTGGTCTGTGAAACAGGAAATGTGACCTCCGGCTGTTGGGCATTTTCATAATTAAATCCATGAGAATGTGATGGAAATGAATACTGATTTTCCTGAGCAATTTCAGGGGGGTCAGGTTTTAAAGCCTCTTGTGAAATGGAAGTATGTTCATAGGTCCCAGCACTCACACCAGTTCCTTGAACTAAATTTCCATCTGAGGTGGTAGTAGTAGTAAGATGCTCATCCCCGTAATAGTCAGTATTTCTGCAAGAAAATATATCTTTAAGGAAACTAGGAATAATCATGATATTGCAAGTGTGGACAAAGTATAAGCAACATACCTAGTGTCTGAGTTTTCAATTGTTGAAGCATCTGCTGCACCAGATGTATCCTCCAAGTTACTTTTCAAAGGCCTAGATGTAAATGACCCAGATCCAGAAAGGGGATTTGCAGATCCAAAACTTCCAAAGCTCAGATTCATGCATTCTGGGGTATGGAGTTGTAGGTGATTTGGAATTACTACAGAAGGATTGTCATCTTCTTGTTCTGTCCTCTGATCATCTCTCTGTATATTTAGCTGCTCTATGTTTGCAGCAACTGATGAAACATCATCTTCAGCTGAAAGGAAGAAATTTAAGAATTAAGACTACACAGGCACATGTCTAAGATAAAATTATGAACAGGACGCATAAAGCATCCCAGTTTCCATTGTCATTATCATAAAAAAAGATGTCTGTGAGATAGAGTTTGGTAGGAATTTATGTCTGTGCACATCATAAAAAAGATGTACCTCCTGTGTTATCCTCTGACGTACTTTTAGCGGATATAGAAGCAGATTCAGCATTGTCTGCATTCTCAACGGAACCATCTTCAGCTCTGTGTTCATCCAAGTGAGTTTTCTGCTGCCAATCAGCTTCAGCAAAGCTTGATGAGTTTGCATAGTACTCAGAATTTGCATGGGCATCAACATCTGCATATACTCTAACATCATGTTGGTTCTCAATACAAGGCCATTCATCATTCTGTGGAACATTGTCGCTAATGGCATGGCCTTGATTAGTATTTGTTTCTGAAACTTTGGAAGCATAACCTTGCAATGAATGCAAGTTGTTATCTGAAGCTGCTGGAGGCATGAAGACATTCTGATGATTACCACTCTGGATGGAAGAGTTATGCATGGATGGCCTGGCCTGTGGCCTACCCATCTTGACAATGTCGGCCATTGATACTTGACCTGTATTCCCTGCCCATGCAGATTGCATTCCAGCGCGTTGTGATGATGAAGATGGTCCATCACCGATGCCGAATGCATATGTTTTTTCAGTAACCACAGAATCACTGCAACAATTTTGAACATAAATGAGACATGAGAAGTGGGAACTGCATCCTGGCCACACAATAATAATAAGACGGCTCTGTATCCAAGTGCTTGTAGGCACAATCAAATAAGACAAAATTTTATGCTACTAAAGATAGATAAAAGAGGAATAGCCACTTAACTAGCCAAATAGTCAAATACTTTAGGACTACATATAGAATAAATTTTCTATCTAGTTAAATGTTACAAAAAGTTGTAAAAAACATCATAAAAATAACTAAAAGTCCATTTTCAACCAATTTCATTCCAAAACCAAAATAATCACTGTTCATAATACCCAGCACAGAAAGATCAATGTAGAATCTTAAAGTAATCCACAGAATAATTGGCACATAGTCATCCACTGTTCGAGAAAAATATTAAATTGATACAGAAAATAGATTGTAAGAGTTGGATACCAAGACAGCCTACTTTTCAAAAATAAATTGAAGGGTTGTTTCCCTTTTGTATTAACCTCAGTAGGTGGTCAGGCTTGGTTTTCAATTTCTTCTTATAACTAGGCCAAATTTGCAAATGTATCATAACCATAAGAATCCCTTTAGCCATCGTGATACATCTTTCCCACTCCAATCATGTAAATTTTATTGTGTGTTTATATATGAAGGAAAATAAACCTGTAGGATGCTGGTCTCATGTTCGCATTATTTCCCAGCACACTAGGTGCAGAAGATGTAGACCCTCCATAACTGGGTGTCCCATTTTCCTTCTTGTATACAGGCTTCCCCTGCAGACCATAATCTGGCCTCCCAAAACAGAGCAGAAATTTAAATAATTATAATAATAAAAACAATAATAGTGTCAGATACTATAAGTTTCATCAAATAAACAGTCCAGAGCAATGTATCAGTTCAACACCCATCATCCGCATACCACTGCTGCCGAATTGGTTGGCACCACCATGTCCACCATAACGATCTGTGCCAGCCCTACCACCGCCACGACTAGACGTGTTGTTTGTCCCACTCCCACGAGACCTGGATTCTGTTGGGTCCTTAATCTGAACCAACAAGAGCAAGAACAGGTAAAAAAAAAAAAAATAGATAGATAGATAGATAGACAAACTCAAACAAAATATCAAAAACAACAATAAGGGTAGGAACAGTTAGCAGAAACAAATGCTCAAGTCAAAGTGTCAATCCAACTCATCATATCCACCTACAAACTTAGCACACAGATTCACCTACTGTCAACTTATAAACCTATGCACATGCCACATAGCAGTAGAACACACTCAGGAAACAAGAAACAAAATTGATTATTTCAAGATAAAAAAAAAGTTCAAGATAAAACATAAAACCAATTCTGAATAGCTGAAACAAACAAACAAACAAAAAAGCGTGCACCTCTTTTTTCTTTTCTCGCTTGCTCTTCACCTCATGAAAAGGATCTACACAATTAACAAACCTAACATTAGAAAGAAAAAAAAAACGCACGCGTATCCGATACCGTCTCTAACAGCACCCTGCGCCACAAAAATCACACTCCGCAGGCAACAAAGAAAACAAAAACACGCGGATTATTCTCGCTCAGTTATTTCTCCGTTTCGAATAATGCGCGGGCGAGCAAAGCAATAGCCTCAGAAAACATAGAACAAAGGTGTTTGCGTTTGGTTCCAAGTGAAAGAAAAACATCTAAACATCGAAACAGGAAACGCAGAAAGATTGAAAGAGGGAGAGAGAGGAACCTTGTGAGAGGAGACGACTAACAGCTTCGTTAGGGTCCATGTTACAGTCTTTGAGCGTGGCGTAGATCTCATGGTCGGGAAAATTGGAGACGATCTCCTTCAAGCTCTGAACCATCTTCCGCGACGACGCCGGAATCGTCGCCGACAGCGCCTTGCCACCGCCCTTCCCACTCATAGTCACTCTCTTTCTCTCTAACACACTCTTTCTCGCACCACCGGAGTAGCTAGGGTTCCGCCGCGACAACAACAGGAAAGAAGAAAGAAAACCTCTTTCGCTCACTACTCGAACGCTCTTCGCTCTACAGTTTGCAACCAAAAAGTGAAAACCGCTTCTCGCTCTCCCCCCCACTCCTTTTCTCTCTGCGTCTAAATTTTTTTTTTATTGTTGTTATTTATTTCTTTTAAAGCGTTTTCTTTCTTCTTTTTTCTAAATAAATAAATATCCTCTTTTGAAAATATTATATTTTAAGTTAAGATTCCAAGAAATTATTATATGATTGAACATTATTTATTCTCAATCAAATTTCATCTAACATATTCTTAGATTTTTTTAATTACATATCATGTGAAAACTAATTAAATTTATATAATCTTAAATTACTGTGTGATAATTTCTAATCAATTACGTAACTTATAAACAATCAAATATTAAATGTAGATAATATTTGAACAAAAATTTAAACCTTAATTTCACATAATCTTATAAATAAAAAATTCGCTCACCACGTCCTATTTTTTATGTTTTTTATATAAAGAAATTTCATTTGGTTTCATTCTTTTCTTTTAACGTTGAAGATGTGGATTTTATTCATAATAATGGGTCCAATGGAATGGGGAGCTCCTCAATCCAGCACATATCTAAGAAGAGCAACTGCAGTCCCAAATTACCATGTAATCTTCTTGCATCTTCAACAAAGCTCTGAAATAAGCTTTTTCCCATCTTGTTCTTCTAGTTCCATGTTTGATAAAGTTGCAGGCAATCTGCCTCATAAACTGCACCATGAACGCACAAATCCCCACCAAGATCGATGCCCATCGCAATGAAAAAGCTTCAGCTTCTCTAAGGCACAAATCCACGTTGACAAGATGTTAGAATATACCCTCCAGATCAAGTTTTTACATTTGGGTCGTGCTTCCCCCTCCCATATTTTCCTCCATTCGTTCCTTGGCTTTCCTCAACGAAGACTCTATGGAATTGTACTTCATTCGTGCAACATGGTAACCAAAATTTACCGTGTAGATGCCATTCGTGGTGAACTTCCACTGGTTGTAATCTTCCACCAACATCATCTGAATTGGAATTGACTTTATAGCAGCAACAGTGTTAGGCGAAAACATGCTCTTTATCACTTCCCCATTCCATGTCCCACTTTCTTCTCCAAACAAATGGCAGACCAACATATCCTCTCCTATTAAGTTGGCCTCATTTGGAGGAATAAGCTCCCTTGGCAGTTTGGGAATCCACTTATCTTTCAACACATTTATCCTTCTACCATTTCCCACTCTCCATGAACACCTTTCTTCCATCATCCACTTTGATTCCACTATGCTCGTCCATATGTAGTTGGGCTTGAAACCTTTATGTGTTTCCCATATTGAAGTGTTTGGAAAGTATTTCGCCTTTAAAAAACGTGCAGTAAGGCTCTTTATCTCACTAAAAATAGACTGTGGTACGAGGAAACATCCCATAACATATGTAGGGATTGATTGGACCACTGATTCGATAAAGACCTCCTTCCACCCTTTAAGCTTTTTCCACACATTGTCCCTAAAAAATTTGAAAACTAGAGATTTAGATCTTCCAACGAGGGTAGGAAGACCCAAATACTTCTCTTGACTTTCCGCCACCTTAACCCCCAACAGTAGTATTAGCTCATCTTGTTTGGTACTATGCATATTTTGGCTACAAGGAAGTTCTGACTTGTCAAAATTTATCCTCTGTCCAAAAGCTGCTTCATAATCTTTTAGAATGGCAGAGATATGAGTAACTTCCTCTTTGGTGGCCCTGGAAAATATGATACCGTCATCTACAAAAAATAAATGGGAAATCATAGGAGCTGGTCTAGAAACTTTAATGCCATGCAAATCCCCTGAAGCCACAACTTTATTCAGTAAAGCAAAGAGAGCTTTAGCACAAAGGATGAATAGATAGGGAGATAAAGGGTCTCCTTACCTAAGACCCCTCTGTTGAATGAAACTTTTGTGTGGCCCTCCATTTACCATGACAGAGAATGGACAGTATTCACACATTTCATAATCTAGGAAATCCAACTGCCTGGAAAACCCATATAGAGCAAGACATTCTCAAGAAAAACTCATTCTATCATGTCATAGGCTTTAGACATATCCAGTTTAAGACCCAAGAACCCTTTCCTCCCTTTGTCCTTGTTCTTCATGTAGTGAAAGCACTCAAAAGCAATTAAAGCATTATTTGTTATGATTCTGTTAGGCACAAAACTCTAACACTCCTCGGACAATATTAGGAAAGACTCTTTTCAGCCTATTAGCTATAGTTTTGTGACAATTTCAAACAACATTGATGTGTAAAATAAGTATGCACAAGAGCAAGTGTATCATATGCAGCAATAACAATGAACCTAAGTCCGGATATTGTACCCAAATGACCAGTTGTGTTCCTCGGTAGCTAAAATTATTAAATTAACAATTGGAAGAAAAATGAAAAATAAATACAATTATTTTTGTAATTTTTGTTTTTAAAAGAAAGCAAGTAAAACAAGATAAATGAGAGAATTTATGTTATATTAAAAGCGACCGGGGATTATGATTCATTAGTATCAATTTTCCCCCAACCTTGTTCCTATGAAATCCCTACCTTGAGTTAATTACCAATTTCCAAAGTCACCTAAAGCCTTTGATTCGGGTCAATAGATGATTTTGCCTTACACCGACATTCCAATGATCATGAATATATCAATTTAAGTCAAAGAATACAATAAAGTCTAAGAATGACTAATTTAAAGATAAATTAATCTATTGGAGATTACACAATAATTTGATCATACAGTTTGGTATAAAACAGTCACTATTTAGATCTACCAAATATACTCGGATGATCACCACTATATATTTGATTAAGTTAAGATTGATCCAGTCTTAATTGACAATAAAAACAAGGTAGAAAATTAATTCACATAAAACATTAAGGATTTCCATTAAGAACAAGGAAATAAGTACAATTACATCATAACTCTCGGACTAGGGAAGACTAACCCCTCATGACCAAAGCAAAATTAGAAAGCTTAGAAGAAATTAACATAGACATACTGGTAGGAAAGGGACAATGATCACAATTCGTTCTCATGGTGTTGTCCACGCCTCATAAATAAATAATGATTTTCAAATGTTTTAAGGTAAGACTCCAACATCTTATTTATAGACTCCTAAATATATTTATTTTAATTAGGTGCACGATAGATAAATATTCTGATTAGATCCCTAAAGGTAATTGTTTTAATTAGGTGCACTATATATAATCTTCTGATTAGATCTCTAAAAATAATCACTAGACATAATATATATACATATTCAAATTAAATCCCTAAAGATAATTACTCTAATTAAACTCCTAAATATAGTTTCCTTAATTAAGCTCATTATGATCGTGATGATATATCGAAATCTTGGTGCTGAAGCTTAAGACGTCCTCACTTTGTCACGGTCCATATGAATTGACCACGACCATCTTGGAGTTGACCATAGTCGTGGTAAATATACCACAATCGTTATCAAGTGGAAATAGTATCAAATCTTCATAAAAATGTGCCAGTAAAATGCATGAAAATAACACAAAAATTCACAAATTATCACTTAAATTATGGTTTATCAACCATTGCACAAACTAATAGGTCCGAACTCCCTAGCATGAATGAGATTTTTAACTTTAGGACCTAATGGGTCTCCTCCCTCATTGAGAATGTGAAGCATTTTTTCTACAACATTCTAACCTACAACCTCCCAATAATGCTTATAAAACAAAGCAAGAGTCTCATATGGTCCCGATGCTTTTTTTTTATTTTTTTATGAAATAGTCAAAGAAAAATGAAAGATAACTCCACTAATAAATCATTCGGATCTTTGCTTCTTAATTGAGATATTATATTTATAAAAAATTATCATAACTTTTTCTAAGAAAAAAATACAAATGACATACTTTATTTTTCTGTGTATTTACTATTTTAAAATTAAAATATAAATACAAATCTAAATAAAAAGGTATACAGATGTGAGACCCATTTTGTGTTCTTAAATGATTTTACTGTCAAAGTAAAAAGTTAATAAAATTCTTAAATTTGATGTGGTGTGGTAGAGAAAGTTAAGAACTTAGGTGGTTGGCTCAGGGTGTCATTTCAATTTGTCAAAGGTTTAGCTTTTAGGGGGGTAAATTGTTCATCAGTGTGTCGTTTGTGTCAAACTTGCTTGGAATAAGATTGGCATGCGTTTTTTCTTTTATTCCAATTATGTGAAGTAGTTTCATTGGCTAACAAATGTGGATCTAATTGGTAAGAAATAAATTCGTATTTCAAAAGAATTTGAGTTTGTTTTTTGTTATTAATGTAAGGACTTTGTTCATGAGTAATCTATAAGTAACTTTATAGTACTATTTGAACTTTGATATCTACTACGATCATTGACGAGTCTCTAAAATCCAACTCACTTCAATTTTTAGCAACACAAAAAAGTATAAGCTCCTATGCAACATTTTCTCCAAAATGTAGACAATTCATACATATAATAGGTTGTATTAAAAATCCTTCAATCATTAACTATCACCTCCTGAGCAGCTTGAATTCTAAACTGTTTTATGTTGTCTATGGCGCAGATTCGCAGAAGAAACAATAAGGTAAGGAAAATGTTGAAAATCCTCCCTTGCTTTCTATCAATTTGGCTCGTGAAAATATTTTGTAGTAGCAGAAAGTTCGCGAAGCACGTTTGTTCCCAACTGGAGGGATCTATCAAGTGCAATATTGTTGATGCTGCCATGTTCAATGAGTCCTATACTTATGGTTTTTGTGCTTGCCTTCGAAATAGTGAGGGTCATTTTATCAAATAAAAAACGTGGTGGCATTATTATGGTTCTCCATGTAAGCTGAGGCTGCTGCACTTTTCCATGCTTTAACGTGGATAACTGAACTGGACCTGCATAATGTTATCGTGGGAATTGATTGCAATTTGTCGCTGACTCTTCACTGCATATATAACAGACCAAATTATACTGAGTTTGGACTCATTCTGGATAAGTGTAGACAACTGCTGAACTCTTCCCAGAAAGGCATGATCCTTTTTATTATCCGGAGACAAGCTAATGGAGTCTCTCATGACCTTGTTAGGACATCTAGATTTTTTACTAGTCCCCATGTTTCTCATTATATCATATCATGGATTCGGTCTATTATTATAAATGAAATGATTTATGTTTTTTCTTTTTTCTTTTTTTTAAAAAAATACCATAATTCTTGCTACCATATTCAATTTTTTTAATATAAATTTTGTACTTTTTTTTTTTTACAAAACATTTATTATGAATAAATGGGCTGATTCCTTATAGTAGTATTATTACATTATTATAAAATCTATAATTTTTTTTATAGAGATTAAAAAAAAGAACTTGTCAGGAAATAATTTCAGACACAATTGCTGAAAAAATATAAGAAGAAAAAGTTGATTGTTAGTAAAAATAATTTTAATACTCTAATTAGACTAACATAAGTAGTTCATGTCTTAATAACCTTGTACCGTTGTACGTTAGATGGAAGACTGTTCATTACACATTTACAATCTACTTCATAAGTGATGCTCTCCAAACCTTAACGAAGTAAACCCCATATGTCACACCAAAACAATTTTCCTCTTTGAAGAGAGTTGTGTCTATATTACACTTAAATTAAAGCAACCTTCGACTGGTGGCTGCCACGCAACAATTGAGTGAGATTGAGCAGCGGCATTGGGATCATGGGAATTTTGCCGAGAAACAATATTCCTAGCATGCTTCCATTCATTCATAAAATCTACAAATTCTTCAGAGTTTTTAACAAATGATATTATATCTTTACTAACATTAAGGTGGTTTAAGTGGAACTAAGTTCACATTTTTAATTAAAGTTTTGAGTTGCTGTAAAAAAAGGAAGTTTTGCGTTTTAACTTATAAATCTAAAAATATAAAAATGTGATCGGAAGAAAATATTCTATAAAAATTAACTAGTTAAGTTTCTTATTAGATTAGTAATTTTATTAATAAAATTAATAGATATTTCACTTTTATAATATGATAAAAAAAAGCACTGTATATTAAACACTTTTAGTAAATCCTCTTAAATGTTGATATTTAATTATAGAAAATATCAAAATGTGATATACAAACTTTAATTTTTAAGCAGTAAAAAAAATATTCAATTTTAATGTGAATGAAAATGAAAAGTATACCAACAAATTACGTTAACCGTTGGCATTGGGAAAATAAAAACGTAAATATAATAAAGGGGGATTCGATTCGGGTTGCGGTAATAACCGGTTTTTCTCTTTGTTCCATTTCATGCTTCAATTTGAAAGTTAAAACCTCCCCTTTCACATTTCAATTCTCTCTCTCTCACCGCTTTAAAAGCTTTCCTAAACCCTGCTCTCCATTTTGTCTCTTCCTTTCTCTCTCTACAAAGAGTGCGTGTGTGTGTTTGAGAGAGAGAGAAGGATTTGGAACTTTGGATATCTATAGCGAAAGCGTGACACCACCAAAAACCGAACTGTTCCCAGATCTCTCTCTCACTCTTCCAACAATCGAAATCCAAAACCCTACCGACACCACACTCAATCGAAATTCTTCATTCTCTTCTCATCGATGGGGCAGAAGTCTCTGATCTACGCGTTCGTGTCGCGGGGAACGGTGATTCTCGCGGAGTACACCGAATTCAGCGGAAACTTCAACTCCATCGCCTTCCAGTGCCTTCAGAAGCTCCCTGCCACCAACAACAAGTTCACCTACAATTGCGACGCACACACCTTCAATTACCTCGTCGACAATGGCTACAGTATGTTCCTCTTACTTTCCTTTGCTGTGTTGTGTTTTCAATTTTTTGTGATGGTGTTTTGTTAATGCTAGTTACTTGTTGTACTGAATGTGTGCTTATGGATTGTTAGGGTTTTGTTAGTTGGCCAAACTGATTTGTGCTATTTCATATGCATAAAACTTTTGAATAGGCCGAGAAACATGAGAATGGTATCGATATTAGTTACTTTGAGAATATGTTTTACACTCAGTTGGGGAAATGCTATTGTTAATCTGCTTATGTGTGAATATTTTAGTTAATAGTGCGCAGTAGAGAATGCTTGTGGTGGCTTTAATCGCTATAGAAATTAAAATGTGCTGTGGAGTGTTTTGGCTTTGCAGATGCCACGCCTGAATTTGCGAATATCTGTGGCTTTTGTGACTGTGGTTTGTGAATCAGCGGCTAAAGCCTGTTTTCAACCTCCAATTTTTTGTGTTGTACCTGTTTTTGGAGGATTGTTTTGTGATTTCCCTATTTTTTTTCATCAGTAGTGTAATGGGTTCGAAATCGAAACCTAGTTCGATACTCTTTCCTTTTATCACCCAGATCCTTCTCTGTCTTGATTCAATCCCCTTGATCCAATGCTCTTTGACATAATTCCAGCCCAGCACTTCTAGCCATTCCTCTGTTTTTCCTTTCACATGCCTTGCCATGGCTTTACCACTGTTTTTCTGTTGTGGTGAGGCTCACCCTTTTGTTTTTGTTTTTATCTCTCCTTTTTTATATTTTGTGTTTACTACTTTGTTTAAACCCTAGGCTTAAACTTATTTGATTTTCTTGAATTTTGTTTTTATTTAGCTTAAGACCATGGCGTTTGAATATTAATTGAATATATTAAAGTTTGGATTATTTTTAACATGCATATATTTAGTAAAAATATTTAATTTGTATCTAGAATCTTCAGAATAGCGGTCATTCAACTATTCGTTATCTTGCTATAGCTTTTTTGGGGCTTGCTGCAAAGCACTGCTATCTAAGATTGATAACTATGTTTTTATTGGTTTTCTTTTAAGTTATAATTTTATCAACTGATACTGCTTTCGTAGAGGTGAACCTTGAATTTTTTTGAGTTTGGTAGTGTTCTGAAATATCGAACTTTTGGAATTTTGCAGCATATTGTGTTGTTGCAGATGAATCAATTGGAAGACAGTTACCCATGGCTTTTCTAGAGCGTGTCAAAGATGAATTTGTGTCAAAATATGGTGGTGGAAAGGCTGCCACAGCTCCTGCAAACAGCCTTAACAAGGAATTTGGGTACTAAGTTTCTGTTCTAAGCTTGTAAAATTTAAGTTAGTGGATTTAAATTGTTAGTTTAGCTAATGTGTTAAGCTCTTTGCACAGGCCAAAGTTGAGGGAACATATGCAGTACTGTGTTGAACATCCTGAAGAGATAAGCAAGCTTGCAAAGGTGAAAGCTCAGGTTTCTGAAGTTAAGGGTGTCATGATGGAGAATATTGAAAAGGTACAGATGCACTACTTTAAGAGGATAATATCATAGAAACTGAAGAGACCAGTTGGTACAAGAATCATTTTTGCCAATAAAATAAATATGACTGTGACTGTTTGGCAGAAAAAGATGACCAAGGCAGGGGAATAGGAATGAAAATCAGAAACCAATAAGTACTCCATTCACATTTTCATACTGAACACAGTTCCCTTGTTTCCTGTCTAATGTCTAGGTTTTAAGAATCTGTGATGGTTTTAATAGGCTGAGCCAAGCTACAATAAAAGAAGGTTGACTAAAACGCATATAACCGAGTGCTGTCATGTCATTACAAGAAAACAGATAACAGGCACTGTTTTGATAGAGAATGAAGTGGTTGATGATGTTAGGAGGAAAGAAAATGTGGTCAAGTCTGCTCATGATCAGGTGAGTTCGGGTTCTTAGTTTAGATGGAAAAAGTGGGCAGTGGGAGTTTGGTAAGGGAACCTTCTACGTAATTTCTTGTCTCCTCAGTAGTAACTCATAAGTTTTTAACAGCTGTTGATACTTGACAGGAATCAAGGGTATTAGAGTAGGTTGAGAGGTAATGTTGTCTTTTGTTAGAGGAGCAGTGATACTTTGTGAATGTTCAGTCTGTCCATTAGAGATCCTTGAGGCTAGCTAAAAGTAATGAGGCTAATGTAATTATTTTAAAAACCAGAAAATGTGCAAGGTAAATGATAGAAAGTGTGAGAAACTAAGAGTCTAAGAAAACGAGGAGAGAACTGAGATAGAAAGCTGATTCTTTGACGTATCTTTGAATTGCAATCCTTGGCCTATTTCATTTTGGGATCAGGCCACCACTATATTTGAATGCTTTGATTTTTTTTTTGATCGGCAAAAGTATATATTATATATATGAGAAAAAAGGATAGATACAAAAAGAAATCAGAAAACAGTCCAAGATAACAAACCCAGCCTATGGCACACTAATACATAGAAAACATGAATTAAGGTGCCATAAACATGAATGCTTTGATAGTTGGAAGGGTTTTTTTAATTTCTATTCCTTGGGCAGTTGGATTACTTTTTAGATTCATTATTATATCTTACTATTTCGTTTTGTAATGGGAATGGCTCAATGGTCTGACCCTGGTGGTTAGAAAATAGATCTTGTTATTTTGGGGTTTGCTGCAAACCTAAAAATAAATGGGATGGTGGATTAAGTATTGGAAATTTGATTGTAAAAGTAGGTGGCTAATGACTTTGGAAACTACTTCATTATGGCAGTTACTTATTCAAAGTGTTATATTGAAATGGGTGAGATGTCAATCCAGACAACTACGACAACTTATGATCCATATGTGAACTGTGAAATACTAGTAAAAGAGCATTATTGGGTACCATACAATGAGATGCATAAATTCCAACAAAATATAACTATTGAAACTAGAAAACATAAATATTGTCACAACAAAGACGCAATAAAGGCATTCTACTTTACAAAGAGAGAGAACCAAGATGAAGTCACCAGTTTGTTTTTATCGGTAAAAGAGTATATATATATATATATATATATATATATATATTATAAATAAAATAAATCAGTACAAGAGGTACTGTGATATGTACATCCCAAGATTACCCTACTTTGAGCTATGGTAGCCTAATATTAGCAATTGAAAGCAAATATTAAGCAACCATAGATCTATATCTATGCTGGGGTACCCTTCTACAAAGAATTCTAGAGACCAATCCCTCCTATACAAAAAAAGCAGCTCTGATTTTGTTGGACCATAAATAGAAAGGAATGTCAAATCCTTTTTCCAGATTTTTGAGCCATGACCAGCAGAAAAAGAGAGCATCATCCATCAATTTTTGACCATCAAAGCTGTCACCTGAGAAAGCAATCCTATTCCTATGGTTCCTTGTACACCAAGTCAGAGAGGTCCACCAAATCTGCCATCTATGTTGAGAAATACCATTCAAAATGTATTGAGAATGTTGGAGAAAATGTTCTTTTGGCCTTTCTGGAAAAACAATGAGCGTATTTATCCATGACAGGGTCTCCCACCACAATGGCATAACTTTGGTGCATCCAAAAAACAAATGACCTGCATCCTCGTTGTGGTTTAGGCAAAACGGGCAGCAGACTTCATCCATAACTACGTTTCGGCTTCTAAGATTCACCCTTGTTGGCAATCCTGAATCAACCTCCAAGCAAAACGAGACACCTTGCTGAGAATTTTTAGTTTCCAGAGGATAGAGAAAGCCCTCTCATAATCTTCAATTATAAACTGATTAAGTGCCCGATATGCACTTCCCATTGTGTACTCCCCTCCCAAATCCCCCTCCCACAACCAACTATCTTGATGCTGGACTTGAACTACCATCCCCTCAATATCCTCCAAGAAATTTGCTGCCAAATCCATCTCTCCCTCAATTAGCATTCTCCCTTTAAGCTGCCATTCCCTCACCCCACTTGACGCCGATCCCATATGCTGAATATAATGCTGTTGCTGCTTTGAAATACAATACAGTCTAGGATATTTTTCCAGCAATGGGACCCCATCTTCTTTCCAGCCATCTTCCCAAAATTTCGCACTGCTGCCGCTTCCAATTTTCCAAGTTACTTGATTTTCGAATCAGCTTCCCTCCTCTGTCGAATTGCAAACAACACATAAGCCCCACCACCAGATAGAATCTTTTTGATTTCTTCTTGTCTCATCCAGGTTCCTCCAACTTCCATACTTTGATTCCAGCACTACAAATCTTCATGGTGGTGGAACAAGTTCCACCGCCATTTTCCAAGCAAAGCATAATTGAACTTCAGCAAATCACAGACTCCCAAACCTCCTCTCTCCTTAGGTAGATAGATGGTCTCCCAACTTATCCACACTTGCTATGTCATCAGCATATTGCAGAATGCTAATGTCCACATTGTTTATCCCCACCAAAAATCTTTCAAACAGATTCTTCTTTTGAACCTCTCTCATTAAGCCCGTCAACGATGTTAAAAAGGAAAAGGCTAAAGGATCCCCTTGTCTAAGTCCTCTTTGAGGGAAGAACTCATCAGTGGGGCTACCATTAATCAACACTGAGATCGAGGATGATTTTAGACATCCCTCAATCCATTTCACCCATTTGTCGCAGAAGCCCATTCGTTTCATCATGTACAGCAGGAAGTCCCAACAAATAGAATCATATGCCTTTTCGAAGTCAACTTTGAACATTAGACAACTCTTTTTGCACCTTCTTGCCTCGTCCACAACCTCATTAGCAATCACCACACTATGCAACATATGTCTCTCCTCCATAAATGCGCTCTGGCGTTCATCTCTGACTTTTGACAGCACTTTCTGCAACCTTCTGGATAAAATCTTAGCCACAAACTTATAAATACAGCCTATTAAAGAGATAGGTCTGTATTTGTTAAAGCTGTGTGGGTCTTGAACCTTGGGGATCAAGGCTATGAATGATACATTGCTTCCTCTGGGGAACACTCCATTAGCAAATAATTCATCTAAGGAGCGAAGGATGTCGGTCCTTAGAACGTCCCATAACTCCTTAATGAACTTAAAATTCAGTCCATCTGGGCCTGGGCTCTTCGTACTATCTGCACCAGTTATCTACACTAAAACTAATGTAGCCCAGTTCTAAAAGGATTCTTGGCTTATTACGTTGCCTTTCCTTTGCATATGCAAAAAGGCTGTTTCTAGATTCGAACCTATGACCAACTGGTCACAAAAGACAATTTACTTTTGTGTTAGGGTTTCAATCTCAATCTCATGTCCAAAGCACAAGAATGAAAATGTACTCTTTGACATCATCATAAGTTCACTGATTGTAGTTGTATGATTATTTCATATTCTTTGTTGTATCATAGGTTCAATATGTCTAAAGTATAAGGACATTTAATCAAATTATATTGATGTGTGTAATTTAATGTATAGGTTCTGGATAGGGGTGACAAGATAGAACTTCTGGTGGACAAGACTGAGAACCTTCATAACCAGGTTCGTATGTACTATGTGCATCTAAATGTCGTTCCTTTATAGTGTAGATTTCATATCTATGCTATAGAAAGGAGATTTATTTCTTTTGGTGGCTGAATCATTTTTGAAGTGGATGCTAAGTGTAGCATATTGAAAGGAGATTCCTCACTTTTGGTGTCTTCATTATCTCTCTCAGACCAGCTAGTTACATCCATTTCTATTTTTAAAGAATTGTTTCTATATCTTACAGTTTCCACCCTCTGCTCTCCTCACAATGCCAAAACAAACAAAAAAGTCTCAGATCCTGAGACCCACATGTTTTCACTTTTCTGTTTTCAATTTTAACTTTAATATGGATGTGGTAGTGCAAATTTATATTTCACCATTTTTGAGGGAAGAAATATTTTCTTCCAGGCACAAGATTTCAGGACTTCTGGAACCAGAATCCGTCGAAAAATGTGGCTGCAAAACATGAAGATAAAGCTGATTGTATTGGGAATATTGATAGCACTTATCCTGATAATAGTCCTATCTGTGTGTCGTGGGTTCAACTGTGGAAAATAAGCACCATTCTCCGAGGCCTTTTATCATGTTATTTCAACCTTGAGATTATCGGAGGAAAGATACTAATGAATGGCATGTGTTTGTATGTAATATAGATATAGATATAGTAAA
The DNA here is from genome assembly GCA_007407185.1 of Glycine tomentella. Classification (NCBI taxonomy): domain Eukaryota; kingdom Viridiplantae; phylum Streptophyta; class Magnoliopsida; order Fabales; family Fabaceae; genus Glycine; species Glycine tomentella. The sequence goes on along the minus strand of PYAF01002494.1, from coordinate 1,587,934 downwards.
GGTCGTATGTTGGTCACTTTGATCTACTTATAAATGCTTTTGAAAATATAATTTGGGTTGTCAAATTGAAATTCGATTTCCATTTTATTCATATTCATGAATCATGTAAATGTGTTTCTTGATCTTTTTCTTTAATGATTCTAGTTACAGCATTTTGCATTGTCGACCTTTATTAGATTTATTGAACTTCACCAAAAAAAAAGATTTATTGAACGTGTGGCCTTTCCATTCCTGATTCCATCCTACATAAGGAGTGGAGAGGTTATTTCTTTCTAAGGTAAAAGCAAACTTTTAACTAAAACTAAAAGATTTTTATTGTTGTTTTAGTTTTAGTTTCTGCAATTATTGACGACAACCTGTTAATGTGACAATCATGATGACGTGGCACTGATGATATGTCATCAGATTGATGGCATCATCACTATCTATGTTGGACGTGTGTTAGTCTAGTTATTTTTTTCTAACGAAAATTGATGGTAGAGAGAACAACAGTTTGGATTTTTAAACTCCCTAAACAAATTAACTATTAACTTTTTCTTCCTAATACTGTTAAATAATTTTATTCTTATTTATGTAATTTTTTCTCATTTAACTAGCTTTTCTAAAATTGGCTAGAAACCTCAAAAGTTTAATCCACTAGCCAAGAAATGGAGAACTAAATTCTACTTTTCATCTCTAATATTTCTTTGATTATAACTTATGCAAAAGTTAATTTTATTTATATACGAAGATTAATTCATTTTTTCTTCTATAAGTGTTTAAACTTTATAACTAACAAAACTGTTTCCTGTAATAATGTAACTAGAAGTCACTGAAAGTAGTTAGTTTGCTGTTTTTCTTCTGTACCTTGTACGAAATTCACAATTAAATTTCATCAATTGAAGTTCAAATCTTCTCCAATGACACCTAATACACTTGATAATTTGTTGTGTAATAACTCAACATAAAATCTTTCGTCATAAGTCAAGCAATCAACCTAAGCACAATATATTCAATCAAATGAGAACTTTATCACCATATTATTGCATGTTGCATTTTCAAGGGCCAAATAGCCAAACTTTCAAACTCATGCATGTTATGATGAAAAGTTTTGTTTTCGTTATAATTCAACATAAGTTACATGGATTCTTAGGTTGAATGGTCCAGTGCATTTATTTTAGTCAACATGGCCCAAATCATTCAAAACCTTCTAAACTACAATTTCTTACGAACATGCTTTCATAACTCACCCCAAGAAATATGTTAACAGAATAGACACCAAACGCTATATTCTAGTACAATTTTCAATTGTTGAAATGGAAAGAAAAACATACACGCGGAAGATCATTTTAATAGCTTCTCTGTTAATAAATAATTCACCCCCAGAAGTCAAACTCTAGGTTAGCCAAATATTTCTGATGAAATGACGCAAGCATTCCCTTCAATCAAGGGCAATTCTTCATGCAACCATGGCCATTTATTTATGTCCAACTTACACATTAGGAGAAGAAAAATAAGCTACAAAACGTTGTAAACTTGTCATTGTGACTTGTGAGGCATGACTTTAAACACGTTCTTGCAATGGATTAGATCAAAATTCCAAAATTAGAAAGAAAGAAGCTTGCAATGCTTAACTTTCATTTTAAACTAAAAATTCAACACATAGTTATCAAAATAGCTTTTTAAATAAACTTGTGTACATTATTATATATATTTACATCACGGATGAAAATTTCAAATAGTTTTGAGAAAGTCAAGATATTAAATTTGTTCACGTAGGCTGCTTCACGGGTCAAGTCAGGTGAAGAAGAAAAACTGATAGTAATAGTTGAAATTTGAGAGACGTTAGCAGGAAATAATGGACTTATATAATCCTATAGATATAATAAACAACATATAATTACACTTAGACATAACAAGAAAAAAAGAAACATATACTCAATAGGCGGCACTTTTATATATGATGAGGCTCATTGGATCATGATAATGAGTTAATTATATAATTGTCACTGTCTTCCCATTCAACGTTTCACCTAACAATGGTTTTTGATCCAAATGTATAACTTTCTTCCTTGGTTCTAAATTAGACTGGCCCTGATATAGATGAGAACCACAATAATAAATTAAATATTTATATACACAACTTGTGAGAAGGGTCAGGCACATGAAATGGTCTAAATCAGCTTTTAAATAAATGGGTGTAGTTAGTGAAAATGACACGATTGCAAATCATATATACATGTCCTTCCCCAAAACCGTTTTTATCATTTCATTGTTTTCCTGAAAAGACAGGTGCATTAGGATATGTGCTCCTTACACAAATGGTTGATTTTGGAGGTTACTCACAAACAAGCCAAAAACTAAAATAGTGGTTATTAATATTATGGGTGAAAAGTAAGTATTTGGGTCCAAAGATGCTGGTGGTAGGACCAAATCTAAATTGAACAGATTACAAATATCAAATTAATCTGTCCTTTTCTGGTCATTAAATTCTTTGGTTTGATTTGAACCTGATTTGTCATCAATAAATTGTCTTCTTCTTTTAATAAGTATGTTACACATCATTATCTTAAGAGACTTAAAATAAAAGCAATTAAGGAAACCGGATAATTTCTTTTTTGTGGTTGAGTGCAAGTAGTTGATACGATAAGAGCATGTTAGTTGGCCTCACAACGAAAAGATAGAAAAATTATTATAATACCTTTTTTCTCAATGAAATGGTGCATTGTATTGCATTGCATCGTGTGTACACGTACACACACACATAGTTACTACTCAAAGAAATGTTTTACCTATTTACCAGAAAGAAATACTTTACCTAACTATCATTCTCAGCTAAATGGTTAATTTTAGGTTTCTGATAAAAATTAAAAGCACAAATTAAACCTTAAAAAGATAATGAAATTTCTAGATTGTGAGTTTTCTCCTTTTCTATTTTTTTTTTTGCTTGATTACTTTGAATTTCAACCTCCAAGAGTGTAATGTAAATCGAATTTGAATATCTATGTTGTACAAGAACGAATAACAATCTTAAAACAGTTGCGTCCCCGCTCCTTTATAAATTAATAACTTACGTGAGACAATTGAACCTTCGCACTTATGTAAGATACATGACCTTTCCAGTTACCTATATATATATATATATATATATATATATATATATATATATATATATATTATATGAAGAAAATATATTGCATGCATTAGCATATATATGATGATATAGGTACCTACAGGTCAACTTTGAAGGTTTTTTTAAGGACAATATTTTTAATGTAATTTTTTTAGTTAAAAAATACCATTTTGATTTTAATTAAGAAAATAATACTAAATTAAGATACTTAAATTAAAAAAAATTGAATTCAAACTTTGTTCTTTCACTTTCTTTCTTTATATATTGTTGTTAATTATAAACTTCTAAAGCATGCTTGCTTGCCCTTTACATGATAACAATAACTGATGATTACATAATCAATTAGTTAAGCCATAAAAAAATGGCACCATGGTGTGAATTAAACAAATGATAAATCATGTTTCTTTTTCTTTCTTATTTTGATTGAGCTTAATTAATTAGCCCTTGTGCTTGGTCTATGAAAGAGACCTATAATAGTTCATAATATTGCGTCACTTCTTACAAAAATCAGGGTGGTGCATTTTTCATGGGTTTCCACTTGTGCTAATTAAAATGAAAAGAAGAAAGAAAGAAAGAAAGAAAAAACCACACACATATTGAATCACATCAACTTCGTGAGTATATCCAAACAAGTACTCTTACATGAGTTGATGAATTGATTTTAAAACTCAGAAAGGAAACAAAAAAACAATCATCCATCTATGTCACCACAAGAGGTTGATGCTGAGACTGGTCCACACCCTATCCCTTACAGGGTCCGATATATCATATATCATATAGTTTCATTAAAGTACGTGACTCGTGACAACACTAGCCAGGAATTATTATTGCTATTAAAGTTGTTTATAATACGCACAAATTCCTCGCTATCGTGCCCATCCAGCAGCCTCCAAAAGAGAAATTCCAAGAAAGTGATGCACACCAATCTCCTTCACTTTGGTTCTCATTTCTTTTCTTAACTTTTTGTGATATTGTCTGTCTTGGCAAACCTAATAATGGTTTTATTTGAATATGCTCTTCTGTCAATGTGATGCCCACTGCTATATTTATTGGTATCCCAAAATTGCATTAATCACATCCAACTATTTTATATATGATTTTTCATTATTACAGTTTGAATTAACTATTGAAGAGTTGTTTCAACTTAACCAAATAATATTGAATATGAGTTATAGATATACAACTATATTTAATAATCTAATTTAAGGGTGGATTTTTTCACTCATAATAAATTTATTTGTCTTGAGTAAAATTGTCTTCTAAAAGATACATCTAATTTTTACATGAAAAAATGTTTTTTCAAATTTAATAATAACTAGTGTCAAAATTTCACTAACAAAAATTTAATACACAATTTTGTTTGCTATGGTGGGCATATATACATGTTCTAATTAAATACTAAAAATGAAATCAAATCTTCATAATATAAAAAAATGAAAATGAGTATTATATTAAAGTGATTTTTTATAAGAAGCATGTTTTTGAAATTTTAACTTTACGCGTCAAGGACCGAAGTTGATTGATTATCATACAGTGAAAAGAATATGTCCAAGTATGATGATTGTCAAATGTCTAATCATTCTTGTTCCTGTAGTGCTACTAAATTGGAATTGATTTCTTGGGCGGAGAGTTAAGGTCATATCTCCAAGAAACTTCCGGGAAAAAGAGGATACTTCATCTCATGGTTTTCATCATTATAAGTCTAGACCAATCCTTAAGAAATTAAACTATTTTTTAAACAAGGACAATCATGGATTATTAGACCACGATTTGAAATAATTGATGCATAGAAAACACAATTCGTCAGTAGTATCGTAAAATAATTGAATATTAAGGGAGTCTAGATCATGATCTTGAGTTGTAAACTTTTGAGTTCTGATATTTATCTTTAATTTTTATAGATCAAACAAATCTTAACCTAATTATATATCGTATTGATTAATTAATTCAAATTTGTGCACCCCACACACAGCAATATGGTTGCTTGCTAGCTCGCAAATGTACGGGGAAATTAGGGAGAAGGACTCATCACATGGGGGTTGTGGACAACCTTTCAAGTTAGCATTAAAGCGAATTCATGACCATGTTGAAAGAAAGAGTATATATGTTATATTGATATGAAACTAGGCATTTTGTTCTTTTGCTTTTCTTTTTTTTTTTTTTTTTTGGACTTTTGCTTTGTCCTCCACTTATTAATAATGACTCATGGAGTGTCCACATACTGGCCTCTGGACAATAAAAGCAAGAAGATTCAATTGTCATCTTTCTTTCATTTTTTTTTTGGTACAAATTGTCCTTCCTTCTTAAATAAGTGTTCCTATTTTCCTGTATATAGTAAGGGTCTCCATTAAGGATGTACCAAAATTATGCAATAATTCTTTTTTTTGTTTAGTAACTAGTCACAATTGGCTACATTGGTTGTATTAGAGATTAAACTGATTTTTTTCTTCTTATTTCTAAACATTTTCTTTCTTTGTAGGTTTTTCCTTCTTTGAATAGCTTTTTGATCCAAAGGTCTAGTCTATTAAGTTAAATTTCTAATTGTTATTTTACAATTTTAATTGGTGAAATTCAACTGCATCAACAAAAAATTTTTGGGTTTGATTTTATTTGTGTTCTCCTATTTAATTGATATGTCACCATTTATAATTATTGTTGTAAGTTTACTAAAGCTTGTGACAGAAAACTCTTTTAAATTAAATGAGGTAATTTTCTCCTCTTCTAAATTTTTAATCACAGAAAACTCTTTTAATTAAATTAGAATGCTGCTAAACTTAGGCGAGTCACTTTCTATATAAAGATTTCATTCTCGTGCAAAAACTCCTGTTGAAAAAAAATCTCCTTAAAATGTAAACATCTAAGATAAAATTGAGTGTAATAGCTATCCAGTTAGTGGCAGGTACACGCTGGGAATTAATTAATTATATTATAATATTGTCGACAATTGAAAAGTTTTCTTTATAAAGATTCATAACACAAGTACACTGGCGTGTTTTATATGGACAATTATTAGATCATATGTTCCTTTAGTAACACCTATCGAAAAAAGCTAAGCATAATATGAAAAAACACTTAATTAATGGGATCTGATTTTCATTCCGAGGCAGCAAAATAAAATACTAACAAGTCATCAATTACATCATTAAAATATACTGTAGTGTTCTCTCTCTAAAATAGGTTTCTTGACTTTCTTATTCAGCTTAATTATTTTTTTATATTATTTTATGTGAAAAGAACATGTAATCAGACATTTCTGATTGTTATTTTAATGAGCATCCAATCGTGAACAATATATATAGTAGTAATTAATTGTGATCAAGTTAACTTAGCCGGGTTCGGTCATATGAATTGAATGAAAGCAATGAAGACATGAAACGGCAAAGATTTGCAATAGTATATAGCATTAACTTTTGATTAAAGTAACAGCTATGTTGGTTAAGGTAGCATCAATAAATAAGACACAGTGGGGTCAAGTCAGTTTATCACTTCATCTTGATCAGGTATTGCAATTAAAATAATCAGATCTTGTTTCCTTTTCTATTAGGTCGATAATCACTCAATTAATTAATCAAAAGTCCAAAACTTAAAGGTTTTAGGGGACCCCATATGCTCTCCTTTTACTTTTGTGCTATAAAAGCATAGACACTTTATCAATTATATTGCTTTCGTTTCATTATGATTTAGCTACCCACTTCAAATCTACACCAATTTTTCAACAAATATATAGTGGCCCTAGCTAGCCTCTTTCAATATTTTCAGTTCATGCTAGATCACAAGATCCAATGTAGATCCCTGCTAGTCCCCCCCAGAAATCGCAGGATGTTAATAAATTGTTTTATGTCGTTTTATTTAAAAGCACAGGTGGTTTTACTTTTTCACATCTCAATTAAAGTTTTCCCACTTCAAAATTTTAATATTGAACACCCAAATCTTACAAGACCACATGGTCAGTAATTTTTTTAATAATAATTATATATAAAAGAATCACCCAATATATTATGAATTTTTTTACATGAAATTATTTTAACTTAATTATGTATCTTGATTTCAAATATCGAATATATAATTATATTAAATATTTTAAAAGTGAATTTATTATTTATAATGATTTTATTGATTCAAACATGATTCTCATAAAAAATACAGGTGATTTATAAATATATACATATATATATATATATATATATATAAAAAAGAAAATCATATGAACTCTGAGGGGTAATTGATATCATTTTGTTTACCGTTTTTATTAGAGAACGAGAAAGAAAAAAAGTTAACAAAAAGAGTCACAGAAGAGAATACAAAAGCTACTTCCAGACTATTATAATCAAACACATGAAAAATCCATTAACTTCACCTAGCTCATCCTCTTTTCAGCATCACAATTATACATATCTTTTCTTATACGCGGTTCACAACTTTGAAAACTTTTTGAATTGCACCGCAGGAGGATCTTCAATTCAAAGTACGTTGGTTGGCATATAAATTCAACCTTAATTTGAAGAAATGAGAGAAAAAAGTACAACAAATGCGATCATCAGTGGCAATTGACGTTTCTCCAAAATTAGAAGTCAAATTCACATTATTTCTAAAAATTAGTGTTAGGAAAAATCTAATATTTTATGGCCAATTGAAAAAGTTACGAGTGCTCTTTCCATGTTAATGATGATATGGACATCATCCAAAATAAATAAAGTACATATATATTAATCTGGACATACTTGACATTTTGTGTCACGTCTATATTTATGTTTCCAAGCCCACATGTAACAAGCTAGCAACGGCAACCAAACTTTGTCTCTGAAATTAGGTTTTAGAGCTGTCATTGATAAAGGACAAGATTATTTCAGCTACCAAAATTAAAGCATCTCACGCCCATATACACAATTATTTCAATTTTCAATATCCCACATACGATTAATTATTGAAAATTTCTATTGCAATAATTTAATAATTGTACTTTAGATATCCATGAGATCGATGCTGGCTTGCCTTGGGGCAATCAATTGAGTAGCATATGTAGCATCCACGAGATAGCAAATAAAAAAAATTAATACTCTGATAAAGATCATTATCTATAGTATTATTAGTATAAGTATACTTTATCTAGTTGTGTGTTTTCTTTTTGAAGTACATGAACTTTTTATGCTTTCTTTTTTCTATTAAATATAAACATCAAGATTATTTCATTGTTCATGATGCCATGTAGTATTGTTTACTTCCAAGGTGGTTAAAGGTAAAATGCAAATAGTTTTGAAAGGATCTATGATATATATGGAGTAGTAGTATATATTTTGATGATGGAACAAATCAATAAAAGAGGACATGGGAAGTAGAGGTGGAAGTGGGAATCCACCTGTCTACATTTATGTTCTCTCCTTTTTTTTTTTTGTTGGCCACTCCTTTTCTTTTTTCTTTCTTTTATCCTCTAACACACCTTTTCATTCATTGTGCGTGCTTGTGGGGGAATTTAAGAATGGGAAATGTTAGATGGCTTCGGACAAAGTGGGTGAGTGTTCCTTTTTATTCAACCCATACACTCGTCAACATATTTGAGTAATTGTAAATTATTCACTTTCAATACCTTACAAAAGCAATCAATTTTGCAGGCAGAACATGATATGTAGGTTCCATGTTAGTTGAAACTTGAATGTATGATGATGTCAATCCATTCATAGGATGGGAGAGGTGCCCTTTGTTTGTTTCCATGAAAATGACAATTGAATAGGTGCCCTTTTCAAGGAAATTTCATACTTGAAAATCTTACTCTAACCTTAAAACCATATTATTTAGAAGAATTATATTTATACGTTTATTAGACATGAAAGTGTCAAACATGAGATTGGATTCAATTAGTAACAGATTCCTTTTGTCGTAGGCCATATTTTTACAACTATGACGATAAAATAAGTAAAAATTGAAAAATATAATAATAAAATATGTGGGGAAAAAAACTTGGATGATAAAATTGTAAAATGATGATAGTTTAATTGTATAATATGCAATTATGTCTTATTTTTATAACTAGTAACCAAAACTACTTATTTTGATTTTCAAAATGGATGTAAAACTTTAGAAATTGAGTTGAAAACAATTTCAATGCCATTTTCATAGAATACGTTTTGTTTTAAGAAAATACATTTAAAATAAAATTAAAAACTCTCAACCACAACCCTTAAATATTAATTAGGTTTCCTTTTGTAAAATTGAAATCCATTAAATGAAAAGCTATATTTTTAAAGATGAAAAACAGACATCACAGCAGGAACAGCGAAGTTGCTTTGATGGTGAGAAGTTCATCAGCTTTTTTCGCCTAAAACTTTGGTATTATGATAGAATCTTGTTGTTGACCAATTGCGCAAATGAAGGTGACTTATTTTTTACAATTAGATTATACGATCACATCTCGATTGAAAATGAGACTATACAAAGACATATGCAATCAAGTAGCAATATTGCATATTTTAGAATTCTACCTTTCGTATTGATTCAAACTATATATATCTTAGACGAATACTTATTACTTTGACGTTTAGGTCTCATCGAAGATTTTGCTTTGAAATCTTAATTTACAATTCAAACATTTAATAGTTAACGTAGAAAATATGAGATTCGAATAAATGCATGTTAGTTACTTGAAAATCCTAACTTCAAATAATACCAAATTTCCAAAGAATGATACAGGTTTGACAACGTTTCTAAATAATTATTTAAAAGTGTATAGTCATAAAAATTTAGTTTAGTTTCGACTAGTTTTAATTTAACTTAAATTTAGTTCGATAAAAAAGTTAAACCAATTTAAATCGAAAAAAACATATTTATCATTAGATGGATAATTTATTTAATTATATTTTACCCAATATTAATGAATCTTTCACTCTTTAGTATTAGATGAGATTTATCAGTTCAACAAATAATATGAGCCTCATTTTCTATTTTTATAAGTTTTATTATATATAATTTTATGAGTCTCAATAAATTTCAAATAATAAAAAAAAATGTATTAAAAAATACTATATTGCTAGCAGTTTTCTTTGTCCATAAAGGTGAGGGGAAAAGGAAACGCGTCATAGATATTTTTTACCACCCATTGATAATTATTTATATTATTCCTTAATTTCATCTGTTTTTACTTATTGTTTAAGATTATAACACCCATGGATTAAGAAAAATAATTGATCTCTTTATGTTTGTTAAAATTATTTATAATTTTTGTTATACTTTTTATTTCTTCGATTTATTATTTTAACGTTTCATATATCGTTCTTTTTATTTATTTTGATAAGATAATAAAATGTTGATTTTATTTAATAATTTCAAAATAAAAAATAAATACAAATAATTTTTTTAAAAATGACATATCAGAAGAAATTGATGTGGTATTTTGTTGTTGTTTTTTTTTATTCCAGACATAGAAGTGGAATTTTGAACATCAACCATCTTGAATTGAAAACCCTAGACAAAACTTATCTGATACAAAGTTGGTTAAATTCTAATATTTTCTACCTTTAAGCATGTATACGTTCAAGTATCAATTTATTGATTTTGTTTGTATTCTACCAATATTTTCCATCACTTTCGTAGTGGTCCCTGTAGTTAGGCTACCTTATACGTACGTTTTGGGCCTGCACAAGTCAAGTTACCTTTAAATATGAAAACTCAGAGTGTGAAGTTAAGTTCCTCCTTAATTGGCTGTTTTTAGAGGTAACTGGCCTAACCTAATAATATATCACTCAGAAATTAGTGGGGCAGAGAATAAACATATGTAAGATTATGTACTTTAATTATAAAATTTCTCTAACTTTATAAAGTGGATTTATTCTATGCTTTCTTTTTATAACATCTAAGTGATTCTGCTCCATAGTAGAGTGGTTAGCCTAGCTAGAATTTCTAGGTAAAGCCAAACATGGGAATCTATATTAATTGAATTTTAGCAAATTGTAGCACACCATCAAACCATTGTGTTAATGTAATAAATAAATAAAAAGGAGAAATGGAAGCACTAGTGTTTTTGAAGTTGTAAGAGTTGGTTAAATTGGTTACTAATATTAATAAAATGGCAAAATATTCCTGAAAATTGTAAATGGCCAAGTAATTTTGGTATTTTATTAAATAATATTGTGTAATCAATCAGTAGTATCATAAAAAAAATATTTTTATTCAACGTCATGTGTGGGTTGAACAATATTTTAGAGTTTTTTTTTTCACTTCACTCTCTCTTTAGTCATAATAATTTTAATTAATAATATATTAACTAGAGGAAGTAATTATATATATGTATATCTCTCTATATTGGTTATAGATTATGATTACCTACGTTGGAGAGAGAAATATTCTATTGCCAATGTGCAATATTATCCGTATAAGGGCTCGTTTGGTGGCTAGATAGGTTAAGATAGAGAGAAAATATTCGGTATGCATTAGATAATAAATTACACCACAACAGAATATGTTCAAATTTTTAAAAAAATTATTTCAATAAAATTATGTATAATTTTTTAAAAATAAATTTTAATTTGTTTTTAATAAATTGTGAAAATTATAAAAATTATGCTTTATTTATGCAGTTAATTTTTTTTATAATTATAAACAAATTATATAAGTTTTTTAAATTAGTCAAATATTTATCATTCAAAAATATTTTTAATAAATTAATTAATCACATTTTATTATATCAATTTTAATTAAAACTATTTTTTTAATTTATTTTTATTAGAACTTGATATTAAAAATAAAAAATAGTCATTAAAATTAACATCTTAATTAAATGAATAATATTTTAAAGATAATAACATAAAATTAGTTTATTTTTTTAAAGGAACTTATATTTGAAATCCTATTTCCATATATATATAAAAAAAAAAAAAAAAACTTTCTGGATCTTTTACTATTCTAACCACAGCATAACTTGGAAACTTGGTTCCACACTATAAATGAAAAACAAATGAAGTTGTCCATTGAACGCGAAACATTGACTGGGGCTTAGATGAAGGGAGAGTAGAGAAAGTCAGAAACTGTTCCATTTTCGAGTGTTCAGCAGTCAGTGTTGATTGTTGACCGTACTCGACCGCGCGCCCCACTCACATGCGCTGCATCTTCCCCACACCGTATCATTGACTTTTGACCATTTTTTCATCATGGATAAAATTATGTATCCTTCTATTTTAACTGTTTTATTTTACTGAAATTTATATTTTAAACTAATCCGAATGAGTTTTTTTTTTTTTTGGTGTGTGTCTTTAATCAGAATTAGTTTTTAGATAAAAGTTCGTGTATCAGAATTAGTTTAGAAAAGTTAGTGTATCATGATCAAATTTATATTTTAAATAGTTTCTTTCATATTAAAAATTGGAATACAATACTTATAGATTACTTATAGAGTGAGGATTTCACTCTTTTATGGTTTTTGGTAGAGGCGGGGATATTCTTGGGAGCCTAATAATAATAATTATAGTAAATTACACTAATTATTTTTTTTATCAAGATTTTGTGAGATTTACAAATTATCCATACTTTAATCTATTCCTACTTTAACTCTTTTATTTTTTTTAAATAATATATTGGCACCCACATATATATTACACTAAGCTCCCTTAATTATTTGAAAAATATTACACTATACATCCCTAAAAAGAAGATTATTGTATATGTTAAAAAAGCAAAGAGAGTTTCTATAATTTTTACGATGCCTCTTAGATGGTTAGTGCAAAATTTAAATTGAATTAAGTCAAACTCTTTTTTGGATCCACATCTAAAGACGTTGTGTCATTTAAAAAATAAAAAAATAAAAACAAACTAATTAATTAATATACTAACGTTATATATATATATATATATATATATATATATATCACAAATATATTAAAATAAAAATTACTAGTCACGATTTACCTATCTTTAGTTTTAAAAACAATTAATATCATAAACTTAAAAATATTAAGTGACACCCACGAAAAAACAACATATACCTATCAACAATTTTAAAAAAGTTAAAATATTTAATAATCTAATATGATTATTAAAATATAAACTAAAGTGTTAAAATTATATATATATATATATATAAAATTAAATCATCGTATAAATTTTAAAAAATCATCATTCACCTATATATATATATATATAAATATATATTGATAGTATATCATTATAAAAATATAACCACTGCATGCCATTATAGAAGGAACCATATTTCTTTTCTAACAACATATAAAAGAAATTATTTGCAACGTATAAAAATATAAATAGATTTAATTAAATTCTCAATACCCAATTCACAATCTAGGCAATTTCATACAACAACCATTCACTTTGGGTGTCCAACCTTGCCTTTTCGCAACCAAACGCTTCTTCCTGCATTGCTGCCTGTGTTTTTGGAGTTCTTCTGAAAATGTGTTTTAAAAAAAGGTAATTTTGAAAAAAGAGTTTAATGTTTATGCACGGTGTAAAAAAAGTTTGCATCATCATCCAATCAAATATTATAGTTTAAATTACTTTAAGATAATTATTTTAAAAATCAATAAACTTATCATATATAATGAATTATAATTGAATGATTATGTGAAACTTTTTACACTATCAATATATAATTCTTTTTCTCTTTAAAAAAATATATGCAAAAGAATATATATATATATATATATATATATATAACAATTATTTAAATTAGATCAAACTCAACTTAACTTACATTATTTACAACGTATATTTTAAGAAAATAATAAACTTTCAAAAGGAATAATTGATTATCTTGTGAGTAACAATTGATTGCCAATACCTTCTTCTTTTTTTTACAGAATTGATTGTCAATACTAACAATCAATTATTTGGATATTTTAATTTAATTTTTCTTGTTTATCCCTTTCCTTTTTTCCCCCCTCAAATTAAATACTTTTACAATTTATTTCTATTCTTTCTTATTTCTTTCCTCCGATATTAAATGGAGAGGAGGATCCTCGAGAGTTTGATTGATGAACTTGTGCTTTTAAATTTGGTACAAATGCCAAATACATTGAGTATTGACACGAGGAAGGTGTCAAGGAAAGATATTAACTACACAAATCGTGATTTTCTATGTTAGGAATACGTGAAAAATATGACTATATAACGCTGTGATAATTTTATTATTATTTATTGCATGTATCATGTCAGTATTTATTACGATGCTTGGTAAAAGGGAAAAAAAGAAAAGAAAAGGTAAAAGTTAGAAAACAAATTTCCTAAAACGTGTGAATGTAGGAAAAAAAACGTTAAAGCGAATCCGACAGGGCAAAATCTGACAAGAGCCATGTTTTAACATTTTTATTTATCTAATCTAATCTTATATATAATAATTAAAAAAAAAGAAATATACAGAGATTTTCTCTGTCTAGGAAAAGATGCGTTTGACTTTCTATCTCTTAAAAACGCCCCACAAAAACCAAGGCCTAAATAAACCTGATTCATTCATTCATTCAGCCTCCCTAATACTTAGCCACATCTATTGCATGCTCTCTCCCCTCAT
>PYAF01002494.1:1514351-1573219 GCA_007407185.1 Glycine tomentella | reverse complement strand
AAAAAAAAAAAAAAAAAAAAAACATGAAAAAACTCTATTTGTTGTTGTCTCTAAGGTTCTATTTTTTTTTTTGTTGCATGATTTTTCCTATATATTCATATGGGGTTTTTGTTGGTTTTTGCAGAGAAATCATCAAATCCAATCAACAGCTACAGCATCAATTAAACTCTGATTACATGTACAACACTACTACCCAGATGGACTCTTCTTCAGCTTTGCCTCTACCAGCAACAATGCCTGAATCACTCTTGTCCTTCTACCAATCCAACTTTTGTGATCCAAACAAGGCAGATAGTGGTCTCACCTGCCATATTCCTCTCCAGAGAAAGCGTTCAAGAGATTTCACCAACGAATTAACCTCTCTCCCAGCTCACCAGAAGAACAAAATCTCCTCTGAGCCTTCCTTTCCCAACCAAGAGATTCTCTACCAATTTCAGAACCAACAATCGGAAATTGATCGAGTCCTTGCTCATCATGTAAGTTAATTTCCACTTTCTATCCCTCTATTCAATCAATTTTGTTTTATTTTTTTAAAAAAAATTCAAATACAAGACAAAAGGAAATTGTTCATTTATGAATCCGGATTTCCTGCTGTCGGCAGCTTTTCCGCATTCACATGTTACCTCATTTAAAACTGTTGAGTGAAGATTTGATGACTCGTATTTATGAGTCATTTGATTTTCATGCAACAGTTATGACTGACTGTGTGAATGCGTGAAAAGAAAAAAAATGAGTATGGAGTAACAAAAAGGGAGAGTGATAAATTTTCAAAATTTGCCTAGCAAAAATTTATGGGGCGATCTTATTATTTTTATAAAAAAAATTGTTCTAATTAATTTGTGTTGTGGATTTGAGCAGAATGAGAAAGTGAGACTGGAGCTGGAGGAACAAAAAATGAGGCAATCAAGGATGTTGATGAGCGCAATCCAAGAGGCAATGGCGAAGAAGCTGAAGGAAAAAGACGAAGAGATTCAGAGAATGGGGAAGCTGAATTGGGCCCTTCAAGAAAGAGTCAAAAGCTTGTGCATGGAGAACCAAATTTGGAGGGAATTGGCACAAACAAACGAAACCACAGCCAACTACCTACGAAGCAATTTGGAACAAGTGCTGGCACATGTCAGCGAGGAACGCGCCACCGTGGCCGCGGTGGCCGATGACGCTCAATCTAGCTGTTGCAGCAATGATGTGGCGGAGGCCGGAGACGACACTGCGGCGTCCGCGGCGGCGACCGGTCGTGGTAGGTTGTGTAAGAACTGTGGGGTGAGGGAGTCAGTGGTGCTGTTGTTGCCATGCAGGCATCTCTGCCTTTGCACAATGTGTGGGTCCACAATAAGGAATTGCCCTATTTGTGACTCTGACATGGATGCTAGCGTGCATGTTAATCTCTCTTAGTACAACTTTTTTTACAAAGTTTTCATTGTAGAGTTTAGAACAACAGAAACTAGAAAAAAAATAGTTTATCTTGGTCAAAAAGACATTTAGAAGAAAAAAAAAATAAAAAATAGAATTTGGAATTCTTTTGTTCATATACTTGGATCTTTTTTTCTTTTTTTTCTTATCTTTCTGTTATCTTATTGATATGATTTTCTTGATTTGTTTTATACTTAATTAAGTATTCAGGTAGTAATTCCTCCTATCAATTACAAGCGTTTGCGGTATCAATGTTTACCTAACAATATGTTTAAGGTATATCAATTATTATTAGGAGATTAGAATCCTGCATGCAATGCGCGGTAAGAAAATATCAATTATATTGGCAAAATGGAAAAGTAAGATTTATTCAAACGTATCATGCATATTATCTTTTTAAAATTCAATATAAAGTTTTTATTATGATGTATTGTGTTGTTTCCATCTACAGCCATATATTATTTCCTACCTTTTAATTATAATCGAATTTTTGTTGTTTTCGAATGATATTTTGGTGTAAAGGTTTTTTAGATTTGTTGACTAATAGTTATCTTAAAAGTTATATTTATTATGATTTGATTGATTATTAATGTAATTTTTTTTAACATTAACATAAATTAAACCTTTAAAATGAAAAAAATATTATTATTCATAGTATCTTATTTGACTAAAATAAAATTGTTTCTAATACAATAAAAGATATATATGATCTAGAAAAAAAAAGGAATTAAACCAATAAAATGTCTAAAGTAATAATCATTCAAGTTTCTAGAAATTAAGGTGAAGTGTACTGTATGATTTAAACAATAAAAGAAGAAACAAGGAAGTTTCTAAAGTTGAGAATGAATGAATATGATAGTATATATGCATTTAGAAAAAGAAGGCAAGTGGTATATGTGTGTCCCCGATGTGGTAAACCCTTGGAGTGAATGGTGGTGAACGTTAGAAGGGAAAGAGAGGAATGGATGTGTTTGGAAAGTAGTGATGGGGCGGTGGGGTGTGAATGTGAATGGGAAAGGCAAAGTAAAGGCCAAAGGGGGCACATACAGTAAGGTGTGTGCTGTGATATGGCCATAAGTGGGCATCAATATTCTGGAAACGGCCAAGAGGGGTGGTTTCATTTTGTTTGCTTTCATTATTTTGGCTTCAAGGGGCAGCAAAAGTCTTAAAAGTTGAGACAGACCTAAAATCCTCATAAAGTGAAAGCAAGCAAGCAGAGTAAAAAGGGAAAAAAAATGAAAGATAAGTCAGTCCCTCTTGGTTGTGGAGAGAGAGAGAGAGAGAGAGAAGAGTATAATTTAGAAAACCATCATGGCATGGGCAAAGGATAAAGTTTTCCCATGTCAAATCGGCATCATTGTTTCTTGTACCACTGCCCTTGCACCATTATGGGAATAGGATGCTTCCTCCCTTCCCTCCTTCTCTTTTATTTATCTCTTCTCTTTTCTTTTTCTTACTCACCCCTTTTACCTTCCTCCTCCCTTTCCTCTTTCTATAATTCTTTGTCCCCACTCTCCAAAAGTTTCTACATAGCTTGCACCACCTTGCCAATAATATAGGGCCTAATTTTGTTCTTCATCCCCTTGCAAAAAAATTCAACAACACAATACATTCTTAAGAATGTAAAACTATTTGAATTTTAGTTTAAAATCTATGTATTGAATATAAAAAAATTTAACCTATTAAAATCGGCCTAGTCATGAAAGTTGGAATAATATGCTTGAAGTTCTATAGATTTGAATCTCAATACAATTATTGGAAAAAAAAAATAGTGTAAAAAGCTTTACCAATTAATCAATCACAGATTATGTCAACGATAACTTTTAAGTTAATTATTATAAAAATAAATAAAATTATAATAATTAAAAAAAATCTATCGACTGAATATGGAAATTTTTATATTATTTATCTATATGTTGGAAATTTTTATATTATTTATCTATATGTTAAGAAAAATGTTAGTGATACTCTCTCACATTCTCTTTTTAAGATTCTCTTTATGATTGAATAATTTTTTTAGAAAATCACAAATTTTGTAAGTTTTATTTCTTATTTAATGATTTTTTATTCTGATTTATAATAAATAAGAAGCAAAAAAATCTAAAAAAAATTGATAATTTTCGATAAAATCAATCATAAACAAGAATCTTAAAAAGATAATGTCAGCTAGCATTCCTTATATATTATTTTCTTAAACTGTTTTATATTGTTATTCAATCAAACATTTCTATGATAATCATCTTATAACTAATCCTAAATTAAATATGATTTTTGATTAATTAAAATAAATTTGTTTATCCTAATAATTCACATATGTTAAACTCAAAATTCAATTTACACCACTAGCTAGAATATAAAGGTGAGAGCAGAATTTTGATCACTCGGAATAAATCAATAAAATAAACACCACGTTTGTAAATCATAAAAGGGATGACAAATCAAGGATAACCAATGCTAAATCTATCGATAGTTATGAAAAAGAAAGTAATGATTCTTTATTGTGTTTTGATTAAAAAAGAATAATCTAACATACGTACCCGAATAAAATGGGGAAAAATTATTTCATATTTACACCTTACTTTTATGTTTAGGCATTGATGATCGAATCTACTAGTTATAGTAAGAGATGTCGGTGGATAGGCAGTGATCGAATCAGTAAAAATTTAGCAAAATGTTTTCAAACCTGTATCTACATTGATAAATATTCTTAAATTTATTTTTATAATATTTTTAAATAAAAATTTTGATTCTGTTTTTAGTATAGTTTTGTTAAAGTTTTTTTTAGAAGATGGTTTTGATAAAGTTTGCATTCTTTATAAATTTCTTTATTTTTCCTTAAAAGAAATAAGTTTATTTATTTGTTACAATAATTTTTCAACCTAAACCATTAAGTTGAAATAGTGCTTCTCATTGGATTCAGTAAGATTCTTTTAATTTTATAAAAAAGGTAAGATTTTCTTAAGATAAATTCAGCAACATTTTAAATATAATGCATGTATCTATAATTCCTTGACTTCTTTATATAATTATTGTTTTTTCTATTTTTTCCTTTTTATTATGTCACATTATTTATTACATCTTTCATTTTTCTCGTTTTTCTGTCTCATATCATTAGACATATACACGCACTAATTAATGTCTCAATATTCCCTCGTTTGCTACATTAAGATTTAAATATTACTGCTTCCTTAGATAATTAAAAAAGTGATTGAATTTTTATATCCAATTTCTTTTTTTATACGGATAAAATAGGCTTATTTTCCTATTTAAGTAATTTATAACTAAATTATTCATTTAACATATGTATTTATATACGATTGGTATATTTTAAAATTACAAATATTTAATTAAAATAAATATTTGATAATTTAAATATTCAAAATTATTACTTTTACTTAAATATTTAGAATAATTAATGAGTATATTTTTATTTCCTAACGTGCATTATTGTATTATGAGAACATAGATTAATAAAATCATAATTAAAATTTGATTCAATTTTTTCTAAAAGAATTACATATATATTGCACACAAAAATTATATCCAAGCATGTTCACTATTTCTAAGTACTACCAATGAAGCTGAAATAGAATGCGAATCAAACTGAATTTAATTTTTACAATATAGTATTTATTTTCTAAATAAATTTGACATTACTTCAGATACCGATACCGTTCCCACTACCTTGTCTTTTAATCTGTCAAAACTTTTATGATTGCTATTATTATTGAAGTCCTTGCTTAATATGGGTTCAGTGACCCACATGTATATTATAAACCAAAGATCCAGGTAGAGCCATCTTTTTCAGTCTCTCCCAACTTTATCTTTCATCTTTTCCCAATACTCAAAATCTTGTCTTGTGACTTGTCTGTCACAAAAAAGAAAAGGAAAGTATAATTTTAGTTGTACTTCTCTTCTCAATTTGGGATGGAATGATTGAAATGTTCACATATCCTCCTCATTCTATCCTTTAACTCCTTTCCTATTCAATTGCCTTTTGATTCTTTCTTTTTCTTTTTTTAATTCATTCAAGTCCACCACCATCTTTATGCTTTTTGGAATAAAATCCATCCTAGTGGAAAAGAGTAGAACACACGCTTTTCCTAACGAGGATTTCTCCAAATCACTCTTTCTCTTTCTCCATACATACAATATTAGGTGATTAATCTATTTGAATCTAAGTTGAAATAACAATTCCAAATTGATATATAGCCTGTTTGATTTCAGTAAAAAAGAAAACTCGAAATATATTTTTACCATTTCTCCACTGATTTTTCTTCCCACCATTCTATCTTGATTTAGGGGAGATATAAACACATAAATTACCTTAAATTTTATTTTCACCCATAGGAATCGAGTTTAAATACTAAAAGATTTATAATAATTTATATATTATTGGTCAACTAATAATTGAGCTAGCTAAATTTTTTGGTGAACTTGCAATTTAAATGATACTCTACAAACCATTTTCTCCTCTCTTTCTTTACTTTTTACTTTTTTCATGGTTTAAATAGCATTTTACAACTGCAATTACAGCTACAATATCAATATTTTGACTCATCACAATATAATCATAATTACAATTACAATCATATATTTCTATAATTATCTATAATATAAAGATTTTTTTTTAATTTATCACAATTACGATCATAATCTAAATTTAAAATCATACATTTTTCAATCCATATGAAGGATACAGAGATCATTACTTATGTTTTTTTTTTATAATATGATGAAATAAACAATACGGTTTCATAATTAATAATTACAATAGTATAGTATGTTGAACCTTTTTCCGTACCCACTAGCTATGACAGTAGTAATACCTTTTATTTTCTTATGAGGAAATTGGTATGATGGTTCCAATAAGGTGTTAGGAAAATAATGGGTGGACTATAGAATAGAAATGGAATGCAAGGTGGGGGTAAATGGTACATAGTGCAATATTGCATGTGTTGTTGGGCATTAACTTGAGCATGTGGCAAGTAGTAGAGTCTGAGTCTGACACATGATCAGAATCAGACCCCTCACACTACTGACAGAATTTCAGGAGTCCCACTAAGCGTGAACAGAAATTGATGGCCTGTTATGTTATTGTAGCTTAGCTTCTTCGCTTCAGAACCACGTTCAGTCCAAAACACCACACCAATTTAGTGACACATATCACAGTAGTACCCATCGATCAGAACATGACCATCATGCACCAAGAACAACACAACAACAGATTCGTATTCATTCATAATAAATAATAATGGTCACTTTCTCTATTGCCCTAGCAATGTTTCTTTCTTTTCTTCCCACCCTCTAAAACCCCTATAATATTTAGTACAGTGTCATCATAATATGGGGAGAAGAAAACAACTACTGAATGAATGTCCCATTTCATGGACAAATTTTAGTGCAATGAATTTGTCATGTCCAATGGAGACTGGCCACCCATGCAGTGAAAAGTTAAAATGTTCTGTCACACTTTACAGCAAAATTACAGCTATTGCCGGGGAATCCACAAGTATATGTTCTTTTCTTGGGAAATAAGTACAGCCTAATTTATTCGAATAAAATAATAAATGCTTTGTTACTTAATTATAAATAGTCAGGTAGAGTAAGATACATTAATTGTTGTTAATTTGTTGATATCTTAATTCAATTCTTATAGATATTGGGTGGATTGTTTAAATTTATTTGTTAAAAGAATATTTATTTTAGTAAAATAAGTTTTTTTTTGCTTTTAGTATATTTGTCTAAAACTAGCTATTTTCGTTTAAAAAATTATTTTTTACTTATTTCGAGAATCAAATTCTCTCTGTTTCGTAAAAATTTCACATATTAAAATCATTTATTTTAAAGTATTTTTAAAAAAATTTAAACAAATTTATCCATTTTTCTCTCTCTATAAAATATATCTATTACTCCTTCCATTTTAAAATAATTAAGTGTCACCTTGAAGAATTTTTTCCCAAAATAAGTATTATATTAATTTTTTAATATAATATTAGTCACTTAAAAATATTTTTTTTACTATATTCCTAATAAATATCACTTTAACTCATTTTATTTTTTTAATGTAATATTAATAATAAGATTAATTTTGTAAGTGTTATACTAGTAGTGCATGTTAATAAAATAAGTCTTACACTTAATATTCAAGAACACAGCTCTCATCTATCAAACACATGTTTTTATTTCTGCATTTATTTTATTATCTTTGCAACTTTCCTTTATAGTTTTCTTTCCTATTAAATAGTCATTTCCGCTAAAAAAAGTGAGACAATGATAATTTAATTTCTGAAAATTTGTAAATTATGAAATAGTTATTGAAAGTATAAAAAATGCAATAATTTAATTTTTCCATCAAGTTAAATTTGTTATAATTTTTTATCAATAAAGATTAATTTATTATAATGTTATTTTTTTTTAACAAAGGTGATAAAATCTGTAATCTTTTCCTATTTTTTTCTTCTTAATCATTCAATTTATCTTATATTTCCAAATTGGGTGTCATCTCTTTTTGTACACACATCGTCTAATCATGTTAGGGATGGTGTTGGGTGATTAGCCACAGACTCGACTGAATTATTGACGTAACAACAGTATACATAGCCTGCACACACGGTTCTCATTTTCCACTTGAATGCGCTTCTGTGAAGATATATTACTTCAACGATACATCCATTCAATAGATTGAGATTCCAATGGACTGAAAAGTTAACATATATAGTTACGTTTGCTGGCCCTTAATTTTGACATTGAATAAATTCATGACATAATATAGCTTGTATAGTTCATAAATATACGAAATCATCTTCAAATTCTTTATTACTATTGTGAATTTTGGTTTTTGTTCTTCTTTTATAATATTCTGTTGTTGATAATTAACTTAATTTTAAAAAATAGCACACGGTTATAACTTAAGGTCGGTGTCCTATAACTAACTTAAAATTTATACAACTGAACATTTAATATATAGTACTCCTATAATTACATCCTGATTTGATTTGATCGTTAAAATTAACTCATACAGTTTTTTTTTTTTTTTTTTTATTTATATACAGTACTTAATTTGATTTGATTTGATCCTAGAGCATTGTTTTGGAGATATGATTATTAAACGTGCAATCTGCAACGTTCACACGAGGGGCATGCAGTTTTTTTTTGGGGGTAACTTAAAATTTTTCCGGCAACGTACCTATCAAGAAATATAAAAGCATTATTCATGGTCAGAGCCTGATTCAATTGAAGGCACCAACTCGGTATCGAAAAGAGAGTGGGTAAATGGGAATAGTCAGAAAACAACGTGAATCGAAATGGCAACATCTGAGGACCACGCAACATTGGAAGTTGGACTCTGAAGAAATCAAATAGGAACCCAAGAAAAACGGGACATGAAAAAAAAAAGAAAAATTTAATTTTTTTTTCTTACATTTTTAATTAAAGCTTTACTTACTCATTAAAATTTTAAAAAACTACAAACATTTTATATTCTCAAAACATTAAACACATCAATTATCAATTATTTGTTAATTAATTTTTAAGATATTATTAATCAGTATTATTGAGATATTGATTAAAATGATAAAAATAGTAAAAATAAAATTTTACGTATTCAAATAAAATATTTTTTCTTTTATTATGTTATGATTAATATATATCATTTTTAATGTATAAATTATCAAAAGAATTAATAAAAGAAAATATAATACTATTATTTGGGGAAAAAGCAAAAGGAAAAATTAGCAGAAAGGGTACGTTAGTAGCTTGTGTCAAGGTTATGAAAGTTAAGTTGGGGTAATCCGAAAAATAATGAAACAAGACTCTGACATGGCAGAGGGTAGCATGAGGACAAAAAATGTAGGGCTAAGGCTGGACCTGAAGGTACTTACAATTTTAATTTTAATATATTGACTGTGCATTGGGGATTGGGTTTCTTTTGGCTTTTAAAGGACAAAGGGCCACGACACCATCATCATGACAATAATAATCTTCTGAATCTGTTACCATGAGTTAATGTTTTGAAAGTGTCGCCAGTGGGGTTGGTTTCTGTGTCTCCCTCATAAAATAAAAACTGTCCTCCCAAATCCTAATACCAACAGTGCTGCATTTGTTTTGTCCCCACTCATAAGTCATAAGCACCACCAACTCCTCCTGCCCCACCCCCTTCCTCTTCTTTCCCTTTCAGTTTCATTCACAATGTACCAATGTGTTCATCTTCATCATCATCACAACTATTTCCACCCACAATAAAATTAAATACATTTACTTATCCCACCCTCATTCTATAAATGAAATGATTTGTAAGAAGTTATGCTTATGAGGTGAAAGGTTTTTTTTTTTTTTTTTAACCTAGAGGTCTCTACCAAAATTCCTTTAAGTAGTAAGATTTATTTGTAGACTAACTTATCTTAAGAGATGATTTTTCATACACAAGAATCATATATAAATAGAATCCCTTGTCAATCAGGCCATATTATATTACTAGTGTTTAAAGTGAAAGGTAAAAAAGAAGTCAAATATATTTGATAAAAAATTCTAATTTTATAAATCCAATAGTATTTTGTTCAAATATTATAATAACTATAAATGCCATTAATGACGACATGTGACAAGAGCACAATTTATTTGTTACATAAGAAAGGATGATAAATTTTTCATTACGTAACTTAATTACAATACATATAATTCTTATAAGATTATATTATCAGTATTTTGATCATTTTTTCAATTTCAAAATTTCAATACATCCAACCTAATTCGGTATACGCTATGTTGCTATAAACGCATAAATAAAAATCAGTGGGATATATCCAAAGCTTCTAAAACTATGATAATTATGAATATAGCTGTGATGTACTCTGCATGGTGTATAGACAGCTATTTAAATGTATTTTCCAAAGACACTTTAAAAATAAAAAATTTACACCCGTATCTAATTATAAATTTCATAAATTTATTAATTTTTATCCATAAAAATTAAACACAATACTAAAAATTTATAACACTCATTGGTTATAACAATTATTTAAAAGTTACACTAATTAGTTGATAATGAAAATTTTGACTGACAGTACGTAAAAAGTTAATTCCTACAAATGATTGCCTATAAGGGATGAATAATGAGCAAAGATTAAAGTGTTGGTCTGAGGCATTTTCACTTTGACATGTGATCATCGCGATGAAGCAGATCGCGGGATCATAGGGAGATTGTGCCATTGCTTCTTGCTTTTCGTCGTGGTTCGTGAAACTCCGACACACTTGGCACAATCGTGTGCCTCAGCACACATATAATAAGAGATAAGCCTAGAGTGAGATCTAGAATAAATGCAAACTTAACCTTAAATTGGATCATATCCATTAGAAAAAAATTATAATTTGGATAAGAAAAAACCTAGCTAGCTAAGGTTTACAGCAAAATTACTAGTTGAACGAGCTAGGAAGGACAATATGTCGGTTGCCTTAACGTGCTAATGAGGAAAAATGACAATAATATGAACAAACAAATAAACAAAGGGGAAATTGAAAACAATCAATATCAATGTCACATGAGAGGAAAAAATGAATGGAAAAGAAGAAAAGGGAGTCATTGAAAAGTTGACCCTAAAAGAAAGCAATCAACATTTTGAACAGTGAAGCAATCTTGTCATCAGAAAGGAGTGAAATTATGGGACTAGTTGAGTTGGGTCTTATCATGTTTCCGCCACGTTTCTCCTACGTTCGATATTAGTCGCGGCTTCAACGTTAACATTATATTATATAGTTTGAAAATTAATTATTTAATTAAAGCAGGTGCATGCGCATCTAGCTAAGCTAGCTACTCCGTTCCCACCACCATCATTTCACTTATTATTACTCCAATCCAATGTTAAATTCGTTTTACACATGCCCACAATTTGGAATTGGGTGACTTAACAAAAATGGGAGACCGACCAGATAAATTGCACTTATGTATTACTCTTTTTTATTTTTATTTTTTGGGTTACACTTTATGTTGATATTGGAGTTAGTCAATTGTGTCATGCATCCCACTAATTAGTGGAATTAATTGTTGAGGACTTGTTGGCAAGAAAAATGAACCGTGGTGCACTGGCCCTAACATTTGTGATTGAGACTTGAGAGATTGTTGCTTAAAGTTCCTAACAAGTAGTTTGTCACTCAGTGTTGTGATGGTCTTTTGTTGAGCTTCCTCAAGTCAACAATGGTAGAGGACTTTGAGGCTACGAGTTAGAGTGAGAAGTGAGAAAAGAATAATGTATACCTTAACTAGGGTTTTCCCCAATACTGAGAAAGTTACATGATGTTTTTTGGAGTTTCTATTATCCTGTGTATGGATGCAAGTTTGAGGGAAGATATTGGGCTTGTTTAGTATTGTTGGGCCGATGCCATTCAATGCCTTGGGCCATTATGGGTGCTAGGCCAGTTGAGAACAAATTTCTTAATGAATAAAATAATAAATGAAAAATTAGGTGTTAATTATATGATTCTCCAATACTATCTTTTTTATATAAAAATAAGTTTATTACATCCTTGTGTGTGTGTGTGTGTGTGTGTGTGAGAGAGAGAGAGAGAGAGAGAGAGAGAAATTTGAATTTTTGAGGATGACAATTAATTTTAATTATTATGAAATATTATTTAATAATTATGATATATAATGATAGGATTTAAAAAAATGATGATGATGATGATATATCAACAATAAACTATGAAAATTCTAATTAAATCCATTTAAAAAATAAATAAAATTTAATATTTTTATAATTATTTAAGAGTATATTCATACATTGAAAAAATTATGGTAAAAGAAAAGGAAACCCCCCAAATAAATTATTGTTTTAGGTCTTAACAAAACTAACATTACTGGAAAAGGTAACAATTGGAAAACGAGACTCTTTTCTTTTACGCATAGGAAAACGAGACTTAAGGGAACATTATTATGAGTAAGTATTATCAATGTACTTTTGTTGTGATGATTTTAATGAATTCCTACCGTGATTTTTCAATAAAGTATTTTTTTTTTAAGTTTTAATCAGTATATTTAATTTTTAAATCTTTAATATTTATTATTTAATTTTGTATCGCTTAGTGTGAATGAATATCGAAGATGAATTTGGTTAATTTTCTCTTATGCTCTGTAACTTGTTATGCTGTAAAAATTGTGTAGTAATTATTGCTTATTAATTTATGATTTCTTATTTGGATATATGCAAGTCCTTTTCGGTAACCTTATTGTGACAATTAACGATCAGGTAAATTGATTTTAATAATTGAAAAAATTCAAAGTATGCATACACTTGAGTTTTGTTTTAGCTAGGGTATGCACTTGTTCATTTTTAATTACAACATAATTGATAGAATTTTTTTTTATGAATATTATATATATATATATATATATTTATCAATAAGTATTAGTTATTAATATTAATATATTCTTAGTTTTTGTTTGCAGGAATATAAACATATATGTAATTAGATGTTGACGAACTAAAGTAATGGGAATTGTATTTTAAATAACAAATCGCATTAATATATGATGCGATTGCAATATCTTGATTTCATTACTGACTGCCACTAATTAACTGCAACTGCATTAGGCCATGAATATATATCACTTTGGCTGTAATTGGCTTGCAATACATGCAGTCGCTTTTAAATTACAAATCACATTATATGATGCGATTTCAATATCTTGATTACATTAGTGACATGCTACTAATTAACAACAACTGCATTACTGCATTAGGCCATGATTATATATATAGCACTTCAACTGCAATTGGCTTGCAATGCATGCTATCGCTACCAATATCACAGTTTAAAATCTTAATTAGGAACAATATGTTTTAGTAAGAGATTTTGAGAAAGTGACATGTAAATAAAATTTTTCCATAGTTGATAAAAGAGAATAAAAATATTTCTCATGCATTAAAGATGTTTAAGAATGTTAATTTATAATAAAATAGGAATAAAATTTTCTTGTAATAATTAACAGTAAAAGGTGACTGTTATTATTGGGTTACACTCAATTTACACACAATTCCAGTGATTTGGTAGGAAAAAGGGAGAGAATTCCCAAAAAAAAACATGTTCATTACTAATAGATTATATATACTCAAACATGAGAAATGATTACCTAGACCTAAAAAGTAGACAACCTAAGATCCACTACACATCGAGTCAAGGTCAAAATTGATAAGTTTAGACTAAAATCTACACACGGTTGGTATCTATATATTTTTTTCATCGGTTAATATTAATTATTAATTTATTGTTATGATAAAAATTTAATACTTGATCTTTAAATTATTTTTTTTTACTATCCAACTAATCTTATAACTCCATAGTGTTATGTGATACACTTTCAGATTCAAACATTAGAAGGTTCATATTTTTTTATGGTTGTTTATATACTAAAATGTCGATTAAACAGTGGGATAATAATTATTGCAGGAGATTATGATGATCACTCCTCCACCTTTGTCTTGCTGTCCTCATTTTAATGATGTGGTTCGACTAATAGTTAATACATAAGCATGTGTTTGTCGTTGTGTAATCTAGCTCGCTATGCATATACTTTGCACTAAATTGCTCACATTTTCTACAACATCTCAATTTTATTTGGTGATTAATTTCTTGAATAAATTCCTTTGTCCTGTAGACTCTCCACTCATATTATGTGTCTTTTAAAATCTTTTAGATCATGTCAGTTTAATTTTGTTATCCACTAGTGATGGAGAAAAGAATAGTTTATACAAGATCTCAGGTTCGAACGTTGATATTGTATACTCATTAAAAATGTCCTCTTTTATTATCTCACTTAACTACTTAAATAGATTTCACAATTATATTTTAAACTTTTTTAACAAGTTAAGATATTTTTGTCACAATAAACTAATAATTTATGTGATTAATAAATTTTTGAAGAACTTACATTACCTTAACGACAAATAGGATGGCATAGAAGAAGTGTCATACAGTTATGAACCAAAGTATAGAAATACTATCAAGAATCAGCCAATAAAAAAAAAATACTATCAAGACTTAAGAGATTCATAATAATGAGGGGGAAATTTTGAAACCCATATATGCATATTTTCAAAATTAAACAAAAACTCGCGCGTATTTTTTTGTTTCCTTTCCCTTTAACACAGTCTATTCAAAAGTCTAGTTAAATAAAATACTTGTGTTCCGGTACACACGAAAAAAAAATTGCAATTATGATTAGCCAAAGTTTTCCAAGCTGTTAGGCTGGAGAGACTTGAGAGTCCCATTCAAACTTCAAAATATATGTGCAAATTGGTAAAAATTAATGCTATTTATGCGGTTGAAAGGTTTATGAACATATTTTCAATGCAACGAAGTTCTACGTAAATTTTCCACATTTCATCACGTGCTGGCTTTAAACATGGGATTAGGCTAAAAATGTGAATGTCCTACTCAAACTTTAAAACTTACATGGAAAAACTGTTTTGGACTTTTGCCATGATGTGTATTTTGGTAAAACAATGTTGGTATGGTTGAGCGTTCTATGCACATTTTCAATTTATGCAACCGGGCTTGTAGTGAATTTTCTTCCAAATTTCCAGGTGCTTATTCCATGCTTCAACTATAAAATTGGTGTCTTTTCTGTTTCTTAAATCTTAAAACTTAACATGCTTTAAAAAAAAAACACTTAACTCACTTATCCTTGGGTTGTATTCGGCAACAATTTTTATGATAAATTTGGATGAAGTTCAAATTAACTACTTCAACATTTTGATGTGCTGTGTAGACATTATGGAATGTAACTTTTAAATAATGGCTACGATGGCCCCTCCCCCCAATACTTAAAAAGAGTTATGAGTAAACAATGTCACAATTCTTATGTAATTCTCAACACTGAAAAATTGATGTATGCACATGTTTGGTAATATTTAAAGTTTTAAAAAATAATCATTTTTTAAAGATTTATCTTGAAACTGATATAAAAGCCTAACATCTCGTCAAAATAAGCTGAAACACATGCATTATATTACCTCAATTCTTTCTTAGTATATCTATTGAAACTTACGTTCAACTAATGACACAGAAACATTTCTCTTACTCTTATGAGTGTCTCCACAAGTCAATATATTAAAATTTGACCCTTTGTTTTAAAAAAATAATCATTAATTACATAGTAAACAAAAACAATTGCCATTTGATTTATTCTGATTAATTATGGTTTACATTGCCTAGCTCGACTTAGCAAACACCGAATATTGGACTCTATTATCAATCTTCATCTCTTTCGAACTGCACCAAAGTGCCAACCAATCTCGATCAAAGATGCAATCTTGAACCATTGTGAAAAGTAACTAGTGTTACTGGCCCAAACTTAACAAATAAACCTTACGATCTTCATCCTTTGGTCTAGAATTTCAACAATAAGTCAATAAGCACTAATTAAAGTTGCCTTAATCACCAATGAAATAATTTAGGGTTCATGTATTTTAATGAATAATGACACTTACATTTGTAAAAATAATTAACTGACTTTTTAAAAGCTTTAAAAATCTAATATTTCTTTAAAAATCTAATATTTCTTTAAAATAAGTTAAACCAAACACTTATCTCTTGTTGATGAGTCACCTACTGTAGTAAAACAGTCTTCAAAGAAACATATCAACCATGAATAAAGTGATAAAAAGAAAGGCTAATTCGATTGGTTAATAATTGCATCCTTTTCTCAAGTTATTATATTAGTTGAATAAAAGATTGATGATAATGTGAATAAGCAATTCTTTTCAATAACCAGTTGATAATGAGGAAAAGTGGCGAGTATGTGACCAAAATTAAAAATCCAGAATTCTGTTACCTATCATTGTATTCTTCCCAACCAGTCAACCACAAGTAAATGTTTTCACTCCCAAATTCCTCCCCGCCCCCCTCTTTTTTCTTTTTTTTTTTTTCTTTCTTTTTCTTTCCTTGAAGAGAATTATCATGAACAGATTCTTCACCTGAGGTTAAAGATATCCAAACGGGGAACAAACAAGGAGTTCCATGATGTAAATGTTGCTACACCTCTTGATGTAAAGTGCACATAGTCACAAACTCTTCCTGCATCCTTTCAAAACTTAATTGAGATTGAAAGTTAAACTTATTAGGTAGTCTATGATCCATCACGGTTTCATTCATTGAATGTAATCCTCATAGTAGTTGTCACTTATCACAGACACAAATCTCTCTAGCCATGGAAGTTGATGTAGATCCTTCATGGGGTCTACATAGGAGTCTGTACAGCGAGGAGGAGATTGGTAAGGATTATGGTCACTGAGACTGAAACCCCCAGTTAGGAACCTTTGAATAAGCGCAAGCTGCGATCGTTCTTGGTCTGAGTATGCGTCCACGATCATGGAGAGAGAATTGAATGTCTCCCATGCCCATTGTTCTGATTCTTGAAGAGAGTGTGCCACTGAGTCATCAGAGTTATCTTCATCCCAATATGCACACTGGCATGTTTGTTGCCCTTCTCGGTACTCCCCACCACATGAATAGCAAAACTCATGACCACACCTGAAATGAAGACAATAGAGTAGAAAACTATTAGAAATGCTTAAGCTATAACGTAACTTGGATAAACATGTCATCAGGTCCTTCCTAGTAAGGCTTTTTGCCTTTTCTTTTTTATTCCTCTAGGAACAGGTGTTTAAATCAATGTGACAGCTCATGTTATAGTAATGAAATTCAACCAAGACTTTTAGACTGTTCAACAATCTATCATCATTAACCTAAACATACAACATATTATAGATCTAACAGCAATGTTGACAACACTAACAAATACATCAATAAAAAACTAACGTATTATGGTGTCCAAAGGCTCCTCACTATGTGAAGGTATAGGAGAGGATTATTGTATATAGCCTTACCCTTATGCAAAAAGACTGTTTCTGGATTCAAATCCATGATCAACAAGTCACCAAGACACAACTTTATCGTTCAATATATACACATCAATCTATACGGAAAATTAATCTAATAAAATGAAAGAAAATAGAACAAAAATACTAGTAGTTCTAACCAAAAATTAATCTTATTAATATCAAATAAGGAACTTGATATCCAATTAACAATTTCATACAATATGGTATTGTTCCATGAAAAAATGGACAACGGATGATTTGCACATCATTCGGATACATGCACCAAAGCTGAGATGTGAGGAAATTTTACTGATCTAGAACTAGCCTTGGTACTCTTCTATATCCTTATAGAAACACCCAATTGACATATTAGTAATAGTTTACTTTACTGTTTGGCACCAGAATTACAATTTATATCCAATAGCTATTTTATTGTTTGGCTGGTTACAGTTTTATTGTTGATCACCAGCCATTCTAACATCTCCAACTACCATCTTTCTTTGAATGAAGAGGATGCGAAAAAAGCCCATGGATTAGGTTAATCATTACAAGCAAACAGGACGCCCCACCGTCACAATGCCAATGGGCTATGTTGAATGTGATGAGCTACATGCTGGCAGAAAAATCAAGACATATATCCACCACAAAGCCAAAGAGAGGTCCAACTGATCCACATTTGAGCTCAAAGCCCAATGTTTTCTAGGGTTTCTCCAAAGTTTTCATTTAACAGACACAGAGGTTCGGTCCTACAGGCAAGGATTGAGCATAACTTAAGTTATTTCTTTCCATTTTGGAATTAGAAATGTCCCTTTATTCATATTGGTATCTCACTACCTCTTATTAAACAGCATTTTAGATGATTGAAAATATTATTCGATAACAAGAAATCAAGTGCTTAACAGGCATGAATACCAAGTGTTCTATGCTTCAATCTACTTCTTTCCTTGCTGCAAGTACTTAACAGGCACAATACTTAGTATTGGAATATTTTCCTCAATATAGGCTGTGCCTAGGAAGTTTTCAATATCTAACCATCCTCTGATGCCTAGATACTTTCAAATCAATTGGTTTCATTTCAGCCAGTCTAACAATGTTTGGGCTTGGAATCATAATCATATAACCATGATTCAACTTACAGTCCTCAGCCACTTGTCTGCAAGTCCCTTTGCTTAGCACTTTCTGTTTAGTAAGCCTAAAACAAAAATTTACAACTTTAAACGCATAGCCCATTACAAACCCACACGTTACTTGTCCTACTCCAATAGAAATTCTAAAAATCAATACGTAATTCTAGAAGGGCGTTACCACAACAAAAAAAATCCGAGTCTTGAACCCAAATAGCAGATAATCTCAGATCTGAACAATCCCTTCTACAAATTCATGACAGAACTCAGTTTTGCTGTTCTAAAGCCTTCATTAGGATTTTCCAATTTCGGATAACAAAACTATATCCCAATATATACCATTTTAGCATCCAGTACCTACTAGTTACCAAGAGAAACAGATCAGTTTGAATCTTCAGCCTCAGATCATAAGATTACATTGAATAGATTACAGAGCAATCTGAAACTAATACTGAGGTCTAAATTACACAGACACACATAGGTTATTAATATAATTATGTTCAGGCCCAGTTATTCTATTTACTTTATCTCCCCTGAGCTCTGACATTATCATTTAGTGGGATCATATCACCAGCCAATCTCTCTCCTGAGTCTAATATTATTACTTAGACACTTGTCAGGGACTTTATCTAGTTTCAGGTAACAATACATTTAAATTTCAAATGATCTAACACTCAAACTGAAATTTAATTAAGGCCTACAGAGTACAGACAATTCCATTTTACCTTTTTAGAGTATAGAAGTTCTTCACACATAATTGTAAAATGAAACGAGAAACCAGAACAAACAAGGAAGAAAACAGAATGCAACACTGTTTTAAATAGGCAGATCCCTCCCACATTTCTTAACATGTAAATTTCTATAATATTTTGTCCCACTTTCAATATAATAGTTTGACTGCATAATAGAATTCATAGTAGACCATGTGATAAAACAAATAGAAAAATAGTCAACACTTTTTGATATCTTACCAGCATGTCATGTGATAACAACCTTGAGTAAGCTCAATCAGTCTACGACACTGCTGACAACGCTTCAACCTTTTATTCTGAGCAAGACGGTGCAAGGTAATGTCAGAAGCATACCTCTCCTCCTCTGGCAGATTCTGGTATTCTATACAACTCATAGAAGAATGCCAAGGAACCTTACAATCCACACAGATAAACCTCCGACAAACAGGACACTCGATGCAAGAGTTGTCAGACTGACTAGATGAACTGGCCCTTGCTGATGAACATTCATGAGGATCAAGGAGAACAGAGCAATTTGTAAATGGACAATAAATTCTATCTGAGTGGTCGATATTTGCTTCAGAAAGGGCTTTCTCCAGTGATTCAAAGGAGGTGAATGGAAGAAAAGACCTGCACTCAGTTACAGATGTGCAATACTTGCATCCCGGTTGAGGGCATCTTATAGGGACTTGACAAGATTGTACTTTACCATCAGCATAGGCCCTCAAGCAATGTGAACAGAATGTGTGCGAACATTTTAAGGTAATCATAATTGGCACTGGCTTGTCATCACAGCAAATAGAACAGTTCTTAAGCAATCTCTCATCATTTACAGGGAAAGTAACAAGTCCAATAGCTACTTTGGCCAAATGCAGTGGCTGCTCAAGATCAGTAGAAGGTATAAGCTTTAAAACAAAATCTTCAAAATTATTGGCAAGTTCAAGAATCCTTTCTCTCAGTGCCGTCAAAAGAGGTATCTCCAATTTTTTCCCAAATGTTATCTGTCAAAATAATCACGTTCAAATGAAAGGATAGTTAAAGACAAGTGACCAGGGAAATACCAACAAATACACATTAAAGAACTATTAGAGGTTAGTGGCACATGTCAAAGCAATGTCAATAATGTATTTTTAAAACAGAAATTGGAATGTAGGCTATCTGTTGAAATTTAAATGGTAAACTCAATCCTCCTAGTCCACAAAGCTTCCCCAACTACATTCAAGAAAAAGTCTTACACATGAATGAAAAATAACAAAGTTATCAGCTGTCACCTGTTAAAGAAAAAAGCAATTTTCTGTCAAATTGAATCAGTGTGCCTGCTATAAAGCAAAAACACTTTTCTATATACAAACTAAAGAAACAAATAGAAAATCCAAACAAACAAAGATATTGAGATGTAAATAACAGCCATGTTAGATACAGTATGAGAATAGATATTAAGAAATGAAACACCATATGATGTTTGTGCAAACACAGCAATAGCACAAGGCTTGAAGTTTTGTTCTGTTTTATATTTCCACAACAGGTATCCTCTTTTGGAAGCAATCATATTTGAGGCATGGTCAAACACTAAATATAGACACCTCTCGCAGCAGAGATTCAAACCTCGGTTCATCAAGTTGTGGGGGGCTAGCTACTAGCTATTTCTGCTAGACTCAACGCCCATTAGCATACACAAGAATGCTTATCTCAGTGTCGATCCACAAAAAAGGAAACATGAACAGAAAAGCATAACATGCCTGAACAATTGGAAAGAAAAGAATATAGCCAATACTTTAACAGACACACTCTAATTAGCTACAAATTTCATATAAGTGATTAATTATAGAATCCAAGTGCTTGTCTAGGTCTTCATCAATTCATGTAAAGGACATAACCATATCATAATAAAACAAACAAATGTTAACATCAAACACTGAAATGCCAACCTGATCATGCAACAACTCAGAATCAGTGAAAGCAAAAACCCTGCGGATCTTGTTCTGCACAGCTTCCAGCAACCCATCCAAGAGTGCCAAATAGTCAACCACAGACTCCTTCGCATAAAAATCAAGCTTTTTCTGCACCCTTATAGCAGGAAGACCTGAAGACCTTTCCATGAACACTCCAATCCCTGAAAACCCAGAACTTAAATTTTCAACCCCTGCCATTGACAACCCCTTAAAGAACATTTTCACTGAAAATTCATCAAGCTCATCCTTCAACCCTTTTTCCACAACAGGTTCCTCAGTCTCTTTCCACACTTCCTCATCTTCATCTCCACAACAACTGCAAAACTCATCTTCCTCTTCCTCTCTCCCAACATTAACACCTTGATCCCCCATTTTCCCAACAAATCACCCACAGAACTTCAATTAGCCATTACAAAAATTGACAACACTCCAGCATGACCCATCAACGAATCGATCTAAAAAATAATTTTTGGGGGGAAATTACAAAATTTCATAACAAAATAAAATAACCCTTTTGGGAAGGCTGTGAAACCCAAAAGAAATCAAATTTAAAAAAAAAGGAGCGAGATAGGGTATTGACTTTGATCCACGGCAGGTAACTAAAAAACGAGAATAAGAGAAGAGAGAGAAAGGAAAAGGGTATCAAGTAGTAGTAAAAGAAAGAAGTGAAGTTTCGAAATTCCACACTCCTTATCTGGTTGGAATTTGGTACTATTATTCTTCTTTTGAGCAGTGATTCTCAACCACTGTCTCTGCAACAGAATAAAAACCCTAATAATCTCTAAAAGACGACAACTTCAGCAGCTTAACAACCCATATTTACTCAGATTATTATTAATTATTAATTAAATTACTAATTTGACAAATTGACACTGCCACCTCCAAACAGATACTGACAATTAATAAAAAAAAGAAGTGAAAAACAGAGAGAGCTTCGCCGTTTAAACATGGATATAAATTTAAAATTGAGTATCGAAGAGATAAAATTTATTAGAAATATATGCACCAAATATATAAACTTAATTAGTTGAAATTACTAACAAAATAAATGCATCAATAAATTTAGAAGCTTTTGATTTTATTATTACAAATCTTTATTTCATGAAAAATTATCTTATTACTAATATCAATTAATTAGATTTATATATTTTATAAATATATTTGTCGATAACTCATATAATTGAAAGATGAAAATATTAATCAATTATTAAATTTAAAGATTTATTTATTAATAATATTATTTGTTATGTTTACCTGAATATCAATTTCATAATATTTTTGTTTTTGCGTGTTATCTAGAGGAACTATCTAATGTTAATGGACTAAGTTAATGGTGAGCCAATTTTTCTCATTTTATACACTTTTAAAGAATAAAATTTATTTTTTCATGGAATTTGTTAGCACCACACACTTTTAAGATAAAAATGACTATTTATTTGTTTAATTATTTTGATGAAATAATATTTAAATGATTAAATAATAAATGACTAGTGGCTCATCTGACGTGATCTATGCCTAGCTTATATATCTTGCTTAATCACAGACGACAGAACCACTGCCTTACCTTCTACGATGGTTGCGGATTCGAATGCATACTAGATTGAATTGGATTTAAGACGAAAATTTGTTCAATTCAATCATTTTTGTTTTGTTTTTTTTTTATTTAATAATCAGTTTAGTTTTTTAAAATTTTATTTGAATTGGATTAAATTTTATCTAAGAGGAAAAAGAATCAAATAATTAGGAAAAATTACCATGGAATTTAATTTTATACTAAGAATATAAAAAACATAGTGTTAAAAAATATTTTCATGACTATACATTGGCCATATAATTTTTTTTTCATTCATAATATAAACTATTTTACATGCAATGAATAGACTATCTTTAAAAGAAATACATATTAATGCTATTTTCTGATTCCTCACACACAAATATTTGATAAGCACATACACACACACATATATATATATATATGGTAATTATTGTAATTAGGATTTTTAATTTCTCGGTTAAACTACTAGATATTCTTATAAGTTTTAATCGAATAAATTATGAAATTAATTCTCAATTTGATATTTAATCATACTTAAAATTGATAATCCGTTTTCAATGATGTATTATGTAATTCTATTTCCTCCCGGCATATATAATACTTCATGTCAACTTGCATATAAGCATATTCTTATTAATAATAAAAAAATATAAGCATATTCTTATGTTAAAAAAAAGCTTCCATATTCTTATGTGTGAAATTCTCTTTTGATGCCAAAAACTTGCGCCAAACTTTCCATGATATTTTTTATAGATTCTCTAGTGTCTAAATTCCTTTAGAATTGTTCATGTGAAAACAATGATTTGATAGTATGTAAATAATTTTATAATCCGTGTTAATTATGGAAAACCCCTTTCTTTTTCCATCTAAAAATATATAGTCATAAATTTGGAGTATGAAGATATGATAAACCAGCCCAATATATTCACAAATACTGGTAAAATATAATAGATTTTACATAATGTGATATTATAACTTTTTAGTATTTTTTTTATTTTAAAACTTTTTAAGACATTGTGAGTTTTTTTTTTTATTGAAGATAACATGATTTCTCTAAATTAATCATTTGAATATTCTCATAATCTCAAACATCTTTAGAAGACTAAGCAATCCTATAATTTTGTCTCGAAATATTTGCGAATAAAAACATGCAGGATATCAATAATTAAATAGTATCTATAGGGAATTTTTTTTTTTTTAATTTTGTATTAAAGGCTACATGGAGTTACCTAAGCCCAGTCTCCCACAAGGTAAGCCCAAATTATGGATCCAAT
Organism: Glycine tomentella; assembly: GCA_007407185.1. Classification (NCBI taxonomy): domain Eukaryota; kingdom Viridiplantae; phylum Streptophyta; class Magnoliopsida; order Fabales; family Fabaceae; genus Glycine; species Glycine tomentella. The sequence continues at coordinate 1,549,298 of PYAF01002494.1, read as the reverse complement.
TTTCAATCCCTCTACATAAATTGAATATATCAGTTTGAACAAACATATCAAATTAGTTGCTTCTTAATTGGAAGTTTTGCACGTAGATATATAGAAGAAGGATGCATGTTATTGTTACCTCCTTGCATAGCAGAGCTATATCAATAATCAATATAAAGTCAACACGTCTTTATATTTCTAGCATAGCCTCATGTCACAATACTTTATTGTGGTCCTAAAGAACTTGTTTTTAAGAATATCATGATGTGATGTCCCTCGTCCCTAGTTTCATCGTTGTTGGAGTTTGGTCACCATGTATTAGGCATTGATTTTCCTAATGTCTGGTGGGTTGGTATTTTCTATATGACAATTGATGTACTCTATTATTATTTACTATATTATTAAGAATCCCCAAATAGTTATGAAGTCTTATCTATATTATCTCTATACAAGTGATATACTAGACATATTAGTCTACTACATGTTAAGTTTTATTATTATACTAATTAAATTAATTGATTTATTGTCTTTTTTTATAAGGATTTATTATCGTTTTTCTAATAATAGCAATTACTTCTTTTTTACTGAATAGCGATTACTTTTATCTCGTGTTTTTTTTTATATTTTATTATCCTATAATCTTTTTCTTCCTAATATTCCCCCCCTTATCTTCTCTCTTTGTAAAACTCATTAAAATTTTGTATCTTTTCTCATATTCATTTAATAAATATTAACGGAAACACAGAAACGTATATATATTCACATTAGTATTATTTTTCAATTAGGTTTCTAAATTTGTATTTTTAATTAAATTTCTGTCGTTAATTTTTCTTAACAAAGTTAACAATAAGACCTAATTAAAAAATAAATTCAAATTCAGGAACCTAATTGATTTTTTTCTTTCAAAAATCTAATTAAGAATTATGAAATAATTTAACAGTAAATAATTTAAACCTTTACTTTTTAATACAAGTCTTCCCTATATTTAGGCTTTTAAAAAAAATACCACCTACATCGAATCAATTCGTCTACGATTTTTCTAAAGCCCGGCATCAGAATGGATAAAGTAACCCATCTAATCTATTGCCAATTCAAATGCAGAATGAGATACAATGACCTCTTACCAATTTTTTTCTTCTTTTTAAGTGTCTTAGTTGAATTGTTACTTAGAATTAACATTTTGAACCGAAAAGTTAGGTATAACAAATAATTCCGAGGAGACTCCTTTTAGACCTAAAATCCAAAATAATTCCACTCCACCACCCTATACCACTAGTTTGATTCCCCACCCTAGGTGAAGGAGGTGCCCTTTCAAAGTCCCCTCCCTAGTATGTGATGGGTTCCTTTCTTATTTACTTTTGGCTAGATGAGGAAAAAGATGGCACTTCCTATAAAGCTTGATTCATACATGATTGTACTAACCTAAAATTTAAAAGTAAAATCATCACTGTTTGTACAAGGGTATGCAAATGCAAAACACCCCGCTGCAATGCTGCACCAATAAAATCATGAAAATGGATTCGGTAATCACCAAATTTAAGCATTCACCCAATCAACAAATAGGAACTTTTGAATGAAGATTAACAGTGTGTTTAGATTAGCTTCATCAATTAATTTTAATGGTAAAGTTAAAGCAACAAATAATTATTTATACATTTTCATAGAATCACTATAATTTTATGGGATGGAATTGAATAATTGATTTTTGTGTATTCATACACACAAATGACATTCTAATACACGTTTTAAGTCTGATATGTCAAAATAAAATCTAATTTGGGGAATTCACATGTAAAAACTTGATGTAGAAAATCATTTCTAAAGATGGAATTTTCCACTGCAGCATTCCTAAGAATCCTAATATTATGGAAGTGAAATTCATATGTAAAAGAAAATAAAAAGAGGGTTCACTTAATAATAACTAAAGAACTTTGTGTTCTCCCAAGTATACAACAAAAATAGACACTTTTGTGTTCTCTCCACCTTTTGCAATTCTCTCACACGTGAACCCAATCAAACAACCGGTACACCACCCAAACTATAAACACAAAATGAAAGCATTAATCCAAAACTTACCCTATCGGAGGGACTTTTGTTAACAACCAGACAAACAGTGGCTACACCTGAGAAAATTGTTTCAAAATAAAGGGTTAAATTTACATTAGGAGCAAACTGTACCTTAGTGTAAACACATATAATCCATTGCTGTATTCTCTACATCAAAACTCTTCTTTTTAAAGTGTGCCAAGCAAACAAAGAAGTGAAACATGTCGGGACAAGAATAAAGGTCTCTTCATCTACTCTAAAAGTTTAATTAGTTAAACAATACATTGTCAACAAGAGATTTGATTGGTGCCATAGCTGATTGCTTGAAGACTTGATTCTGACATATTTGTAACCCATCTCATTGGACCATTTGATTCTCCTGGTATATTATAAGCATAAGAAGGCCATCTTACATTTTCTCCACACATGTTGGTGACACTCATTCTGATCATCTTCTGTGTTCTTTCAAGAACTATAAGACTTGAAAATGTGGAGAAACTGTTCCCCACAAAGACATCAGCTTTTAAACACACTTCATAGTCAATTGCAGACTGAATTAAATAGGGATACTTCTTATAAATTCCATCAACACCAAGTTTCTTCTTCTCAAAAGGAAGAAACCCTTCTTCCCAATCATCCAGTATGGAAGAATTGTTCAGGAGTTTATCAGCAACAGCAAGATAAACAACAACTGGAGTCTTCAAACCAGCAATGTTCCTAACTCTTTCCACTATCTCTTTCTTGCCACTGCAGATTTGATTCGTGTTCAATCTTCGCTCTAAGTTCTTACAGTGAATCATCCAGTCAATTTCTATCCTCATGTGGACAGCAACAAATGGAAGAGGCTGAAAGGAAGATCCATCAGAGGTGATAATACTGCTCTTCACTTCCACTGCTTCAGTGTTACCTGTTACCTCTCTTCCGACAGCTCGAATCCTAGACACAACCCTGTCTGCTTCCTTCGCAATCTCCTCTGTCAAATCCAAGCACTCAAAAACCTTTGCATAGTCCTTCGCAGGCCAATGATCATGCCACAAGAAAGGGTTCTTCCCTACGATCCGAATTACCTCGTAGTCATCAAAAAAGCCCTCACTATGCTCCTTCAATTGTGACAAATCTCTCTCCACTGTCCACCTCCTTCCACTTCCCTTCTCCATTTCTAGCACTTCTGTTCTATTCAAGACATCTGAATAGCGTCCCAACCGGACAAAACCACGGCAAAGGGCATTAAACTTCTCAAATTGGAAAACCTTGTCAAAGGAAATGGGTTGCAAGAGGTCAATTTCTTTGTAAAACAGAGAGGCACTAAGGCTTGGCATCAACAATGTTCTATTCAGCAATGTGGCAGTAAGGCAAGCCCTTGCAAATGCAATCTTCTGGTTGTTTAATCCCCACACGAGCTGAGGAACCACCAAGAACTTATCTTGTCGAATTCCAATGTCGGAATTCAACAACGGAGCGCGGAGATATACAAGGTTGCCCCATTCAATCCCACCAAAGCCAGGGAAGGATGGAAACAACAGTGCTCTAAGGATCAAAACAGCAACAAGCAAAACCATACATTTGCTAGTTATTGAATGCAATGCGCCAGCCAACACTTCCATGTATCATTCACTCTACCACGCAAAGCATCATCAATTTTGTTTTGCTCTAGTTCAAGAACTCAGATTACAGCATCACTTACAATGATCAACACAAGTGTTGAAAAACCATCCAACAAATTTGAAGGTCAAGATCCAATTTTGAAGGACCCCACAATCTGACTAGACTAATACAAAAAGGAATAACGAGAAAAGCAACATATTTCCAACAGGATTCTCCTCCAACGATGAATATCTACAAAAGAAGAAAAAAAGAAAACCACAAGAATCAGCTATGAAATTGTAATGTTAAAAAAATTGAATATTCTAATTTACGGCGATAAGTTCAAAGTTTCATAACTTTATGCCATTTCAATTGCATTAAAAGATAAAAAAAAAAAAAAAAGAAGAACAGAGAAAACAGACACCAAAACAAACGAGAAAGAAGAACACGCCAAAAACAAACGACACACATGTGAATCTCGGTGGCAAACATCATCATTGCATGTTCCTTTCACAACCCAGAAATCCGAAAAAGCCAAAGAAAAACGAGACACATCGATAAGAACGTGTCCTATCACCTATGAAATGAAACCAACGATAATAGTAATAAAAAGAAAAGCAAAATAACTTTTTAATGAGGATTTTGTTTAGGCATTATTATTAAGGCCATAACAGCGTCTGCATGTTGATTTTCTCACCTTTGGAAAAACTTTGAGTCTCTGATGGAATGGAACGACCGTGTTTTAGAGTTGTGGGGTGAAGAAGAAAGCAACAGAGAGAATAAACAAACTGGGGTGTGATGAAAGAACCAAAGAAGAGTGGTTGGTTATGAAAGAAGATGAAAATGAAGAAGGAATAGAAAGAGAGAATGGTGCATGGAGTGTTGTTGGGAAGAGAGAAGATGAACATAAAAAGATGGTACAAAGGAAAAGGCAGAATAAGATGAAGGTGAGCAAGAGGACAAGTGAGATTTGATGTTTCAGAGGAAATGCCTCTAGTGTGTAACAGAACCAAAAACCAAGGCCAAATTTCAGTTTGTTACGGAAAGGCTCTCTAGCCACATCAATTTTTTTACCCTTTTTCCATGTGCAAATAATAGTGTCTGTGATTAAAATAAAAGGGGATTTTTTTTCAAAGGCTAAAATATTTCAAAAATCAGGATTTTTTTTTTATTTGTGTGTTTGGGTTTTGATTCATAAGTTCAGTCTTTTGTATTTTTTTTAATGATTTTACATAATGTGAATTGTTGATTTTGTGTTTTGAATTATAGATTAGTGAATTGTTAATTTATGTGCTGTGAATTATGATTTTTCTTGTTGAATGTTTGTTTCTATTTTGCCTTTTTTTTATTGCAAAATCTCAAGCTTTTTCTTTTGTGATTTTATCTCCCCAGACAATCTATAGCACCTTAAAATGATTAGAAAAAGTCTTAAATCAATATTTTAACACATGATTGTCATACTAAATAAGTAATTTAGGTGAAAGTTATGTGGTTGTCTAATGATGTTATTGACAAAAGGTATTAAAAACATGAATATTAGTTGAGATAATAAAATAGGTTAAAAGAATGTTAAGAAATTAAAAGTAAATTTTATGAAAATATGAGACTAAAAATATAGTTTATTCTTTGCTGAATTTCCCTTTATTTTTAGCTAAAAATGCTACTAGGGCCATAACAAAAGGAAGATGATAGTATGTACAAGCACTTTAGATGTGTGAACATGAGACTAGAAAAGGTTGGGTAGTGAATAGTGCCAAGAAAAGTTGGACTGCGTTTAAATTTGGGAACATCCCATTTTCCTGTGCCGGGAGATGTTCAAGATTATCCATCGTTCATTCTAGACTAACAATAATAACAATTAATATTTATCAATAAAAAGAAATTGTTCACTTGACAACAAGATTTGTGACATTTTTTATTCAATTAACATTATTATTATTTATTTAGAAAAAAATTAAAGAGGGATAATAGGAAAAAGGGTTGTGCAAGTTGAAACCCTCTCTATTGAGCATTCTAAAGAGTGGGAGAACATCAAAATCACAACAACAACAATCTTGAATCCACCAATAACTTCTGCTTCAAATACCTTCCCTTCCACCACCACCCAACCCAAGGCCCTTTCTGAAAATTTTTTGGCCTAGGGCGAAGTGAAAAAAATGAGCTCCTAACACACAAATTTTTTAAAATACAAATAATATTAAAAGATATAAAAATTCATTACATCCCAAATAATTTTCAAAACTGTATATTAAATATCGATTTCAATTGGGAAAGAGGAACAACCGAAAAGGAAAGAGGAAAGAGGAAAGAGAGAGAGGAAAAAGAAAGAAGAAAGAAAGAGAGGAACACATATTTTTTTTTTATTTAAGCTAACAAAAAAAATTTAGGCCCTGGGCAGGCCCCCCGTCTGCCCTGGCCCAGGGCCGGCCTTGACCCAACCTCAAACTGTCTCCTTCAAACATCGCACAAGAGTGGAAGAACACGTTAGAGAGTTTAGTATTCGCCAACGTGTTGGGTTGAGTTTGCAAGTCTAGATTTGGACTTATTTTTGTTTTCTTTTTCCAAATTTGAAAATAGGTCTAGGCGAGCGAAGGAGAGGCCGATGTTGGGCGTGGTGGTGGTCTTGCCCATGCCTCCCTTGCTGGAGGTGATAATGATGATGCGAGGGGTGGATCCAAAGAGCTTGTGCTCGCGATTTCGCTGGAGGAGGGGCAGATGGGGATAAGGGTTTTGGATGGAAGGAGAGGGGAATGGGGGAGGAGAAAGAATGTGGAGTTGGGGGCGGTGGCACGGGGAAAAAGGTAGAGAGAGGTCCAACGAAATTGGTGTTATAAAAAAATAAACATTTCTCCAAGCTAACAAATTGGTCCATCGAAATTCTTGATGACATTTTAGTCCATTCGAGTCAACAACACACTTAACAAATTTCTTAGTGTCAAAAAGGCCAACGATACCATGCATACTTGTGCGTTTGGGTTAAGAGAGATATTTGACAGTATGATGAATTTGTTGTACTTTTTACAAATTTAGCACAATATTTTATTTTTTTGATAATTCAATGACCCAAGTGTCAACTCCTTTCAAATTTAAAGACTAAATTTGATATTTATCAAATATCTAAATGATAGAATAATGAAAGTGAGATTTTTAATTTCCAAATTATATATTTTAATTTAAAATATAGAAATAAGTCATTTTAGGTACACGCATCAAAAAACATTTTAAGTATAAATTTGTAAAGTAATTTGTATAAAATTATATTTTGTTATAACGGTTAAAATGTGCAAATCACCAACAATATATGATATAATTAATAGATAATCTTGTCCTTTTAACATGTGGTCATGAATTTCATCCTTAACTCCTATGTGTGAAAAAATACATGTTAAGAAAGACCAATTTCTTAAATGAATACTTCTAGGATACCTTGTCCAACAGAAAAAATGCTGCGCAAATCGTAAGTCTAATCTATAATTATTGTAGTTTTTCTTAAATGATTCCTAGTCATTTGCTATGTTTCGGATCTATGTGCGGCTCTATTTTTTCGTCTCTATGTTGCATAGGTAAGTTTCACGGATTGGGCCTTTGTTCATGGGCCTAATGTGTCTCGCTGGGTTGTACTTCTTACTACGGAAAACGAAATAGCGCGTATTTTCTGTCCTCGTATTTATTTTATTTTAGTTAATACATCTTACCTTGTTGAAAATAAATGCTTGCAATATGAACTTAATATTTCTTGTTTTGTAATTGAACGTATCTTTTACGATGACAAATGATTGTATTACATTATGTTGAAAAGTATTTCATATAATTAGGGATGAAGATGGGCTAAATTAAGCTAAGCTTTATAAAGTTTTGAACTTGGTTACTTTTCTAAATTTAAGGCCCATTTTTCCAATATAATTCTTTCTAAAAGTTTATAAATGTGTACCTAACAGTAAGACATCTTAAATAAGTTGAAAAAACATCCTTCAATAGACTAGTAGACCTAAACTTATTAAGGAGTACTATCAAGTATTTGATATTTTTTAACATTTTCCTTCTATTGGTTGAATTCCTTAAATTTCACTAGTTTAAGAATAAAACTTATATATTTCGTAAAACCCACATGAATTTTACCCAATAAGAAACACTATGATAAAAAGAGACTGCTTGAGAATGTGTTTTAACATTCGTCAAAGTTCTACATAAGTTTCAAATAAATCAACAAATTAAATACATGATACTGAGATATTATAATGTAAATTTAATACAATGTTATTTATTTCTGTTGTTGTTTAGTTAAATAGATCAACCATCAAAATGTAAAATATTTTTTAAATAACATAAAAGCTTGACCTTTTAACAAAATGGACTTTAAAAACAAAACTTAACTTAACTCATTTTTAAATAGATTTAGTTTGGCATATACTTGAGTTTAGTTACATCCTCACAGGACTTAGGACTGTGTTAATATATTTTTTGGCCTTAGGCAAAATTCGTATGTGAGTCTTATTTTTTATTTATTTGATTCTTTCACTTTTCTTAAAAAAATTGTTAATTAAAATTTAATATTTAAGCAATATTTTCACATTTCATTCAATACTAATTTATTCTACTCTATCTTACAATATAAATGATCTCAAATTGAATCTAGAAAAATTAATTTTGAATATTATTTTGACAATGACAACAATTGCAAGCATTATTAATTATATTTTATAAACATTAGATGCATATAAAAAGGATTAATTTTTTAATATACTTTAATATTTTTAATAAGACATTAGTTTTTCAAGATAAATATAATATTTTTAATCCAAGTTAATTGAGATTAGTGCTAATTCAATTTTAGGTCTGTGAAAAGAACATCTCTTAAAAAAATGTTAACTCCTTAAAGAGATTTTAATACCTCAGGAGATCCAATTAAGGGATGTTCTGATTTTTTATTTATGAAATATACTATGTAAAGAAATTTAATTTTCTGGAATTTAACTTTTTTACTTCACTGTTATAACCTACCCCGAATTGTTGTTATTAGCACCCCATTAACTAAATAACTTATTCAAGAATTTTCATATGTATGTATTATTACCAAACAGCTATTCTCATTGTTTTAATTTTAAGTGAATAATTTCATATTTGACATACATAAAAATTGAAGGGTGTTTTTTGAATGTTAAAAAGTAAGGCCGGGGACCATGAATCCACCTTCTCTTTGGTCTTCTCTAGGTGGCTCCCTAACTGAAACCGTACTGTGGGGCTGAAAAGCTTGGAAGCAAGTGAGATAGTCAACAATTTTCCTAATGAAGTTGATTAATTCTCTAACATCTTTTTATTGAATTTCCTAATCCTAATACTGATGGCCTTTAATTTAACCATATTAAAAAACAACTAAAATTTAAGCAAATTAACCATTACATGATCACATCACAACAATAAACCACACAAGGTTTTTTAATGATGCAACGGTTATTCTTCATTTATACAACCGTGCATCATGCGTTGTTGGGTTATGCGATTTCAAGAGGAATCTTACTCGAGTTTAAATTTTGTAATTTAGAATTTCTTTTTCACGAATTTGTCTTAACTCTTAACCAAAGGCAATTTTTAATTTGTGGTCCCTCCCTCATATTCTCTTAGATGCCATGTTCTTGAGCAGATATTGAACGGTGGTGTTCATATATATCATCATATGCGCAACAAGCTTTCACATTAACATTATTCCAACATTGCATACAAAACATTTGTAATAAAGACTGACACGTGATGACGTGAACATTGCAAGGAGGGATGAAAGGGGGACCATACGGATTTTTCATGTACTTCATATAATTTTTTTTTTTTTTTTGCTAGGATTGCTATCTTCTTTTGCAGTGATGATGTTTTTACATAGGTATGGGTTTCTCAAAAGAGGACAATGGAAGAAACATTGGGGGACTAGCCACTATAATATAATGGCTGCCAACTTATACCAAAACCAACACAAGTCCACATATATCTGTTGATTGATTTGTGATGCAAAATATTCTGGTCAAAATGCATTGGGGTCCCCCAATTGGATGATGCTTGAGGCTTGAAGATGAGGAGAAATTATCATAGCAAGATTTTTTATTTTATTTTTTCCCCCTCCAAAATAGTGGTAGAATGGGTAGACACTCTCAATACTATTGGAGGGCGCCAATGATATGATGGGCTGAATGCTTGTAAAAATTTATCGAGAAAATTATTATACAAGCCTAAACAAATCACATCAATTTTATCTATCACAGCTACTTAATTAGTTTTTGATCGTCAATATGTTTCCCTAAAGAAGAGAAAGTTGTCCACCAAGTAGGATTTTAATATCGTTAGGGAAAATCAAACTCATTCATGGGAAGGATGAATCAAAATCCTTAATCATTTATTTGGACTATCACATGTCCACCCCAAATTATATAGGCTTAAACCACAGGCGGTTTTATATTGTCACAACCTCTCAACTAGCTAGTTATCCGGGTGCCAGAGAATCTCTTTGCGGAAGTTTGCTCACCAAGCAGAATTTTAGTAGTATTAGGAAGAATCAAACCCCAAAAATTCATGGGGAAGATGAGTTAATTTTGCATCATTAATTATTTGTGTCAACTCGCATTCGCATATGCTGTAAAAAGAAAAAAATCTCGCATTCGCATAGCAAGAAAAATTTGCGACAATGAAAGCTCAAGTAGAGTTTCCTTTAATTACGAGAAGGGCATATCAAGGATAAACACTAAGTTGATTGTGAGTCCTTGTAGTCAAGTGATATTTGTCTTCTTCGTGGGGCGGTGGGGGTATCATAATTAAAGAATGATTGATGACTGATATGGTATTTACCACAAGTACATGGTAGCATGCTTCAATTGAAAAAATCACTCCAGTGGTCGAAGAACAATTACTTGGTTTAGCTTTAGTTGAACAAACTGGAGTGTGAACACTCATTTCAACCTGAAAATGTAAACCGTTTGATGTGGATTCAGTAACAGTTCTATGTACTTTACAAAGCTATCACAAAAAAATATTGAGAACACTGAGGAGGAATCGAATCCAAGATCTTTCAATTGTTTAGACGGATAAATTCTACTAGTGAAGTAAATTCTCATTGACTATTGCCTATTAAATAAGTATTATCTTTTCCTCATTGAAAAGGAACTGTGTAGCAATATAACATAGATTATCATAAGATTTATGATAAACACCGATTTTAATATTATAACGAAACAATTTTACTTTTATACATAAATTATGTTACAAACCATTACTTAAGACAACTTGAATTTGTGACCTTAAAGAATAGAATTGGGTTCAAATTCCTCAAACAAGGTCATGTTTCAGCTTGTGAATTTTAAAAAATGATTGAAAAAGAAATTCACTAAAAATGATCAGTCGAATTTTTTAATATTATTGAAAAATTAATCAATACTCCCTACTCATAACATGTTATTAATTTTTTTTAAATACCTTTATTGAATACTGTTGTTCTTCAATCATAATTGAAATTTCAATTTAACAATTTAACAATTTCATTATAAATGTTTATACTAAAGACTGAAATATATTTATATTAACATGGTAAGACTTTAATTCTGATTAGAAAATATTGATAAAAGTATATAATAAATTGCATATTAAGTTTTGTCACAATTAGTCATATCATGTTAGTCATAAAAGCCAATTTTTTAGGTTGAAGCTTACGGGAAAAAATAAAGAATTGTTCCCTCCAAATGGGTTTCTTACAATGAATGATCACCATCATATTCTCATAACTAGCCAATTATATGTCGAATTATTTGCAGTTTGTCTGCTATTCTCGACAAGAAATGGAGATTTTTTATTGATATCCAAGAGATTCTGTTTATAAGAAGACATGGATGCTCACCCTGTCCCATTCTGGAACAAACAGTTGCACATGAAGAACTAAGAGAGAACTTATTATCCATGTGTAAACAAATAAAATAAAAATTGAAGTTTACTCTTTTGTCTTGTATTTCCTCTCTGTTACCCACGCGAGGGAGTGAAAACAAGACAGTGTGGCATTTGTACAAATTTTGTAATCTCGGAACAAATATATATAACACTGAGATCGAGACCAAGCTAAGTTGGACATGTTCTAGCAATGAGTTCACTTTTAGAGACCCCTTTCTCTTCCTTTATTTTTCAGTAGTTTCTTTATTTGGCTAGGCAAACTTTTCAGAAAGTGAAATCATAAGATATCATGGATAAAGCACATATTACGTTTCTTTTGATAGAAATATTCCCTTTGAAACTAATCAACTATACAATACTCAAGGATGATTACAATCTCACTTATGTGAAAAGGAAAGGACATTGAATGATTCAACAAAATGATGATTGATAATCATTGTCTTAATTGAAAGCTGCTTTTTGAGAAGATTGAGATGAGCTCATTGGCTGTCCACGTCACTAGGGAGAGATTTCGGAGATGTGTGAGTGAGTCTTTGTCCAGTGATGGCAAGTTGGAGACACATCCTGTAGCAATATGATAAAAAAGTCAGTACAAATAGAAAAATGAAGAAAATTCAAACAATGATATACAATTACAAATAAATTTTATAATAGGAACCTATTATGCAACTATACTTTTATGAATTTAATACTAAGTATTTTATCCTGTCATTCAGTCATATATTATCAGGTAATATAAAATTATTGACTTTTATAATAGTTACCTTAAAAGTCATCTAAAATGATTTCTAATGTAAACATATTTACACTGACAATGTATTTATATTCATTGGGAAACACCATGATGAAAAATCTAAAGTTTGAGAAAAAAAAATGGAGACAGTTAATCCTTTCAGGACAAAAGTTAAAGTTAGGCATAGCTTGGGAGATGGTACACGTTTTCAAACCTGAATATTTTACAAGATATAGCAATGAATATGAAGCTAGCACTCTTTCCTCAACATCTTTATCATAATTCAAGGATTGTAACAACTGTGGTCTTAAGATTGAGAAAACCATTGGTGGCAACTTTCGATCTTCAACTATGTTGAGGTAGCTGCTCATCCATGAAATAGTTATGAGGCTTGCTCGTGCTAAACATGGGATGCCATTGGCTATGGAATCTGCAAGTGCTGATAGTAAATTCTTTTTTCCACTTTTGAACAAGACACAAGCTGCTCTTTTTTGCCAACTTTCTGCTTCTTCCTCTTCCACATTCTATTAAGTGACATACATCAATCAATAATTTTGATGTGCTAAAAATAGAAATCACTAGTAGTAGAAGCATGCTGTCATATATGAAGTAAAGACAAGCATTTTAAATATTACAAATTACATGATTATAGTTTTAGTTTGATTTTCATGCGTGTAAATATTTTTACACAGTTAATCAATTAGAAATCATCCTAGATACGATTTTTAAAGTAACTACTATAAAAGTCAAGGATCTTTTAATATGTATGACAATTTATAGATGAGAATATAAAAAATTTATACACTGTTAGTGCATCCTAATTAAACTCTGCTTTATCACCAAAGCTTACCTTGTGAATTGGATCATAAACAACAATTTCCTTGCCAGGATATGAATCTTCTAAGCAAATTTCTCTGAAACCTGCTTTTTGTAAAAGCGATTTTTCCATCAATGATTCCCCTGAATCAGAAAAGTGACCTACTAATAGGACTAGAGCTCGGGCCGATTGCTGTTGCACTCTATCATTACATGTTTGACAATTTAAAGCTTCTACAAGTGTCTCAATTGCTTCTGATCTAATTAAGCTTCCCTTGAAAGGAACTTCCTGCAACACAACTGCTACTGCATTTGTGAACTCTTCAAGACATGTAAATCAATTTAATATAGACTAATAGAGGGTCTAAAAGGTAGCCTTTAAAAATAATGAAAAATTGAAAGTCATAGAACTTAGATCATTGTTCACAACCAATGATTCCATATAAGCACTGTCAAGTTGAATGAAATTTATTTTACCATAAGATCAAGCATCAATAATATCACTGCAACTATAGGGCGTTCTTCAGGTGGAGACTTCTGAAGGTAAATGAAGAAAATGTGCATCACATTAAAGCCACCCCATCCATCTTTAAGTCCTCTCAAGAAATTTAAAGTCTTGGTTCTTCTGGTATGAAAATTAAGTCCTCTCAACATTTTCAGATAGAAAAAATAAAAAAAGGCAAAACAAGAATAAAAATAAAAATAAAAATATATCTAGAAAGGTAAGTGAGAAGCACATAGTTACATACCTATCAAGGCAGAGCAACTCAGCTAGCACAGACAAGGCATAGCCACTGGAATTTTGTTTACTCCCAATAACAATAAGTTCAAGCAAAGAAGTCTTATTTATGTTGTCAGCTAAAAAACTTCTACAGCTTCCTTCGGCGCGAATGCAATATGAAATTATCATAGCAGCATTGTTTCTCTCGTGGACCTCTCCCTCAATTCTTCTCATTAGCAGTGTCAATCCCCCAAGTGAAAGAACTTGCCTGGCATTTTCTAAGTTCTTGTCTTCATCAAAACCTGTAAGAATTTGGTCCAAAACATAAAATGCTGCCACTTGAGGACTGCATTGTACTGTGAAGAGGGTCTGCAATTTGTCACCAAATTCCAACACTCGAAGTATTAATGGCACCCATTCTGAAGATAGCATCTGTTTTGCCTTTGGTTTTGACAGATAAAGAAGAACTGCAGCTTTTAGAAACAGACTAGTGCTTTTTAAAAGTCTCACAAATATTTCTAGTTGAGGATCAGAGTTCAGAATAATTTGTCTGATTGCTTCATCCTTTCCTATTAATTCTGCTAAAATTGATATGATCAATTCAAGGATCTCATCCTCAGTTGAGGAAAATAGCACCTCAATCATAGCTTCAACTACATTAGGTTGTGTTAGTGCTTCTTCAATGAGAGGATCGCCAGGAGAGTTCAACCAAGCTTTGGTAACCACACGAATAGCGAATTCACATTCGCTTAGAACATCTGATGAACATATAGTTGTAATGGCTCCAACAAAGTCTCTCGAAAGAGTTGAAACATTCTTGGATCTATAGTTGCTGTTTTTCAAGCTTTCCTCTGGTATGAACCTGCAAGAAAGACATTGAAGATAATCCGATCTCTGTGACACAGGCCATAATTGAGCTTGACTCTTACCAAGTTGGCTTGATCTTTCAACGAATACCCTATCATATTTCTGTCAACAGTTATAAACTAGGTTAAATGTCTGAAATCTATATTTTGAATTAGCATGGTTTCATCTATGAATTGATGGCACAGAAAATAACCTGAACTGAACTGCATCTGTGTTCATCTACGTACAACTTTTCATCAATCTCCAAGCCTGTAGTAATTGCCAACACTCTATTTTGGTCACCAAGACCAGTAGGTTGCTGCTCTAGTTTGGAGCCAAACACTGTCTTGTATCTGTTGCAGAAAACCATAAGCATAAAAGCACATACATAACTACAAAGTGCATATGTTAATTTCTCACAAAAACATGGTTGTTGTGGTGGATGTAAGATGTTTATATCACTTACAAGTTTGGGTTGATTGAGGAATTTGAAACAAAGGAATCTGAAGACCTTCTTGATGATCTGTAACTTGGCCTTGATGGCAAAGAGACATTAGGAAGAGGAGGCTCACTAGCTCCAACTTTAAGCCATTGCTTGTAGTACTGAGCAAACAGATTAGTTCCAACATCCATTTTTTCATTGTAAACTTTGCTCAGCACCTTCATTTTCTTTTCCTTCTCACCGTGAGCTTCATTTGAAAGGAACTCAAGCTCAGTGTTGTACCAAATTTTAACATGTAGAAGATGGGGAAGAAACAAATGCTCCCAAAGGTCAGGAAGCAAGTAGGTTCTAGCCAAACTTGGAGAATCACAAAACACTTGCAGTAAATGCTTAGAGGAAACCCTGTCATTTTTATGCAACTTGTAAACAAGTGCCAAGTATAGTTGAGCACAAGCTGAGAGATGTGAATTTGGTACACCACAGGTTGAAGCATCCCTGGAAGTTTTAGAATTTAAACTAGCAACTATGGTCAAAAGCTCAATGGAATTCCTTAACCTTTTGATCATCCTCACCTGTTCCATTGTTCCTTGATTTTCTACCAATCTATCAACCTTCTTCATACCCAATTCCATGTTCACAAAAACCTCACCACCTGAATCCAGCTTTTTTCTTCTTCTTCTTCTTCTGTCCAATAAAGAACTACACTTATCTCTGATTGTTTCCCTAAAATGATCATCTTTCACATATCTTCCTATGTAGCCACTGAGAATAGCAATCACTGCTTTAATGGCAACATCATCCATCAAGTGTCCCACCCTTCTTGAATCTGCAGACACCAGTGACTTAAAATTTGATCTTTCTGAAGCTGAACCACCCCTTTTGAATTGAGAAGAAGAAGATACACTTTGTGTTTGCGTTGTGCCTTTATCTGCCTTGTGCTTAGATGAACCAAGGCTTCTTGGATCATGACAGATGTATGCAGAAAGTGGTTTTTTCTCATTTTGTGAAAGTTTGTGTTTAGGCCTCTCTGGGGTTGGATATTGGGTACAGTGTTGGTCTTCAAAGGAAGCCATATGAGAATGAGACTTGGGTTGAAAGAGAAGTTTGAAGCAAGAATGGCTTCAATGACATTCTTGGAACTCAAAACAAATTATAAGATAACACAGGGACAGCTAGATTAGCTATAGTGGAATAGAGGCACAGCAATGAAGACAAAGAAAAGGGTTGGATTTGGTGAACGGTGAATGGTGAATTTTTTAGGCTATATTTTTAAACTATAAGGTTCTGTTCTGTAAAGGCAAAACACCCTTTTGGACCAGCTCAGTGAAATTGCCGCCACATTTCTAAACAATAGTCTCTTGCAAATTGCATAGTTTAATTAGAGCATGCAGATAAGTACTGTTGTATTAATTAACAACTGCAATTAGATGGTATTTTGTTACTACCAAAAATATTTTTTTAATTTTAAATGATTATGTTTTTTCGTTTACAGAACAGTACCATTTATTAAACTTTGTGTATTTGATTTTAATTAGCTCTTATTTTATGTTGTGGCATGAGTGATGTCTATGGCTTGTGTTGTTCTGCTGGTTTTTCCCGCAGATTGTGGCTTTAGTTAGTACTGGCTTCTGATGCTTTTTTGTTTGACCTCACTTTTTTGCCTTTTGTTCTTCGAAACAGACACTTGCTAACTGCATAATTTATTTTGAGCATACAGAAAAGTACTTTTGTGTCATTAAGCGATTGCAATAAAAAAAATATTTTATTTATTACTACAAAATAATTAAATTATTATTTATTACATTGACAATGCAATACCTCTTATGAAATTTTGTATATTTGATTGGCTTAATTGTACTTTTTAATCCATCTTTTAAATATTTTGTGAATTTTACCTCAACTTTTAAGAAACTTAAGAATTTTATCTTCTGTCATTTTACTTCTATCATAATTACATCTTTTATCTTTAACATTTTATTATGTTGCAAATCTTAAACCTAACTTTTTTTTTTATTTTATGACAAATTTTATCCTTAACTTTTTATTTTATTTTTGGAAAATTTACTTCCCACTTTTGTGCTTATTAATGATAAACTTAAAAGGTAAAAATTCATAAGTTTCTTAAAAGTTTGGAGGTAAAATGCACCAAATGAATTTGTCGAGAGTAAAAATTTTCAAAAATAATAAACTTAAGGAGTGAAAAATGCAATTAAACCTATTTGATTTTAAAACAGATCTTGTTTTTATATTCTGCTATGGAGCATGGCTTGTGTTGTTCTGCTGAGTTTTTGTCTCTCTAAATCTAGAGCATCCTTTGATTGGAATTCAAGGACTAATTTCTCAGATATATTTAGACCCATTAGGAGTTGACCTCTCTCAATAAGATTATTTGCTAACAATGTCACACTATGTTGGTGTCTTGCTTGTTCTTTATGCAAATAGTGGGTTTAGTTAATTCTCACTTGTGATGCTTCCTTATTTAGCTTCTCTTTCGTTTTTTGTTTTTCTTGTTAAAAACTGTTCTAAAAGTATTGATTAGAACTAATAAAAACTATATCTGTAGTTTGTGGCACAAGCTGTTCATCAACAAACTAGCAAAACAACACTGGTTCAAACTACATAAGTTAAGCAGCAGCATGAATAGATAAAGAACATAGAATAAACAAACCGAAACTGCAGTCAAAATAAAAAACCCTGCAGAATCCTATTCTTACCCCTCAACTTATGTGTAATATATATCATCTGCATATTCACAAATCTATGTATGTAAATGCCATATAATTCCCTACGTTTCTAACATCACACGTCCCATCCAGACGTTGCATAATATCACCCGTGTATGTGCCCTATATCACCCGTCTTACAGAAGACTTAATCAAGAGTCAAGACATATCCCTTTCCCACAACTCACTTAATTACTTGTTTATTGGTGCACTTCAATAATCTAGTTCATTTTCCTTCAAAATAAATGACTGCATCATAACCTAACTCAAATACCATAAGGCTTGATTTTAGCCATAGGAAAGCTTGATTTTTTGAGACGCCCAAAAAAGGTTTTTCATAGGTAATTGGCAGGGCAATAGGAGCATTAGTTTCTTGATCGTAAGGTTCAGTGAACTCTTTGTTGGCCATATCTTAAGTCCTTGAGATTATTGTCAGTATAGACAAGAAACGTGAATCAATTTGAAACTTGATCACAAATTAACAGCCTGAGATGTGTGACTTACATCATCTTTAAGGACTTATCTGCGTGGTACACACAATCAAGACAATGAAACTTGCAAATTTTTATTAAGCCTCTAACTTAGAAATTCAGAGACATGGAAGAAAGGAAGAGGGAAAGAGGAGCTTATGGTTGAGATTAAAACGAGGTGATTTTCATAGGAAATTCTCCAACAGCTTTTTCTACAACAGAGTCAGTTCTCAAACAGCTTTTTCGTTGGGAGAAACATGGCACTTGCTCAGAGTCAGTCTTCAAGAAACTTGTTGGTTAGCATCTTCCCCTTCATCTTCGCTTGCATAAGTGTTAATTTATTCCATAACTTGCAACTGTAAATCTTACAATTTTGGATTATTGGACAAACATTTTTACCAAGTTGATTTACTGAATATACAGTTGAGGACTAATGGGAACATGCTCTTTTAAGCATTATGATTTGAGTACTAACAATGGAAATTTTCAATATCTAGAGCTAAAATGAAAATTTAATAAGGTCATTTGTAATTAATTAGAATTTAAATTATTAGAACTATATATAAAATTTATCTCTCTTAAAGAAAGTGCAAGATCCAAATACTTTGGAGGAGCATCAAAGTTGCATCACAAACAAGGTTCTTTTGCAAAGTGAAAAGTTGTTGCTGACAATTGACCATCCCTGGATAATCAATAACTGTAGCCATTACGATCCATTTTCAAGCATTTTGCATAAAAGTTGCATCACAGACAAGGTTCTGTTGCAAAATGAAAGTATACAGTAATTTTGAAAACATTAACTGAAAGGAAGGCAGGTGAGATCAAATAAATAAAGAAGTAAATAATCCAAATCCACTTTTTATTACATTGATAAAAAGACCTTAAGAGGTCAAATAAACAAAAGAGAAATAGCAAACGATCAAAATATCTGAAAGATTACAGCAAGATGTTTGTCAAAATTTAACTAAACTTCATTGTGAACTTAATTGAATGAAAAACACGCAGAAATCTTCACAGCCTGCATGAATAATCTAGTATGTTCTCTGCAAATCCGAGAATATTGATCACAAGAAAGAATACAATTTCAGTTTCAGAATAAAATAAGTTGTTCAATACAACAAAATAAGGAAAATCATCTGAAATATGCTTAGTGGAATATTTCTCAAATCTGTCTCCCTTCTTAGCTACGTCATGCACTTCACATACCACTAATATGATGCCATCAAATTGCTAGTAAGTAGAAACAATGTCAATTGAAGTTATATTTTTTTAAGAACAAAAGATGTATGAAATTCAGTTGCATGAAAAAATCTTTTGAATTCTCAATTGAAGCATAAAGGGTGGTTACACTTTGTGGCGGTCAAAAACTGCCACAATTTTCTGATGAATTTACCAGCGTTCAACTAAAAATCGCCACAAATTGTTACTGACGTCCGTATTCTTGACGGTTAATCTTGATGGTTCGAAATGCAATTCGTTGCAGTTTTTAACCGCCAAAAAGACTTTTATAACTACCACAAATTCCAGTTTATTTAGTAGTGTGAGAAGAAACAATGTCAATTGAAGCGATATGTTTATTTAAAGAACAAAAGAAGTAAGAAATTCAATGGCAACACAAAGGTTTTTGAATTCTCAATTGTAACATGGTGATTATTGAGATTTGATTTGAGAGGTGACAAAAAAAAGAAAGAAATCCAATTAACATATAGGGAAAGAAATCCTAAAATTTATTTGACAGTTTCCGAACTTTAAAAGCTCAAAACCCTAAAACTTGGTGAAAATTAATATAGGAAGGAAGGAAGGAATAGAATAAACAATATACCTCAATCAGAAATATGATCATAATGTTTACTGCCCAATGAAATATGGGGAATGTGAACTATGTTTGGCCAGTCCTCTCCCGTTTCTTTCTCACATCTCTTCTCTAATTCAGGATGACAACCAAAAATAGTCAATTGTTGTAGACTGGTAAGTCTTAGGCTCATTGGAAGATACGTCAACTTGGAACAGTAAAAAATACTAAATGTGTGAAGCAAGGGGATGTCTCCAAAGCAATCTGGCAAGGATTCTAGCTTTGGAAGATGCTTTAATCTTAACTCCTGCAGGGAAGTCATATCTTGTAAAGCCTGCAAATCTTCCACTGCTGCACAATTGGAAAGCCATAATTTCTGAAGGCATTTAAAACCTGACGACACATTGAATTTGCCACAGTTGAATACTGAGAGAGAGCGCAATCCTTGCAGCAAAACTTCCTCTCCCCAAAATTTAGGATATTCATCAATTTCAAGTATGGAAAAGCATGGGAACATGTTTTCCCTATCCTCCCTTGATAACCTTTTTAGGTTTGGCAGTCGACGCAGTGTCAGCTCTTCTAGAGCCCTGAAAACGACTTCCCCATCATAGGACTCCTCGAAGAGGTACTTAACATGAATCATGTTAAGTATTCTTAGAGTGTTAAGAGAAGGAAGTTTATACAATGGCGGAAGTTGTAAACAGTTTTTGCAATCTGTTAGCATTAAATATTTGAGAGAAAGACTAGATATCCATTGCGGGAAACAGGCACCTTCATATCCATCAACTTCTAATCTCCAAAGTTGTTGGATATCAGGTTGAAGCACTTCAAGAATCTCCTCAACATTTTCTTGTAATACAGAGTCTTCATTTCTGTCCCATGACAAAAAAAACTTATTCAATTGCTTACTTGACATATTGGCTTCTTTGACATCCATTACACTTTTTACATTACCTAGATGCTTGATGTAAAGATCTCCTTTAAGCTTCATTGGTCCCATCTCTTCTAAACCGAACCCTCTTTTTTTGTCAACAAAGAACTTTGTTAAAATCCTTAGGGAAGTTAACTTCCCTATTTGAGGAGGCAATCTTGATAGTTCGGGGCAACCATTAAAAGATAGTTGTTGTAGAGCTTTTAGGCATACCAAACTGTTAGGCAACATTTTGAGACGACTGCAACGATCTAATTTCAATATCTGCAAATTCCATAGTTTACATACTGATTCTGGCAAAGTTTCGAAGCCACCCCCAGAAAGATTCAAGTATCTTAGATGTTTTAAAAGACCAATTGATGATGACAATTTTTCTCGCTTTACGAAATCAAGAACCCGCAAAGAATGACAGTTCAACACATTAGGATGCGGAGAAAGTTGGTCACCATAGTGATCTGGCAATATATAGGTCCTCAAAGATTTGAATAGATGCAACTGCATTGAATTAATGGGTTCCTCATGTACATTCTGCATGGACCTATGATCTGAGAGATGGAGAATTCTTCCAGGAAAAGTAGTTACACGACTGTCTTTTGTAATGCAACAAACATCTTCTGCAACATATAGTGCAAGATCATGAACAAGATCATGCATCTTGAAACTTGTAATGTTGCCAAATTCATTTGTCTCAATATCTTGAAAAAATGATCTCCAATATAATTCATTCCACAAATCATCACCGACATCTAGGGCATCTAAACTTTCATTAGATGAAATGAATCCATTAGCCATCCAAAGTTCAATTATGTATTGCTTTCCTATGCTTTCGTCTTTGGGAAATGTTGCACAATAAGCAAAACATTGCTTGTGCTCAATTGATAAGTTCAAGTAGCTCAATCTCAGGACATGAATTATGGGGTTTTCGTTGTGCGATAACTCCAAAAGGTTGCTTTCCTTAACATTGAGCCACTCATTTTTGTTTCTCTTGAAGCGTAAAATACCTCCTAGTGCTTTTGCAGCAAGAGGCATTCCTTGACACTTCTTTACTATATCCTTCCCTATCTTTTCAAGCTCTATTTGTTCTCCCTCATTCGGTCCAAAGGCTTGGTGTTTAAACAATTCCCAACAATCATTGTCAGACAAGACTGATAATTCATGAGGAGGCAATGTTCCCATGATTGTTGCAACCTTCGAAAGGCGAGTAGTAACTAAAATAGAAGCACCCTTGGCCCCACAAGCCAGCACAGGTTTCAAACTCTGCCAATTCTCTTGCTTATCATCCCACACGTCATCCAAAACAAGCAAATATCTTTTTCTTTGAAGAATACCTTGAAGTCTTTTTTTCTTTGATCCTAGGTCGAAATCCTTGCAGGCACCCCTAGATGCTGCTTCGATGATAACTTTCGTCATTCTCTCCAAACTAAAATCTTCTGAAACACATACCCAAATTCTTAAGTCAAAGTGATTGACTACCTTCTCATGATTGAAGATGAATTGGGCAAGTGTTGTTTTTCCAAGTCCACCTAGACCAGTTATTGGATAGACGAATAAATCCTCAAAACGAGAAGCATCACCAATCAAAAAGTCTAAAATTTTATTTTTATCTTCTTCCCTTCCATAGACTTTTGGTTCAGTGACGAGAGAGGCAGTTTGGCGCCACTCAAGGACTCCACTTCTTCTCTCACGGACACTCTCAGTCAAATGAAACTTAGTCCTTTCTTCAGCAATTTCCATTAATCTTTTTGTTATTCTTTTCATTTTCTTAGCAATTTTGTAACGGAAAACAACACGTTTGGGATGAAAAGAGGATAAGCAAGAGCATTGTACCTTGTCTGATTGACCACACTTGAGTCCTTGGTTCTCCAACCCCAATCCTTCGTAGGCGCACTCGTCAATGATGTCATCCAGGATGTGAGCTGCATGTTTTAGGTTTTCCAGCCAATCTTTTATTGCTCTGTTTGAGAATTGTTTCTCCTCAGCATCTTCAAGCGTTGCTTTGATTGTAGTGAACAAGCTGGAAAGCCTTTCCAAGTCTTGATCAAAACCAAGAAATAGTAGCAACTCCTTTTGAACAAGTGAGTTCAAATTCCCAAGCAAATTTTCGAGGACAAACTCAGACATATTGTAACTCTGCAAGTTGAAATGCAAGACGGATTGTATGAATCAACAAGGACGATGAAGAACAAAGACAAGTTTTGTGTGGGCTTCAGATGTCAAAAAGTTGGCTACTAATGAAGCAATGTTGGAATAACTTATGAGCAAGCTATGGTTTCATGAGCCACTAAGGCAGGGATCACTTACGATGCAATCATGGAATAGTTTATTGCGGAAGCATCTTCATGCACAAGGCAGCAGGGTTCCCCTAAGCACTGACGTGTTTTTTAAATGTCCAAGGGGTTTGGAGTACTATTGTTAAAAATGAGTAACTTGTTGATGATGGTTTTGATTTACCAGCCACCTAAATAAAAAAAAAAAAAAATTGATCCACGTAATTTCACAAAGAAAAAGTAAATTACACAAAGAAAAACTATCAATATTGTAAATATGCTTTGCTTTTGGTTTAAGGTTGCTGAGAATCTATGGGGACATTGGCTTCTTGGTTGCTCAATCAAAGGTTTATTTAGAAAGACAGGTAATTTTCTACATGTTGATATTGGGGGCAAGACATTAGGGATAATTTAAGTGAACAAATGATTGAATTGGATTTCTTTCTCAAGAAAAGAGATTAGGAACTATTTTTTTTCAGTGAGCACATAATTTAGACGTGACATCCTGGCAAGAGTTGAATCTATCACTAAAGAGAAAAAAATCTTTAACATTTTTTGGTTCAGCTTATTTTTGCATGGCTGTATGATTAATTTTAAGTGATTCCTATGCATTACTTGCCTTGGAGAGGAATGTTGTAGACACTCATGGGCATTACTTGTGTTGTAGACACTCATTGGAGAGGAATGTTGTAGACACCATAGTTTTCGGTAAAGTGGAAAATAAAGAATAAGTTTATGTTTGTGACAGATGTATGCAGAGTGGTTTTTCCTTATGCTGTGAAAGTTTGTGTTTAGGCCTCTCTGGGGTTGGATATTGGGTAGAGTGTTGTTCTCCAAAGGAAGCCATATGTTGGAGAATGAGACTTGTGTTGAAAGAGAATTATGAAGAAAGAATGGCTTCAATGACATTCTTGGAACTCAAAACAAATTATAAGATAACACAGGGACAGCTAGATTAGCTATAGTGGAATAGACGCACAGCATTGAAGACAAAGAAGGGTTGGATTTGGTGAACGGTGAATGGTGAATCTTTTAGGCTATATTTTTAAACTATAAGGTTGTGTTCTGTAAAGGCAAAACACCCTTTTGGACCACCTCAGTGAAATTGCCCCCACATTTCTAAACAATAGTCACTTGCAAATTGTTTAGTTTAACTAAGAGCACGCAGATAAGTACTATTGTACCAAATAACAACTGCAATTAGATGGTATTTTGTTACTACGATTTTTTTTTTATAATTTTAAATTATCATGTTTTTCGTTTACAGAACAGTACCATTTATTAACAAACTATGACTGTAGTTTGTGGCACAAGCTGTTCATCAACAAACTATCAAAACAACACTGGTTCAAACTACATCAGTTAAGCAGGAGCATGAATAGATGATGAGCCGAAAAGAAACAAACCAAAACTGCAGTCAAAATAAAAACCCTGCAGAATCCTATTCATATCCCTCAGCTCGTGTTATATATATCCTCTGCATATTCACAAATCTATGTATGTAAACGCCATATAATTCCCTACGTTTCTAACATCACACGTGTCATCCAGATGCTGCATAATATCACCCGTGCATGTGCCCTATATCATCCCTCGTCCAGAAGACTTATAGCATGTTTGGATACCCTCTAAAATCATGGTGTCTACCTCAAAATCACGATGTTGTCATGATTTTTACAAAGCAACTATATGTTGCTTCACATTCACCGTGGTTTGATATTTGATTTTGACTCACCTCACCGCCACGGCACCACCCCGAAACATGCTATTAATCAAGAGTCAAGACATATCCATGATTATGCAATCTATTGAATGGACCAAATTGGCTCCATCAACCAATCACAAAATGAAGCTTTAAAATTCTCATTCTTTGCTTTGATCCAGGACCATGCATGCTCTGAACTTAACATTATCCACAACTTGCTCACATTTCCTTGTTCTTGCCACCCAAAAAAAAAAAAAAAAACATTCCGTCGTTCTTCATTAAAAATAGTATGGTTCTGCTGCATCCAGAGTGACACAACAACGACTAACCTTACAAACCACCTGGTTAATCTCTCATTTTTACCTTTTATATCACCAGAATGTTTCCAATCATAACATATATTCCTCACCAGAAAAATTGTTGCGTATTTTCAGCTTCCTGGTTACACAAACAGCATCTGTAATCCATATTTGGCCCTCCTATATTTCTCAAAAACAGATTAGCCTTTGTTGGTATCCTATCAAGGAAAACCTTCCAAATGAAACTCCAGAAGTTTAGATGGAGCAGGTCTACGCAAAAGAACCAGAAAGAGATCATTTTGTGCATTGCGCCCTTGGTTCTGCAATATTAAATTGTATGCAGATTTGATGGTTGTGCATTGTCCCTCCTTAGTGGTGTATTTCCAATCTGCTGCATCATATTATCCCTCAACTCCGTTTCCCACAACTCACTTTATTACTTGTTGATTGGTACACTTGCTGAGTTAGGTTGCGAACATTTGCTTTCCATGCAAATTCACTTCCCTTGAATCATCTTCATTTTCCTTCAAAATAAAATCACTGCATCATAACCTAACACAAACATCATAAGGCTTGTAGGATCCGTAACAATAGATGCAACTCACTTATGTCTAAAATTGTGTGGATGCATTCTGCCACATATGGAAGTTTTAGTCATTGAAAAGCTTGATTTTTGACGTACCCTAAAAAGGTTTGGCATAGGTAATTGGTAGGGCAATAAAAGCACTAGGTTCTTGATTATAAGGTTCAGTGAACTCTTTCTCGGCCATATATTAAGTCCTTGAGGTTATTGTCAGTATAGACAAGAACCGTGAATTAATTTGAAACTGGATCACAAATTAACAGCCTGAGATGTGTGACCTTACATTATCTTTAAGGACTTATCCGCAGACTCATAGGATTTAATAGGCTCCTTCTAATCACAATCAAGACAACGAAACTTGCAAGTTTTCATTAAGCTAGAGAACTTAGAAAATCAGAGACATGGAAGAAAGGAAGGGGGAAAGAGGAGCTTATGGTTGAGATTAAAATGAGGTGATTTTCATCGGGAATTCTCCAGCAGCTTTTTCTACAACAGAGTCAGTTCTAAAACAGCTTTTTCGTTGGGAGAAACATGGCACTTGCTCAGAGTCAGTCCTCAAGCAACTTGTTGGTTAGCATCATCCCTTTCATCTTCGCTTGCTGATATATATTTGCAATGATGTTGAGTTCTAATGTTTATTCTCATAACCAGTACTTCAGTAATCCCCTGCATAAGTCTGTTTTTTATTTCATAACTTGCAACTGTAAATCTTACAATTTTGGATTATAGGACAAACATTTTTACCAAGTTGAGTTACTGAATATGCATTTAGGACTAATGGGAACATGCTTTTTAAGTATTATGATTTGAGTACTAACAATGGAAAATTCCAAAATCTAGAACTAAAATGAAAATTTAAATAAGGTTTTCTGTAATTAATTAGAATTAAAATTATTAGAAGTACTATACTTGAAATTTAATTTATCTCTCTTAAGAAAGTGAAAGATCCAGATACTTTGGAGGAGCATCAAAGTTGTATCACAGAATAAGGTTCTTTTGCAAAATGAAAAGTTGTGCTGATAATTGACCATCCCTGGATAATCAACTCAAGCCATTACGTTCCATTTTCAAGCATTTTGCATCAAAGTTTCATCACAAACAAGGTTCTGTTGCAAAATGAAAGTATGCAGTAGAGAAAGTATACAGTAATTTTGAATACAATAATTGATAAGAAGACAGGTGAGATCAAATAAATAAAGAAGCAAATAATGCAAATCCACTTTTTACTACATTGATAAAAAGACCGTAGGAGGTCACAAAAAAAGGAGCAATAGCTAACGATTCAAATACACAGAAATCTTCAAACACAGCCAGTGTGAATAATCTCTAGTCTGGGCTCTCCAAATCCGAGAATACTGATCACAAGAAAGAATGCAATTTTCAGTTTCAGAATAAAATAGGTTGTTCAATAAAACAAAATAAGAAAAATAGTCTGAAATATGCATAGTGGAATATTTCTCAAATCTGTCTCACTTCTTAACTATGTTGTGCACTTCAAATACGACAAATATGATGCCATCAAAAATGCTAGTAAGTAGAAACAATGTCACTTGAAACTATATTTTTTTTAAAAAGAACAAAAGATGTATGGAATTCAATTGCAGGAAAAACTATTTTGAATTCTCAATTGAAGCATAGAGGGTGATTATTGAGTTATGATTAATACTTGTAGAATGTAAACTGTTCTTGGATGTTAAGACTCAGGGGAGGTGAAAAGGAAAAACGAAGAAATCTGGTACATATATCAATACTGAAATACAGGAGAAATCCTAAAATTTATTTGACTCTGTTTAACTTTGAAGGCATCAAATCCTAAAATTTTGATAAGAGAAATATGACGAAGGAAAAAGATACACAACATACCTCAATCAGGACTATAGTGTTTACTTCCCACTGAAATATAGGGAACATGAGCTATTTTTGACCAGTCCTCCCCGGTTTCCTTCTCACATCGCTTCTCTAAGTCAGGATGGCAACCAAAAATAGTCAATTGTTGCAGATTGATGAGGCTTAGGCTTGTTGGAAGACACGACAACTTGGAACAAAAAAAAATACTCAATTCGGAAAGCAAGGGAAGGTTTCCAAAGCAGTCAGGCAATGATTCTAGCTTTGGAAGATTCCTCAATCTTAACACCTTGAGGGAAGTCATATCTTGTAAAGCATGCAAATCTCCCACATCTCTGCAATTGGAAATCCATAATTTCCAAAGGCGTTGAAAACCTGCCGACATATTGAACTTATCACAATTGAATACCGAGAGAGAGTCCAACCCTTTCAGCAATACTTCGTCTCCGAAAAATTCAGGACATTCATCAATTTCAAGATTGGAAAGACGGGGAAACATGTTTTTCCCATCCTCCCTTGACAACCTTTTAATGTTTGGCAAATGACGGATGGTCAGAACTTCTAGGGCCTTGAAAACTACTTCCCCATCATAGGACTCCTCGTAGAGGTATTCTACATGATTATTCTTTATTATTCCAAGAATCTTTAGAGAAGGAAGTTTTCCCAATGGTGGAAGTCGGAAAAAGTTTTCACAATTCAGCAGATTTAAAAGGGTTAAATACTTAAGAGAAGGACTAGACATCCATCCTGGAAAATGGACACCTTTATATTCTTCCACATCTAATCTCCAAAGTTGTTGGGTATCAGGTTGAAGCACTTCAAGAATCTCCTCAATATTTGCCTGTAATTCAAGGTCTTCATTTTTGTCCCATGACAATCGCAACTTATTCAATTGCTTACTTAACATATTGGCTTCTTTGGCATCTTTTACACCTTTTACATTTCCCAGATGTTTGATCTCAAGATCCCCTTTAAGCTTCAGAGGTCCCAATTCTTCCATATGAAACCCTTTTCCTTTGCCAACAAAGAACTTGGTCAAGATCCTTAGGGAAGTCAACATCCCTATCTGAGGAGGCAAGCTTGATAGTTCTTGGCAATCATTAAAAGATAACTGGCGTAGAGCTTTTAAGCATACCAAACTGTTAGGCAACATTTTGAGACGACTACAACGATCTAATTTCAATATCTGCAAATTCCATAATTTACACAGGGATTCTGGCAGAGTTTCAAACCCACCCCCAGAAAGATTCAAGTACCTTAGATGTTTTAAAAGACCTATTGAAGATGACAATGTTTCTCGCTTTACAAAATCAAGCACCCGCAAAGAATGACATTTCAACACATCAGGATGAGGAGAAAGTTGGTCACCATAGTGATCTGGCAATATATAGGTCCTCAAAGATTTGACTGGATGCAGTGACACTGAATTTATGGATTCCCCATATACATTCCACATGGACCTATGATCTGAGAGATGGTGTATTCTTTCTGGCAAAGTAGTTACTCGATTGTCTTCTGCAATGCAACAAACATCTTCTGCAATAGACTGTGCTAGATCGTGAACAAGGTCATGCATCTTGAAACTTGTAACTTTGCCAAATTCATCTGTCTCAATATCCTGAAAAAAAGATCTCTGATATAATTCATTCCACACTTCATCACCAACATCTTCAACATCTAATCTTTCATCAGATGAAATGAACCCATTAGCCATCCAAAGTTCAATTAAATATTGCTTCCCTATGCTTTCATCTTTGGGAAATATTGCGCAATAAGAAAAACATTGTTTGTGCTCAATTGGTAAGTTCAAGTAACTCAATCTTAGGACATGAATTATGGGGTTTTCATTGTGCGGTAACTCCAAAAGGTTGCTTTCCTTAACATTGAGCCACTCATTTTTGTTTCTCTTGAAGCGTAAAAGACCTCCTAGTGCTTTTGCAGCAAGAGGCATTCCCCGACACTTCTTTACTATCTCTTTCCCTATGTCCTCAAGCTCCACATGTTCTTTCTCATTTGGTCCAAAGGCTTGGTGTTTAAACAGTTCCCAACAATCATTGTCGGACAGGACTGATAATTCATGAGGAGGCAATGTCCCCATGATTTCTGCAACCTTCGAAAGGCGAGTAGTAACTAAAAGGGAAGCACCCTTGGCCCCACAAGCCAATATAGGTTTCAAACTCTGCCAATTCTCTTGATTATCATCCCACACGTCATCCAAAATAAGCAAATATCTTTTTCTTTGAAGCAGATCATGAAGTCTTCTTTGTTGTGACTCTAGATCCAAATCGTGACATGTATGGCCAGTTGCTTCGATGATAGCTTTTGTCACTCTCTTCAAACTAAAATATTCTGAAACACATACCCACATTCTTAACTCAAAGTGATTGACTACCCTCTGATGATTGAAGATGAGTTGGGCAACTGTTGTTTTTCCAAGTCCACCTACACCAGCTATTGGATAGACGGATAACTCCTCTGAATGAATAGCATCACCAATCAAAAAGTCTAAAATTTTATTCTTATCTTCTTCTCTTCCAAAGACTTGTGTTTCAGTGATGGAAGAGCCAGTTTGGCGCAACTTAAGGACTTCACTTCTTCTCTCACGAACCATTTCAGTCAAATGAAACTTTTTTCTTTCTTCAGAAATTTCAATTAATCTCTCAATTATCCCTTTCATTTTTGTAGCAATTTTGTAACGGAAAACAACACGCTTTGGATTAAAAGTGGATAAGCAAGAGCCCTGTACCTTATCTGATGGACCAGACTTGCCCCGTTGGTTCTCCAACGTCAATCCTTCATAGGCACACTCATCAATGATGTCATCCAGGATGAGTGCTGCATGTTTTAGCTTTCCCAGCCAATCTTTCATAGCTCTGTCTGAGAATTGTTTCTCTTCAGCATCTTCAAGCGCAGCCTTGATTGTAGTGAACAAGGTGGCAAGCCTTTCTAAGTCTTTATCAAAACCCAGAAATAGTGGCAACTCCTTTTGAACAAGTGTGTTCAAATTCCTAAGCACAGTTTCAAGGGCAAACTCAGC
Organism: Glycine tomentella; assembly: GCA_007407185.1. Classification (NCBI taxonomy): domain Eukaryota; kingdom Viridiplantae; phylum Streptophyta; class Magnoliopsida; order Fabales; family Fabaceae; genus Glycine; species Glycine tomentella. The sequence continues at coordinate 1,518,559 of PYAF01002494.1, read as the reverse complement.
CATATTGTAACACTGCAAAATCGAAATGGAAGAGGGATTGTGTGAAGTAACAAGGAAGAAGATTAAGATGTCAGAGTTGCTTAATAAGAAAGCAATATTGGAATAATCTGTGAGCACTAAGGAGCCGTATCCGTTTACATGTGTGTTGGCGTCTTGTATTTGGAAAGGAGAGTAAAAGCAAACACACTATTCACGTGTGGCCCCACCACTTAAAAAGGAACATTTATGATGTTAAAAAGGGAAATGGACAAGCTAACCATACATTGATAAAGTGAATACCAGAAAGGCAGAAATTATTCATATCAATCTTGGAAATTGGAATAGTTTATAGATATTTTTTTTTTTTGGCAGGAATAATTTATAGATGCTGAAGCAGGGTTCTCATAAGCACTGACATGGTTTGGAATACTATTGTTATATAGATGACAGGAATAGTACCATTTGCTTTCTCAAGTAAAATAAATTAAAACAAAAAGGTGATTTAACAACGAGCTTTGTAAATTGGTGCATAAATATACTGTTTTGGTCTGTGTTAAAATCACATTTGGAATATATAAGCTGGCTTTCTGTTTATGTTCAAAATGTTATTTTAGATATTACAAAGAAAAAGATGCTCTTTTAGATGCCTTATTCTTATTCTTGATTAGTGGTGCTTGCTTTAGAAAGTTTTCTAGTAAAAGAAGATGTTACGAAAAACAGATGCTCTTTTAGATGCCTTATTCTTGTTCTTCATTAGTGGTGGTTGCTGTAGAAAGTTCTCTGGTACCAATGGCTGCAGGAGAGCTTCAAATCAGGGTAAAACAATTTGAGGATTTAGGATATTCATGTAATGGATCATTAAGGTGTATGCTCTGTTCTGATCAGATCTACATGTATGTTCTGTTCTTATTCGTGAGTGTGTTTTTATAAAAATAAGATTTATCAGATTATTTGTTGAAAGTATCTCCCTGTATTATTTGAGGTTGGTGTTTTTCTGAAAGTATGTGAGACTTTAGTTTCTATTGGTGTTATTTTTATATACCAATTACTGGTTAATTTGTTCATGAAGTGTTTTTTTCTTAACTTTTGATCCGTAGAAGTGTTTATTTTTTTTTGGGATATGGGTTCAGTAGTAGGCATTAGCTGTAGATACTTATTAGTTCTGACTTAAATATAAGAAAATATAATGAATTTTATACTAATTAAAAAAATTAAGAGGGTTAACTTAATTGATTGAACATGGTACATATGTATTATAAATGCTCTGCTACCGTATTTAATTTTTATAGATAAAAAATATTAATTAAAAAAATTAGTTTACATAATTTAATTTTATATATCAATTTCAATTAAAGAATAAAATTATCTAAAAAACTCTTTCATTGGAATTTTGAAATGAAAAATATGTTTCCTTATATCTATCAGAGTTTGAGTGGAAAATAAAGAATAAGGATATGTTTGTGACAGGTTGGTTTGCATTGAAACTGACTCTTATGGAACAACTGGATTTGCGAAGTTCCCTCATTGGGGTCTTGTCTCTTATGGTAAGATGATAATGGATAGGGCCTAGAGTAATTTAATTATGTGCTAAAATAATTTAAGAATACAACGATTTTAGAAAATGATTTAATACGGAATATATTTTAAGAAATGTCTTGTATGTTGATTTGGTGCGCGATCCAAAGTCCAATTTTGGAAATAATTTTCGTAACTGTTATAACTTAGACTATGACTCCCTTAACTAATGCTGAAAATTAGTACGTGGTGCACATCCTAGTACGTGTGAGATGACACTATTCTTATCACTTTATTACATGTTGATTAGTACACGTGCTGAGTTAAGTTGTGAATATTTGCTTTCCATACACATTCACTTCCTTTGAATCATCCAGTTCATTTCCCTTCAAAACAAATCACTGTATACAATTTTTGCAAACACCACAAGGCTTATAGAATCCGTAAAAATAGATGCATTATTGCTACCACGTATAGATGTTTTGGATTATTGAAAAGCTTGACTTTACAAACTTGAAAAAGGTTTGGCATAGGAGATTGGTTGGGCAATGGGAGATAAGTTCTTGATCGTAAGGTTCAGTGAACTTTTTGTTGGTCATATATTAAGTGCTCGAGATTTTGGAGATATAAAATTGATTTGCTAATAAAAATAAAGGAAAAATCCCGCGAATTATTTCTGAAAATTACTTCTGAATTAATTAAATTTTTTTAAATAATTTAAGAATAAATATTTAAGAACTATAGTATTTTTTGATTTATTGGTAATCCATTTTGATTTTTTATTAACCGATAATTGTGGACTATTACCATGTGTATATTATAGCTCAAAAACTAAAATTCGTTTATTTATATCAAGCTTTCAAGGAGTTCATTCAAGACTTACTCAAACGATTACTCAATAGAAAATTAAAGTTTTGGTTTCAGTTTATCAGGATAGAGATAGGAAAAAAAGAGATTTCCGTGGTTTCTGAATTAATTGAATAAATACAGTAATTCGTAGGAATCCTAAAGTATATTATATTTATAGTAATTAGTATATAGTTTATATACGAGACAATTGTTTCTAAATCATAAAATAGTTGCACGAATAGCTATATTAAAAGAGAATTGTCTTTTTATGATTGTCAATAATATCATAAAAATCAAAATTTCCCTTAGACTTTACTTTGAGAAAATATAGAATAGAAATTTGTTTATTAAAAAATATATTAACAACTAACATTTATCGATAAAAAAATAAAATATTTGAGATTTTATTAAGCCTGAGAATTTAAAATTTTAGAGACAAGGAAAAAGGAAAAGCGATTATGGAAAAGAAAATTAGGACGAATGTAATTCTTACTTCTCGGAAAAAAACATTTAAATAAAATTGCAAATAAAATGATTTTTGCATAAAATGTTCTGAATATTAGATAGGAGCAGAGCCGGATCCACTTTGAAGGATGTGGAAACAATTGTCCCCACAAGATTTTTATTTTACATAAATATTTTTAATAAATTTTATTTTTACCCCATAAAAGAATTAGTGTCGTTTCCATAAGACATTTTATTTTAAAGTGGAATGAAAAGCTGTTGAAACTCATCAAGTTTAGATCATGGAGCTGGTTGAAAGCAAAGGCAAACCCATGCTTCATTCTTGTTTTACGAATGGCAGGCCCAACCTAGGCTTTGCATCAAATCAGTGACATTTATTTCCTCCATTTCCAATTATTGTATCTAACATCTCCCATTGTATTTCATAAAATTCTTTTCAAAATACGAATTTACATTCCGAAATGGGTTTATTTTCCATAATGCAATAAAAAAAAAGTGTTGGATAGAATAGTGAGAATCAATTAGATGATAATCACTAGTTCATGGATCCGTGAGGTGTAATATGTCTCTGAGGGTCTACTTCTTATTGCTATCTTTTATCCTCTGTATTTGTCATTGCTGAATCTACTCTCTCTAATGCTGATTTCCCCACACCTTGTGGCAGAGGCTCAGCTTCTTTTAATAATATTCATTTTGGCCTTCCATTTCTGGAATGAAAAAAGTTATAAGAGATAAAAGAGAGACAAAATTGATTTTAATTTTTATAAAACATTTTTATCATATGAAAATGTGTATGGATCAATTATAATTTTTAAAAACATAGGTATTTTAGATTTTTTTTACCATCACATTGTGTATTTTATAAAAATTTGTAATATTTTTCTACTATAAAAATAATACTCTTTTCATCTCATATTAATTGTCATGTAAAAAGAAATAATAAGTCTCAAAATAATTGTCCTTTTAGTTTTTTAATTTAACATTTATTAATTTTTTTTCACTTATATCCCTTTTAATATTAATGATGAACAATAAAATTTAAAATTGAATTAATGATTATAAGATTAATTTTGTAAAATTGGATTTCTTTTTCATCCTTTTAATAATATTTTTTGATTTGTGTAAAACAACTTAATTAAAAAGATAACTATAATGAAACAAATCGAATATAAAATATTATTTTACCATCTTGAAAAAAAATTCTGAATCCAACACTAGATAGGAGAACAATGTGAGTTTTCAACTAAGCTTAAATCTGAGTTTAAAACAAGATAAAATATACAAATTAAAAGCATGTATAACCAAATAATGTGAGAGTTTGACATTTTGATATACAGTAGTTTTGAATACATTAATTCATAAGAAAACAGGTGAGATCAAATAAATAAAGAATATTAAAT